>JAHVYC010000021.1:0-573648 GCA_020623665.1 Calonectria multiphialidica
AAACTACTAAAATATAATATAGGATAAAGTAATAAGAAAAAACCACTAAAGTATAATTTAGAAAAAGTCTTTTTTATAAATATTACTTAATTTTATAGATTTTATAGTAATTTTATAATAATAAAAATATAATATTTATATTTTATATTAATATTATAATAATTATACTTATTCTTATTCTTAATATTTAAACTTAATCTTTTATAGTATAAGAACTATTTATTATTACTTTTAATAGCTATATTAATATAATTTATAAGATTAAATAATTATTCTTTTTTATAAAGCTCTTTTTAAATTATCTTTATTAATTTATTAAAAAAGAGTAATATATAGATCTTTTATTCTTATAATAACTTTATAATATATTATATAAAGAGAGAATTATAATTAAATATAAAGTCTATTTACTTTAAGTTTCTAATTTATTATTTAGCTTTAAATTTCTTATTAATAATTTTAAAGGCTTTTTTTTAGCTTTTTCTTTAATTATATATAATTATTATAAATCTTTATAATATAAGAATTATAATTAAACTTTAATTTATTATTTTAATTATTAATTATTAATTAAAATTAAATTTTAATATTTTTAAAGAGCTTTTTTATAATATATTTAATTTTTATTTCTTTAAAATAAAAAATATTAAAAAATTAAAAAAAAATAACTTTTTATTTTAATAAAAAAAATAAAGAATTTATAGGAATTTTTATTAAACTTTTTAAATAATATAAGCTTAAAGATTTCTCTTAAGTTCTTAATATAAAGAATAAAAATATTAAGATCTTATTATTACTAAAAAAGGGTTTAAATATAAATAGATTATTTATTTCTTAATAAATTATATTCTTAAAATATAAATCCTATTTAGCTAAAAAGCTATAAATTAATTAATAAAATAATTAATATATTAAGAAATTATTATATTATATTCTTTATATTTATAAAATATTAATTATTTTTCTTAGCTTATAATTAAAAATTAATAGTAAATTAATATATTTATTTTTAAAAATATTTTTCTTTAAATAATTTTAAACTATTTATTATTTATATTATTAAAAAATTTAATTCTTTTTATATTATTATTATTTCTAAATATTTTAAATATAAAGGTTTTCTTATTTTTAAATTAAAAAGATCTTAATATAATTAATTAAAATATTATTTATAATAATATTACTTAAAATTAATATAAATAATCCTTTAAATAAAAGCTTTTAATATATAATAATTTAATTTTAATTTAGTTATAAAATAAATAAATTAAAAAATCCTATAAAATAAATTAAAAGTTTATACTATAAATAAAATTAAATATATTAAATTTAAATAATATAAAAAATAATAAAAAATATTATATTTAATAATAAATTAAATAATTAATATAATTAATTAAAAATAATTAAATTATATTAAAAATTAAATTATATTTTATTAATAATAATTCTTATAATTAAATATAAAATCTTATAAATAAGCCCTTAAATAAAGCTATCTTAAAAAATAATAATTTTCTAAGAAATAATACTCCTTATAAAGCAATACTCTAAGAAATAATTAAATATTCCTTTAGGGATTACTAGTAATAAGCCCAAGCCAGGCTTCTGCCAATTGTTTCTAGTTCGATCACCAGGTAGGTTAACCTAGGTCGTAACAGTATGCTCACTTACAGGAGTCAGATTTCGGAAAGGGGTCGTTGATCCTAGTCCAGAGACATCCTCCTTCTTAAGGCAATCTAAGTACCTCAGCAAGGCTCAGCGCAAAATAGGCAAGAGGGAAACCCCCCCAGCTTCTCAATTACCTGCAAACTGCTCAAGCGTGCCGTCTAGTCCTTTATTTTGGGTCAAGAAGAGGAGTGGAAATAACTCCGTGGACAGGCGACAAAGACCTTATAGTCTAGAGTATCGGGCAATTATAAGAGGATTAGCTATAGGGCTGCTAATAAATTAATTCCTTTAGTGACCTTAAGCTTTTGCTTTTAATATATATAAGTATATAAAAAGGATTAATAGATTTTAGTATTTAAGTAATAAAACTTTTTTTAATAAGGATTAGAAAGTATAAGATTATTTATAGTAAGAATATATTTTAGCCTTTTAAGTTTTATTATTTATATTAAATTAGATTTTTTTATAAATAATTTTTATTAAGATATATAAATTTTTATTTTATTTAATTAGCTAAAATTACTTAATAGGTAATATTTATATAAATTATTATTTATATATTATAAATATTAAAATATTATCCTAATCTATTTTACTAATAAGATCCTTTTTATATTTAAGGTAGCTATATTAGCTTAGATAGCTTAACTTAGAGCTAAATTACTAGCTAAAACCTTAGAAAGTACTTAAGTATCTTTTTTTATCCCTAAGTCTCCTAGATTCCTATACTATAACCTTTCCTTACTTTCTTTAATTAGATATAAGCACTATAAAGGTTTTCCCTTTATCTTTTATTACTTAATATTATTTATAAGTTAATCCTATTTAATATTATGTATACTATTATTAATAGGCAAGGCAAAACCTAGAAAGGATAGTTACTAGAAATAACTAATTACTAGGCCTTAATTATCATAAGAATAGATATATTAAGCCTAGAATTAAGAAATCCTAGCTATAGCCCAAAATAAGGCACTAGTCCTAGATTAGGGTCCCTTACTGGGGTTTGCCATCCCAAAAGTAGGCCCATTTAGGCAGCTTAGCCCGAGCTCAGCGGCAGCTCAGCTTAGAGCGGCAGGAGCTTAGCTCTGGAAACGGAAATGGATTTTGGCACGCTTGAGTTTCGTCTCCGAGTATGTTGGTATCAGAGGCCGTATTGCTAAAAACGGCCAGAACGCTGATCGACATCAACATCGCCACTTGTACTTGGGTGGCTTTAATTGTGCTTGGAATTAGGTGAATAAAGGGGTACCTGGATGTTACGAATTCTGCGATTGGCTTAAATCCCCGCCCGTGACCTAATTGTAGGCTTACGACAGTCAAAGGGATAGGTGACCGGCGGCACGGCATGTGGAAATGCAGAAATGTAATGTGCGGGTAGAAGTGCCGTGGGACTAGCTGCCTGCAGCACTGCCGGATAGCCTAAGACATGACTCGAATATGGGAATTGACAGCCGCCAACCAATGCTAAGCTTGTGTTGGCGCGCCGAAGCTTGTGTCGGACTTCTCCCATATCCCTGTAGCGGTAGATCTCTGGCGATCGCACTGGCCGAACAATGGTGTCACATTGACTAAAAGCTCATACCCACGAGTGCGACACCGCCACGAGACGGCAAATACCGGAGAAACTTGACCAGAGTTGACACGTTTTCGTGACTCGGCGGGAGACAGTCAGAGTGGCAAAGAAGAGAAGAGGCGGAGGAAAAAGCAATGCTGGCGACGCTAGAGGCTCCATTCGGCATCTGAATTTGATGTTGCTGACGGGGCCTAATTTAGTCTAGGTGTTGACCAGGAATAGAAGCGAACTCAACGGTTCCAGGATCCTGGCTTCTCCTTATGAAGATTGTCCATCGACACTATGCCCGAGCTGGGGTGAATTTCCCCTCTGGTCGTCGCTAAAACCCATCCACCCTGCCCGGGTACACGGATTGGAGATGCCGGTCAGTTTTGTCGGCACAGGCTAAAAATGAGATGACAGTTGATGCAACGTTCTAGGAAAGCTTGACACTCATACTCACGCCTGGCTATTGGAGGAGACACGAACCTGACCACCACACCTGCATTCTGGCGTCTCCGACGGACAATGCGGGGGGCTAACTACCCGATCGCTTGGCCACCTCAAGTTTGCCATCCATATAGATGTGCTTTTCCTTTTCCTCATCGCGCTCATGTGTTTTCTTTTTGCTTCTGATTCCGCCAGCCCTTGAATTTTACCCGACCCTGGCTGACACAAAAGCCGCTATACTCACAAGCTACCAAGATGAATAGTGATTCATCCTTGCGATAACTTGAAATCCAGAATCTCGCTAGCACCATTCCGAGCTTCTCGAAATATTGAGGCCAATATGACAGACGATTAAGGATCGCTTGATGCATGACAGGTTGGCTGGCTAGGATCTGGGTAGTGTAGGGCGCCACCAGCACACTAGCACGAGACAACGCTCTGGAGAGGCGTAGCCTAGTGAGGATTAGGCGGCTCCTGCTGAGTACACGGGTTGACAGCTTCGCGCGTCAGGTAAATTTCAAATGCAGCCTTCTTGCTCGGCACTGGTTTTACGAGAGCCGATGTCTGTCAAGGGGGTTGTGGCAAAGTGTTGGTGCTAATCCGTACCTTGAAGTCCCGCTCATCCCCAACTTCTTATTTATACCTCTGACCTGCAGATTATGTTCAAATGGTTGTCAGTGCCAGGCTTTTTAGAGCCGTGTAATGGTTGTTTTCTTTTCCATTCCACTGATTGACTGTCCCTATGGTAACTAGCACTCGTCCCGGAGACTGGAAATCAAGGTGTTGTCGAATGTATCATCGCGATCCTTCCTCTTCCGCACTCGCCCTTGATTCATCAAATAAAATCAACACTGGTCGCAACACATCAATATTCTCTCCCTAGAGCTTCAATCTCATTTAGACCACCGACCGCCAGCAAACGCAGAAAATACCGGCATCTACCTCGGAACCATCGGAGCGAACAGGCCACAATATCAGCTACACTCCACAGAAAATAACCAGCAACCACCCGATCATGGCGCAGGATGTTGGCGCAATGCCGCCACCGGAAGGGGTCACTCCTGATTTTGATGGGAGTTCTGATCTACAACGCAACGTGATTATTGTGTTTTGTATTACCTTTGGGATAGCGACATTCACTACAGCGCTTCGCCTCTACACTAGTGCTTTTATTTTGAGAAGCCTGAGTCTTGATTCCCGCAAGTTACTTCTCCATCGTGAATCTTGCAATCAGCTAACAGTCACGGTAGCTCTGATAGTCTTGTCATGGGGCCTGTCTCTCGCCTTCTCCCTTTGCTGCGTTTTAGGTATGCAGTCTATCTATCAAAGCAATCCACTGGTGTTTGGAATGCTTGCCTTCTAGATGCAAAAGCTAACCATACTAGCGATGCCCTCCGGCTTTGGGAAACATATGTGGAATGTCAGAGAGACGGATCTACCGGGCTATCTAAACGTATGAACTCTCTTCTTCAGATTTCCTGAATTAAATTGCTGACGTATTTGTTTCGCTTTTGGATTATAGCTTCTTCTTGCCCTCGGACTGACTTACTTATGGCCACCCGCGCTCACCAAGCTGGCGATCCTGGTTCTCTACCATCGCATAGTTCCCGAAAGACCTTTCCGAGTGGTAGTCTACGCTGTTGGCTTTTGCGTCTTCGCATATACTCTTATCTTCACAGCATTGCTCTCGGGGCCGTGCAGGCCCCTGTCGCCAGGCACTGGCACGTGCATAAACAACCTCACTCTCGCCCAAGCGATTCTGAACCTCATCGCCGATGGTGTAATAATAATTATGCCAATCCCTATCGTCCGTAATCTGAATATGCCTTTGAAGCAGAAGATAGCTGTCGGTCTTATTCTCGCTCTTGGCTCTGGGTAAGTTCGCAAACGCCGGGTCTCATGTGACGTTGACCTTTGCGGCATTTCTCGCAGGGAAATGACTATGGCTGTACTCTTATTAACAATAAATAGGGTATTTATTGCCTCCTGCGTGCGCATTAGCTATGTTCGAAAGATGCAGAATAATCCAGACATCACTTGGACACAGGCCTCTGCCTCGTTGTGGAGTATTGTCGAAATGAACGTCGGTGTTATATGCAATTGCCTCGCGACGCTGAAACCATTCGTTCGCAGACACCTTCCGCGGCTGGCTAGTTTACTTGGAGGGTCAAGGGTAAAAGAGTCAGGTTACAGTCAGCCCAGCACTGGCAAAAACCTTACATCGCGGAAAGGTGACAAGGCAAGCCATGGATACAGCCTACACGACCTAGACCGTTCCAAGGTTCTGGAGGAAAATATGAAAGGCACACCGGGGAATATACAGTTTGCTGAAGATTGTGAAATAAATTATGCCGATGAGGGTGAGTCCGGGCGAGCAGCTAGCACGGAGAACATCCTGGCAAGTGATACTCGCCAGCTGTATGTTACTTAACCTGGATCGAATTAAAATCGACATAGAACTTAAAGGATAATTGGCCTATACATTATTTCTATATATTTCTATATAGTCAGATCCCTCAAGGGGCAGCTCAAACCTAGTTTTCCAAGCAAGCATATAGATAGACCGTCAGTAAGGAAAAAAGACAGAACAGTAGCCTATACCTAGACTCCGTATAGAATATCAATTATTAAGTCACTAAGGTAAAGATTTTTAATAACCCCAACAAACCTTATATATAAACCTTAGCAACCAAAGGGATAAAAAGGCCTCCTTACCCCCCCTGTAAAGCCCAAAACAAACTATCCTCAATACAATCTTGTACGATAGCTGCACGAATTAGCCGATACGTTCTCCTAGAGCCTTATGAGAGGGCCAACATAGCTGAGGCCCGACGTTACATCCGCGGCTTCCCAGGTCACAGATTGACCATCGACCCCAACAACCACATCCGAGAGCTAAGGGCCCGGGGCCTCATCAACCTTCCGCCGTTCCCCTCAGTGCAGGCCCGCCTATCATACATTATAGCTCTGTTTATACCATGGCCATGAAAATGGCGACATTCCTTCAATATCTGCACGATAATAGTGCAGTACCTAGACCCCATGTAGGAGCTAGCACTCATTGATATCTCGCTACCAGGCTGAATGATTTGTTATAAGGACGCGTTTTCATAAATTTGAAGGTTTAAGGTCATTTTAGAAGAGGTGTGAGACATGTATCCGCAACACTCGTATCCTCATTGTAACTTGTGGTAACATCTGTTGTGTACTAGGAGTGGCGTTCATTTACTGAAAACCACGCTTTGGTAAAAATATTTCAATGCGGGAATCCCATTCACCATATCCATTTTTACTTCTGTCTATTAAGCTTACCTGCCAGCGCCACAATCCTCTGCCACACATAAAGAAATCAGGCATAGTGCGACTCTATACCAAGGCGATATCGGGTTGCACGACTCTCAGCCTGATTTCAAATCATTACGTTACAGATTAAAGATTTGTAGGTATTGAATTTACTTACCAATTAACCCTTAGGTCATAACACTATGGTCGGATGCGAGGCAGTCGACTCTCATGATGACAGTTTGCATTGGGGTGTTATTGGAACCCAATTATGTGCAATGAGAGCAACTTCGGAGATGACAAACAATTCAACATTAGGAAATTGAATGGTTATATTCATTGGAATGGCATTAGAGACCCCGTTGTACGAAATGTCTAGCTGGCTTAGCCAGAAAAGGGCCTTTGGGGAGCGTTGTATGATCGGACAAATGCGGCATCTTGGCAAAATGGGTCCACGAACCTTTTTCCCCTTTTAATTTGACGATGGAAGCAGATCGTGAGTGCTCACTCCAATATCTGACTTAGCTTATAGCAATATCCTGTTATGATTCTACGTTTCCTTGCTAAATCATGGGCTTTCCCAATATGTATATTGAAGGGTTGGTTGCAAAATAAAATAAATTTACGAAAGTTTCTCGCAATGGCGTCCTATTCCACCCAACTTGGAAGGTTTTGTTGTAGCTGAAATGTTCAAGAATAGTCACACTACGGGCATTGAGACAAATACCTTTAAATGGTGAGAATTAATGATTTAAACACACGACGAGTCAAGAAGAATTAACTCTAATCTTTAAATCTTTCCAGCAACTGGGTCAATATGGTGGGCCATGGAAGCCTGATAATCCTTGTTAGCGACAGGGGTAATGGGCGTTCTGGTATATTATGCCGCTTGGTTCCACTCCCTTTCACGCAGATTGTGACCGTGTACCTTTCACCTACTTTGTCTGTGTCAATCGAACCATTTTACTTCAACCCTCGATACCCATGGATCCATTCAGGCCAATTGATATGGCCATAGCTCGGCCTCAGGCTCGTTTCCCCTATGATCCTGAAACCTACCGCGCACCACGACATCAGCTGCTGACTCTGTCACGGCATCATACAAATCATGATCGGCCTCGCTCTTGGGGCTTTACCATCTTCCGCACCGTTTACGGCCCGGGATCCGATGAGGCATTTGCGAGAGCAATCGAGCGTCTCCGCGCCTATGGGATCCACTTCGCCAATGATGACATTTTGCTGAAACCACTCCCCAATATGGAGCCGCGGGACCCTGCGCCGAATGCCGACTTCGTTAGCCGCTTCTACAATGATGTTATTGAGGATGAGAGCGGCTTGAATGGTGCAAGCGTTGAGAAAGTCGGAGCGCGGTTCGATGCCTGGGTCCAAGAGCACCTTAGTGCGGGTGAACCAGCCAACGCACGCTACATCGCATGTCTCATGATTGACCAAGAGAGCCTGGACAATATCTTGCAATTGTCTGAAGACCCGAAGACATTGCTGAGGCACGATCGTCAGAAATACGATCGCTGGGTCAAGGTTGTCACCAACTGGCAGAAGCCAGCCGAACAAGGTGGCAGGTACTGGTTGCGCGTCGGCATCTGCGACCGATTGTGGGCATTTTGGTTTGGACTTGACGAGAATCATGTGAGTGAGTTTGGTGTAGATGATGGGGATGGGGTGATGAACCATTGGGGACGCGATCGTCACAGATAATTTAGTGGGTGTGTCAACTTTTTACGACATGAATTGATCAACTCAACATGGGATTATAATAATTATTCCGGTCTCTCAAAAAAACTATCAGGGATCTGGGAAGTCTCACTCGACGATGATCTTATCTGGGCTCTCACATGGCTTTCAAATGACAAGAAGCCTTGGAAGTACCCTAGAAATCCTCCAACATGGTCTTGCGCAAGCATCGGAGACGGTTTCGTAGTGGGATGTAATCATATGCTGGCAAAGTCGATACTTTGAATAACTTGAGTTTAAAGAATTAATCTTTAGGCTTGAAAATTATAATACTTGTGAATAATAACTTAAAAGATATTTATTTACATATTCCCCTAAAAATACATAATTAAGCCTTTCATTTTTTTTTAAAAAGAATTTAATAAAAATCTTCAAATAATTCTTCTTGAGGAATATTAACATTTCACCTCAATAAAAGCCTTGGCAATGTTTTTCAGCACACATGGGCTGCCATGCTACATGACCGCAAAATTCGGCTGTTGGAATTCATATGACTTCAGGTCGATCAGCAGTGCGCTTTGTACTGTACCCGTCGGTCTCAGGTCTAACTAAGCACTGTACAGCCCCGCATCTACCATTGGTGTACTGCTCATTGGTCACTAACGAAGCAGCTGACGTGACTCAGAGAAACCACGGTTTCGTTTATCAAAGCGGGATCTCAACTTCTCAAATCACGCTGATCTTACAATCAGACAAATTTAAGAATAAACATGTATGAACCCTAACTACATTTCTGCCTCTCGATTATGTCTTCTCTAATTGTAATTATTATAGTTCCGTTCGTCACGACCAAGTCTGTTAAAACTATGGCCACGTGCGTCCGCATCCCAGTGGCCCTTCCAAAGGACGGGGAGCCAGCCAAATCAACGATCAGAGATATCATCAGTACCTTTCTGAAAGAATGGTCAACTGTCAGTCCAGAAACATTAGTCACGAGATATAACGCCGGAGAGACGGGTACGCACTGTTTCGTAGAAAGGCCACATGAAACAATCGCCAAGTCGGACAAAGAGCCTTCCAAAGTCTTTGTAAAGCTTCACAGGGATGAAAAGACGGGTGTGGAGGCATTCAAGCATCTGGTTCCGACAAAGGATGCAGAGGCTGGACTCGTTTACCGATTCGGACAGACAGGCTATGGGCCCAGAATGATTGGCTTTTTTCAGACCGAGGACGGTATGCGGGGCAGGATTGACGAACTTATAGACAGTCGCACGTTGGAGCCTGGAGACGTGGAAAACGCAAACATTCGAGCTGATATCGCGAAAGCCCATGCGGTACTTCATACCATGAAGGACTCAGGGTTAACGGAGAATCCAGTGACCTCGTACTCCGAGGCCGTTACCACTGGACTGAAGAAGTACCACAAGAGTGAGAAGATCAAAAGACTGGCTAAAGAGGGCGGTGTCAATCTTGATGAACTGGTGGACTATGACTTTGCATCCAGACTCACGCAAGTCGCCGATCGGATGCGGTCGATCGGCGCCAAAGAAGGGTGGTGCATCCATGATGTACAGTTCGGGAATGTTTTGGTCCGAAAGAGTTCAAGAGAAGGCGAAAGCAAAATCGCCCTCATAGACTTTGAGTTTGTATTTCGGAATTATAGGGCGTTCGACATTGGTGGCCACTGGTTTCAGAAGATATTCAACTGGGTCGACGAGGTGAACAAGATTGTCGACTGCAGGCCTTACACGGACGAAGAAAAGCAACACTTCAGCGATGTCTACGCCGAAAAGTGGAACGAGATGACTGGAGAAAGCGATACCGGGGATCAAGTCTTTGCAGAGGCGTCTCTCGGATATCTGTTGGCACTGACATTTGATATACATTTCATGCTGATGGCCATGGACGAGGATGACAACACAGACTCCCTTGACGCGCTGGGGTTGAACAAGCTTTTTGACGAATTCGTGAAGCAATATGCCGAGTTAGGATTGAATTTTGAGAAATAGATACCCTGGAAGGGTGCTGATACATTAGTAACCATGCGCTAGTGACTACCAAATTCAATGCCCTGTTTTACCGGCGTCTCAAAGCATTCACATCCTTGTTTTCCGTCTTCATCTCACGTTTGCTCGTTCCGAATTTAAAGTTCCCAAATCTTAATTCCCCTACCGATGTGCCATATTTGACATGGGACTCTAATATGAAGTAGGAAATACTACATATAAATAGAACACAAATCTCCGACGTCTGATCCTTTGACAGAAGAGCCCCATTATATTTCACCATTAAAAACTGGGAGGTACCCTTAAATTTTCTATTCATATCTTTCGTCTACTTCAAAACCTCAATTACATGTCGTATCCTTGTTCCCAAATCTTCGAACTCTCTTCCCCCATCCAGCGAGAACTCTCGTCGCAGTAATCTGGTTGCTCCCTGTAAAATATGTTGCCCAGCGAGCATTCCGCAACCTTCCCAGTCAGATCCGAGTCCGTTGCAAAATTGTTAAAGGCCCGGATCAAGGTTGACATAGGCGTGACGTGTTCCTTGGGCATTGCCTTGAGAAGCGCCTCTGGTGCTAGATTAGTAGGCACAAAAGCGGGGCAGATGCAGTTGACGCGAATGTTTTCCTTTTGAAAGACGGGCGCGACAGAGCGCACGAGCCCTACGATCTGATGGTTTCGTTAGCGAGATTATATGATCCTTCTTTTTTTCAGACCGTGACTACATACTGCGTGTTTTGCCGCGGCATATTGAGGATTGGTGGGGAACTTGTACAGGCCCGCATTTGAGCTCGTAAAGACGATCGTTCCACCCCGTCCCTCGTTTTGGCGAAAATAATGAGCCGCAAGCCAAAGACAGTATATCTGGCCATTCAGGTCTATGTCGAGCGTCTTCAGATTCGGCTTCTTTGGTTCTCCCTCTTGCTTGTCGTAGAGACTTTGAAAGTCGTCCACTCCAGCATTGGCTGCGACAAAATCCACGGATCCGAATCTCTCGATAGTTTTCTTGAAAAGAGAGGCGACATCATCCCAATCCGAGACGTCAGTTTTGTGGAAAAAGGCTTGCTCGCCCAGCTCCTGCGCTACGCGGTTCCCCGCAGCTGTGTCAATGTCAGCAAGGACCACATTCCAGCCTTGTTCTTTAAAATGGCGGCTAAGAGCAAGTCCGATGCCCGAGGCGGCCCCTGTAACAATCGCGACTGGCATTCTTTCACTGTATCAAAAAGTCCTGGCGTCAATTGGCGGCTAAGTGTAGTTTGAAAGGTAGAAGATAATCACGCTGCTCCTCCAGGCCATGCCATTTCCAGGTCAAAAAGCGCGCAGCCCCACTGCGAAGCATAAAGCATCCCATCATCTTCGGGCCTCTTTACCCGGCTCCGTCCTGCAAATGTCCCATCTGCATGAATTTCAAATCAGTTTCCTGAGTTTCCATCCAGTAGAAATTCTCAATCTTCCTACTTTGAACAGGCGACTGCTGTGGAGAATATACCTGGCCAATCTCTTTCCCAAGCACTGCACCTGCGGCCGGAAAAAGGTTTCCCTGGCACAATGTATAAACAGCATCAATTCCAGAGTACATATTGGGACTTGATTCTAAGACAAGATTCCGGTCGGCAATATGGTTTACACAAAGTTGGTCCTCACATGGACATAGCTGGAACATATTGTTTCTCTCAGTTTGAAGAGCTAACATTGACTTGTCGGATAGAGTTACACTAACCGCATTTGGTGGTACAACCGTCACTTGCAACCTTGACCGGCCAGGGGCAATCATGATGTCTTGGTTTAAAGCCGATAGGTGGCGGTCCTGTCCCAAGATTCGCAGGCGGTGAAGACGAAGTTGATCAAGGATCAGGTTTAGTCCCGTTTCGAATGGCTCTTGTAGCTAGCCCTCTGAGATACCTGCTTCTAGAATATGACCACTCTCGCGCATTTCTTATACCAAGCAAGGCACGCCCTCGCGCTATATAAACTCATGTATTTGACAAGATTACTCTGATCCATCGCAGGGGAAACAGATCGAGCGTGGTTGCTTGTGTTCTGGGAACAAAATTTCCCAGATTGTGAACCACTGGTCCTCAATAGAACCCTTTTCTTCTTTTAGACAATGCTTCCCTTTTGTCTCGCGAGATGACTTCCAGTAGAGATGAGGCTCTGGATACCATAGGATAGTTAAAAAAAGAACTACACAACTCCAGCTGGCAGGATACACACACACGCTACCAAGAAGATCGCACATGGAGATAGGACCAATTATACCCTAACTGGCGAAGCTTTAGTTCTAGATCGCAATGTTGCTACGCATCACATGACATATGGCCGTAAATGAAATAACGACCACGAAAGGTCACGTGCAAGGCAAGTCTCTCCACCTTGGCCTTCATCTACAGCAAGCAAACGGGTCTTCTTTTGAAGGAAATGCAGGATTTGCCGTCTCCATACTGTGGCAGGCAAAGTCAGGGAAACCTTTGGACTTCAATGCTGCCTTGTAGCAATATGACAGGCAGCTACAAGGTCGTATTGATACGGCATCTCAAAAGTCACACGTGTGCTCATCGATTTTATTGGTCTAGGGTGCTCCACCAACAATCATGCCGCACGTCGCGAGAGACACCAAATCATTGGCTCCATCACGCCTGCAGGACGGACTACCAGAAGCCAACAGCGTCACAGGCATCGACCTAGCTGTCCTCGTTTCCATGAAATCACAAGAAGCTGAAATAAAGAAGACAACAGGTTCTGCATCGGCCCCGGTGCCACGTTGGTACGATAATGCTCGCGTCTCTTTGATGCTGAGAGCCCTCGATGACGCGTAGCGAAGTGACAAAGGCGAGACAGGGGCTAGAAGCACACATGACGATGACACGTCTGCTTCTAAAGGATCCAATCATTCGGCTCATGATTGTTATGCCAATGTCAGATATGTGAGACAGAAGTTGAAAAGGTACCAAGATCTGTGATTCCAGTGTAAACAAATGGAAAACAAAGTAATGACATGATTGTTCTTTGATGCCTCGCCTTGAATCTAATCATCACTTCCATATGAATAATCTAATAACGACCGTTTACTCGGGTTCCAAGGCTTTATCTTTTGTTTGAATTCTACCATGAGGCATGCCACAGTCCTGAATGGTGGGGTTGTAGCTGCTGCCAAGGGAGGCCGCCGGACGCAATGTCACTTGGAGCCGGAGATAAACTTATGATGATCTCCAGCTGGATATATGGTCGAATACTAAGTATCATTTCATCCGGCATAGGTGTATCAGGTCTTTAACTCGTGTAATCTCCCAAATACCTGACCGGCCATAGTCCATCTTACCCCGCCCCTTAACCCTCTCATTTACGAGACGCGTGAACAAAGGGAATTCTCCGCACTTCTGTTTAAGACTGTGATCGCCGCAGAGCAAAAGCTAAACAGGTGAGCTACCATCATCACGCCATGAGTTCTGCCGTCTGGCAACTTGACTTGAGACTACGCATTCGGAAAGAATGACAATCCTGTTTTTGATCTATCCCTGAGTCAGTCAGTGTAGTGTCCATGTAGTCGACTTTCAAGGTGACTGAAGGAAGTTGGGATCTTTTGGCAAGGGTGTGTGAAACAAAAAGACGGTATTGCCGTGGTTGATCAGTGGATTACCAGGTGCGTGAAACATAAGTAGTACTGGCACAATTCTGTCACGTAAGTGGCGCGTCATGCTGTCTTATACTATGCGACATATTTGCTAATAGGTGGCGTGGAGGTTCGGTCCGCAGTAGCCGTTGTGGGCCGCATACCGGATGAGGGTTAGTTGTCGCATGGCCAGATTATTGTAACGGGTATTATGCAATAAATTATATTTAAGGCATGTCGTTTCGCTCCTAAGCCTATCTGTTAGTTTAGTGTGATGTAAATGTGATGCCTCATCTTGTAGCTCTCAACAACATGGTTGATCTGCCCACCTAAACCGAAAGTTCGATGGTAATAATTATAAAAAATACTCTCCCGCCCTCTTTCAGGAGGTAGAACAGGGTATCGGGTACTCGTTCGAGAATGCTGTGCCGTGACACATCCTGTGCTGTCCTGTCCTATGAGACACTTCTTAATGATTGGTAATAGTCCATCCCATGTCTTACTTCAGAGTGGGCACAAAAGTTGAGGTTAGCAGCAATAGCAAGCTACTGAAATGCTCAGTCATAAAAAGA
The DNA here is from genome assembly GCA_020623665.1 of Calonectria multiphialidica. Taxonomy (NCBI): domain Eukaryota; kingdom Fungi; phylum Ascomycota; class Sordariomycetes; order Hypocreales; family Nectriaceae; genus Calonectria; species Calonectria multiphialidica. The sequence goes on from JAHVYC010000021.1 coordinate 14,836, forward strand.
CCCATGTATTCATTCTGTAGGTACTCAATACCGTCTCTCCTATTATTCAATCCCGATTCCTTTACGCACAGCGCTTGACCTATTCTCATGCATGGGATAGTTACAGAGTAAGTGATGTGTAGATGGATTCTGGGTTTGAAATGACGAGGCAACTCCAACTGTCTCATCACACATAGTTATTTGCCAGAATGGGACTTCATAAAAATAAGGATTATTTCCAATAGCACCGAATAAATGCCCGGATATGTGGATAGGGTCCGGAAAGTTGTCAAACAGGGTGTTCCAATGCGGAGACCAAGTGAGTCGGGTGGCAATGTGACTCATGGAACTTCCCGAAATGATACAGCAGGGACAACAGAATAGTATCCCTAAACAATCGTGGCCACCGTACTACGTCATCTTACCTCACCTCCATATAGGAAGGGAGTATAAAGAATTGATTTGATCCTGCTCGAGGTGGAACTCATCATTCTTTATTCAGCACTTCCAACAGCAAACATACCACTCTATTCCACAGCATCACTTAAATAACCATTTGGCTCACGATGGCTGAAATTCAAGGAGAAAAGAACTGGGTTCGTGTTCTGATGCACAACTTTGGAAGGAATGGCGACCTCTCTATCGCACAAGCCGACAACGACAAGTAAGTAGGGTTCACAATTCAGCAGCATACAACTGTGCGGTGGGCTAATCAGCAATGAAACAGAGGAAAGTTTTACGACTACCCAAACAAGGGCACTGAGTTAGCAGATTGGAAGATCAATGATATCAAGTGGAAGATTGGCGATACTGCCAGTGTAGCCGCCTGTGGCAGGTCCGATTCCCCCACCGGAACCAATGGCAGCTTTATCATTAAAGATGCAAACGGTGCCCAAGTTTGCAGGATTGAGTGGGCTATCCCATATGGCGCCGTTTATAATGTGTATTTCCGGATCAAGGGCATTCATAAGAAATGGATAATTTCACCTGAGTTCTACAGAGACGGCGAGATACCACCTCTGGATGGTTTCTCCGCTGATGCAGAAGGAAACGTGGGAATTACTCAAAGCGACTTTGAAAAAAAGATTGGTGCTGGGGGGCCAGGCGCATATATCGGAAACGTTCGTCTGATTGTCAACCAATTCATGCCGTGATCTCATGAAGAGGTTGATAATCGCTCTCTATCGAGTGGCTGCATTCAGCTTTACTAGCCCCCGACGGCTTCAACACCGAGGTAGTATTGCGGATAATCCTTTCAATATACATCGATCGATCAAGTCTTACTCCATTAATTTTTGTTTTACAAGCTCTCAAGTGAGTGGCAACACTATCTAATGCTAAGGGGCACGTGATATGCCATTTCACACCACATTCCGTTAAGTTGAGATGTGTGCATGGGACAGAACCGGTTATGCAATTTGTAATCAAATGTCGACGTATGTAGCAAGAAAAACGCGTCACACTCCAATTCATACGACTTGGTCTTTTATTTCTTATGAGTGAAATTCTCGGATGCACGCTTCATTCTTCTGGCGTTGACCAGAGACCCAAAGCAACCCCTGCTCACGTGCTGGGTCGGTCCAGGCTAAGCAGCCAACCCCATTGGTCGGTACGCAGAGGGGAACCTTCTTAGTTGGTCAGGGCTGAGAGAGGCCCCCCACTGTCCTGGTTCAGCGAGCCAGCGAATACAGATCCGAATTATGAAGAGAAGAAGGTAGTCGCATCCTTTGTTTTAAATTTTCGAGCGTACTTGGAGGACATTTATTACAAATAACCAAAAAAAAGCTCCTTCGTCATACCAGTTGCCGGGCCGGGTCATCCCGTGGTTGTTTATGCTTAGAGTTAGTCTACGTTCAGCATGAAAAAAAGCTTAGCTGAATAGACGGCGATGTGCCCTGTCAGGCATCAAGTAAGATATACCAGTTAGATCAAGTCGGTCAATAAAACTATAGTCCAGTAGACCAGATATATTCGTATCTGATTTCTGGTAACTCTGAATATATGTTATTTACCATATATAACATATTAATATTACCGGATATTTACTGATCTATATATAATAGTCTGGCTAATACCTACCTTAACCTCGTGTGGGTAGATCCCGGGGTTTTGTATGACACAGTGAAGGTCACGATAGCAGCAGCTGCTAGGTCAGGTAAATCGTCTCTTGTTATTCTTAATCTTCTACAGCTATTCTGATCAAAAGAGGGGTTCTTGTTGTTTAGAAGGAAAAAGCAACTTCTGATACACGGGGAAATAGCTAGGCCGGCCTCCGGGGCCGGCACCCAATGAATGTAATCCCTTGTGATAGCTTCAATATTCCAACACCTCGACTCCCGCAAAGCAAAAATGAAACTCAAATTCCGAATTCAGTTAGTGTTAGAGGCAGAAGTAGAATATGCTTACACGCCAAATCATGTCGCTCAAACTTTCGCATGGTGGGTTATATCACAAATGCCATGCCAATAATACTCAATAAAATAAAAGGCACATATTCAATCTAGCATCTTCGCGATCCACTCAAAATACCCGGTGTCTCTGGATTCAAGGCCGAGGGACCCTCGGATAGGAATGCCTCATCTGAGTGTGACCCATCAGGCCCCAGTACCTCGGATATGGATTTGGAACCCTCCCCACCTGAACTTGAACTGGCTGTGTCAACCTTAGGGTTTGCATCTGATGATGTAGATGCGTGCCCACTTGGGGTTGATCCATCTTGTTCATTCGATGCCTTGCCTTGCCCTTGTGGCGGCCTGTTGGCTTGTCCCTGCGACTGTGTATTGCCCTGTCCTTGTATTGGCGCATTTCCCTGTCCATGTGGCGTATTATTGTCTTGTCTATATGGGGTGGCATTGCCTTGACTCTGGGTTGTATTCTTTTCTTCTTTTTGTGGTGGAGTGTTTTCCTGTCCTTGTAGCGAAGTGTTGCCTTGTTTTTGTGGCGAACCTTCGCCTTGCTCATATGACGTATCAATAGATGGCTATGATTCCAGATGCATAGAAGCTCTTGATTTTTCTAACTATGGAGGGGTTCTATCTAGGCCTTTTATAGCTGTTGTTGCTAGCTAGCTGTTGGAGGCTGCCGCAGGCCGCAGCCGGCATAGGTATGTGATCGTCATCTTGACTCAACCTGGCCTTGATAGCTGATTGGCTGTGCCCGGCAGAGCCTGTAGTCATTGGATAGGCTATTCGGGCCTTGCGTATTGACTAGTATGGTGTTTCGGGGCTAATTGCGGCCTTGACTATCTAGCTATTACTTAAATCCTGATACCGGCTAGTCTGTGTATCTGACCTAGGTCTATTGAAGCTATTGAGACTACCTGTGAGTGTGACATGACGAAGTTTTGCCTTCTTCGACCATACCCTAGTAGGAACCGCCCCCGTTTGTGATATGGGTCGGAACTGCATAAGCACCGTGTGGTTGAGTTCGGGATCCTGCTAGGGCCGCACTGGGGCCCCGGTATATCTCCGATGATCCTTCATGCGCGGATATCGGGGTAGCCAGAGCCTTACACGGAACAACTAGCTCAACTTCGCTTTTGCCTTCTATACCACAGGAATTGCAGGGAACGATAATTGTCGTCATCTCTACTGCTGGGGGAGAGGGTTCAGGACAGACTGGGCAAGGTTGATATGTTAGAGTCTCATAATATTCGGTGATGAGTGAATATGGGCTAGCAGTGGCAATTGTGGTGTATGTGACAGTGGTTATAGTTTGCTGCACAGTCTTTGTAACCAAGACGGTCTGATCCGGACCAACCAATGTTTCAGTGACTAGAATTGTCTCAAATGGAGCAGCAGTTGTTTTCATGGCTGTGCCAGTAGTTGATTCTGTAGATGTGCTAATGAATGACCCGGAAGTTGTTCCGGTAGCCATTCCAGTAAGTAATCCAGAAGATGTTTCTGTGACTGACTCCGCCGTCGAGATCGCTCCTCCTGAAGTAGCCACTATATCTGCGGAAGTTGTGTCTGTGATACTCGATGTGCTTCCTGCTGCAGCTACTCGAACGTAGACTGTGAGGAGGATATTGGGAGGGACATCACGCTTGTTGAGCATCAAGCTCCTTCGTCCCTGATTTTCACATGTCCTTAAAGGGGCACGGAAAACATCAGAGTACACGGTTCTAAGTGTGGTTACTATTAACATTTTACTTGTCATCTAGTGCCTTTTAGCGGCTTAGAAAAGGTCAGAATACTATTTCAGCATTCGAGTCCAATATTATGACAATGGCTGTTACTATCACATTCCTCCAAAGAACAATGGAAGGGCCAGACTGAATTGTGCCAAATTGAAGAACTATATAAATCTCAAAGTACCAAGCTGATTTAGGTTTATCGTTAGCTTTATCCTGAGTTGGAATTATCCGCACAGGTCCAAGCAGTAGAGCCCCCGGAAACCTTGTAATCGTTCACGATACCAACAATAGAGCCATAAGTACCGGCTACAGTCAAGAACGATCCGGCGACAATGATGAAGACGGCCCAGCCTACGCACAAGTGCCACCCTAAAGTTCTTTTTCCATGCCAGTTGTCATAGAACCACATATAGCCCATGGGCTGCATAGACATCAGAGTACCGCCAAAAGCGCCAACAAGAGAAACCAGTCCACTAAGGACAGGGATGGCGCTAGCGATTATGTACGCGAGGGTAGCGTTTCCTCCGGTGCAAGCAATCCAAACTGCCCAATGGGTTAGGGTGTTGCGGTTCAGATGACGAGAACCACGCATGAAGCGCAGGAAAAGATATTTTGCCGTAAACTCCACAGAAATGTTAGAGAGAATTATGAAGCTCAAGCAGGAAGTCTTACATGTACGAAGAGGGTCGAACTGACAACCAAACCTGGTAGGGCCAATCCGTAACAGACCTTCTTCATTGATTTACCAGCAGATCCCAAGGCCGGAGTCGAGACATAGGTTCCACAAAAGTAGTACACCACGACACCAATGGTAACATAGATGGAAGTCATGATTGATTGACAGATGACGACAGCCCGGACATAGTATCGGGGCTCACGCATTTCGGAAACGATATTAAAGAAGGCGGGTGTCCCAGCATAAGAGAATACGACAGAAGAAACCGAAGCAAACGCCTCTGTAAGGGACGGGCTCGCAAAAAGAACATAGTCTGACTCCCACGGACTGTCACTTTCGGGGGCATCGGCGGGGCGGTCTTGGAGACCAACGGAGATTGTCAAAACCAGGACTAAATTCAAGCATTATTTAGTTATGTCCAAGGATTAGGCGCATACTTCACTCACTTGCACTCAATATACTGACGATCCCAACAAGTGCAAGCCAAGAGATGCGTCCAAGGGTTTGGATGCTGGCAAGACCAAATCCGACAATTGCGGCGATAGCAACAAAGATGGCGGTGCAGGCACCATGAGATGACAAGGCATTTAAACAAGTCGAAAGACCTATAAATGACGCGCTTGCGGTGCATACCCAGTCTGGTCTTGTTAGGCATCTTTCACTCTTGCATTCAAGATTCCACTTACATATAGCGAATATGAATCCGAAGAATTCGTAGCCGAACCTACCAAACATCATCCTGCCGACATCTTCAATACCATATACGCCGGGGTGACGTAGCTTGAACACTCCGACGATATAGTTGGACCAACTAATCATTGCAGCAATAAGCACTATGATTATGGCTCCTGGTATCATGCCTAGAGTTGAAAAGGCTTGTGGGATTGTGAGCACGCCCAGCCCAATCTGCGTCTTCAACATTAACACAACTGTGCCCTTCCATCCCAGCTGTTTCCGTGAGTCAGTCTTTCATTACAGTCATGGCATTTTCACATACAGCGCGATAATTAGGGCCATCCTCTGTGATCTCTCCAAAAACCTCATCATGGATTCCAACGTGCTGAGTCTTCCCATGGTGTATAGATGGGTCGCGCTGAACACCAATCTCTTCATCAATCTTCTTGTCGGCTTCTTGAGACATTGTAAAAACTTATCAAGCAGTCAATCATAAATTTTACAATCTGAGAGTTTCTTTATATAGTCCAAGGAGTCAATGAGAATGGTAGCATGGTGCCTTAAAATTAAGGAAGCATCAGGGATTAGTTAGTGACGGGAAGGCACCCCGCTCTACGACACCGGTAGAGTGTTCCGATTCAACGAGGCATGCTGTTGCGGTATACAGTTGCTGTGCCTTTCTAAGATGCCTAGTCTGGGGTAAGGTTTGATGTGGGGCTTTCGGTCGGATAACTGGTTTCATTCTGTCTTTCTAGCGTAGGGGGTACGGATATCAATGGCTGACGCGTTTTGATGGCTTCATTAGCCTTCTTATCAACCGGCTTATCCAACATACCCCGTATTTCCAGGTACAGACTCGGTATCATGAGCTCAATAATGCTTATCTTAATTGCACAGTCCCAGATAACTGATGCAATGCCAATCTAAGGATCTGGCGCTGGGCTGGGCTTCCGCAATCTTACCAAACGGGGCATAGGACATGCTGGACCCCTCTTCTGTCTTGTTCGTAGAACAATACGCTGCCTAGGTTTCGGCAGCCAGTTCCGACTTCTCGAGTCATGTCAATTTATCCGGGCAGCACAAAGCTAATGTACGGTGCATGCAGTACATCCTCGCCACCTCTTAGTTCGGATTCAAAGATACGTATGTGAGCCAGTATAATGCAGGACTTTCAAACGTTAGAGTTACACGGTATTAGCTTAGCAGGATGTGGTAATTGTAAATCTACCCCATGAGTCCCGCCTCTCGGCAAACGTACTTTGTTTGTACCATCATATGTCGGTCGCCATGGCCGAATCCGAGTCCCCGGGTGGTGACACATGACCATACAGTACACCTAGTACAGCAACCATTTCTAGTTCTGATAGGCGTACAAACGGAATGAGAGGTCTTGGTGACTAGATTTTGTCGGTCATGCCAGCCGATTCTGAGCTCATAGATTACGTATGATCTTATACCACATTCACCATAAGACCATCGGTTTGCCGCCACCCCATAAATGGATCAAGGGTTCAGATAACAATCATTTTGCCTTATCCAGAAAAGACCTTACCCTATCTGAACACAGTTCTACATCACTCCAACAGTGGCCAGTTGACACATCGCCATGTCTCAAACCTCGACTCTCACCAACGCGATCCCATCGGCTGTGGTTTCATGCCTTCCCGCTAGTAACCAAGCTGAAGCTCAATCTCAGTGCAATGATAGCGTTCTCAAAGGTATTGCACGTGGTGATCGCCAAGGAGTATTGAGACTCCGAGGAATTCCATCCTTCGACGACCCACACGCCAAGCGCCAATGGATTCGGGAGCACATGGCGACTGCCTTTCGCTTCCTAGGCAAGAATGGATATACTGAAGGATCCTCGGGACACATTTCTGTCCGAGGTAAGACTTTTGGAAATATTTCCATCGGGGATCCTTTCGAAGTGATGAAACAGATTCTGACAAACGGTAGATCCGATTCTGCCCAACCATTTCTGGATGAATCCATTCGCGGTGCATTTCAATCAGCTCAAGGCGTCTGATATGGTTTTAGTAGACGCTGAAGGATATGTAGTTGAAGGCGGTAACCAGGCGATGGTTAATGAGGCAGGCTTCATGATCCACTCAGAAGTTCACCATGCCCGCCCAGATGTCATCGCCGTGGTACACGCCCATAGTGTTCATGGCAAGGCATGGGCCGCATTTGGAAAACCAATTGAAATGCTATCTCAGGGTAAGAGCACCTTCAGCCCTCCACTTCTCCATGTCCCATTTCAATTTCTCATCCGAATTATACACAATAGATGCGTGCAACGTTTATGGCAAGGTCAGCGTGTATGACGACCACGGAGGGATTGCTCTCGCCCGGGACGAGGGTCGTGCGATTGCAAATGCGCTTGGTGCGACAAACACATCGTGTATCTTGCAGAACCACGGGCAGGTTTCTTCCAATCCAAATATCGCTGCTGAAACCGGAACTGACACACGGAATAGGCTCATCACATGTGGCACAACTGTCGATGAGGCTGCCTTCCTTTTCCACAGCCTGGATCAGACTTGCCGTGGACAGCTTTTGGCAGAAGCTGCCGCTGCGAATGGAATTGAAAAGAAGATTATCCCTGACGACGTGGCCCAGTACACGGCGAGTTCGATGCAGTCCCCGGTAAGCTTTCCTTAGGTGTATTGAGAATGCAAACTAACCTTTGGACAGCACAATTTCTACAATGAATTTCAGCCCGATTTCAATCTGATTGTTTGGGAGTCCAAGGGCGAGGTTCTTCAGTAAGGTCTTTGCAGAATTCATGTCAAGTAGCTTGTAGGAGAATAAATGCCAATGGTAGTCTAATTGCACCACATACGCCACAGCAAGGCGCATAACTTTACCTGGAGCATTAAAAAAAGACATTGTAATTTTGTTCTCAGTAGAATTAATTCTCCTCTTGTCGGCTAACGCGGCATTTGTTATCCAGCAGACTACATCACTGTGTAAATCCTGCCTGTGTTCTGTGCCATACCCCAGGCACCTAGCCCGTGCTGGTCGTGACGTAGGGTAGCACAAATTCATGAAGATTGTAGCCACTCATAGCCGTGGATAGATAACCGCGGCTTAATTTTCGGTATCTACAGGTGTCACATGGTTTAATTAATTAAGGGGTTACTTGAAGAGAATAGTAAATATGATTAATTGTTTTTTTCTTACTGGATGTTTGCCGCCCATCGACCTAGCTAGATGTTAGTGAGATTGCGGGGGTTTGGAAGAATTACCCTGGATTGGTCCGCTTTTGCTAGCCCCACCAAGTTCTGAACATGACCGAAGCGCTTTACCTATCTCGGTTTTAAACAAGCGACCTCGCGTGTTCAATATCTCTGGAGGGCTGGGGTATCATGGGGTCTGGGGCATTCCATACACGGCTGCATATCATAATTTCTTCCGGTAGCTCTGGTCTACCGTCTCATGGCGCCAAATTGGGTAACCCACGTGGACCGGCTGCATGCATAGTGTCGTCTTATCTCGGCGGTCCAAGATCGAACCCGGGTGTGTTGTTAAGGATCTGTCACCAGGTCCTGCACCTCAGCCTCCCAACCCAACAGACTTGAACAAAGTACAATTCTTTTTAGCAGAGATTCGGTTCCATCACCCGACCTGACACCTGAGCGGATGTCGGGCCGCGCTTGCATCTTCGGAACAAAACGAAATGGGCCGGGTATGCGTTGAAGTGTCGGCGTTTTCAGCCGCGTCCACTGGGAGAACTGCCCAGTTCAGTCTGGGCTCGTGGCCGTCGCCACAGTTTGGTATCTCGATTCTAAATTACTGATATAAGAAAAATTGGTTCCATTTGGTGTGATCTTTGAAAGGTAGCCACCGCTACTTTGAAGAAGATCATCGTCCAAGACCAGGTATCGCTTCACTTCTAGAAGACGCAAGTTGGTAGCAACTACTTTTCAAAATCGTTTACTCTTCATCAATCTCTCAACGATCAACAAAAATGCAGATTGTCGATATAACCGTGTTCAGTTACAAGGCTGAATACAATTTCGGCACATTTGTTATGTCCGGTGGCAGATCTGCCACAGGACAACCAACCATTGTCATACGAATCCGCACAGAAGATGGCGTCGAAGGGTGGGCAGAGTCAGCACCGCTTGGTAGCGACTATCTGCCCAGTTCTTTTACCGGAGAGCTCGCAGCGTTGAAGGAGCTAGGCCCGTTGGTTCTGGGCCAAGATCCTCGCTCACCTGCGGTGATTGGTACGATAATGGATCGCGCCATGATGTCAGGAACGGCAGCCAAGGCCGTTATTGATATGGCTTGCTGGGACATCTTGGGCAAGCACGTTGGTCTGTCTACATCAACCTTGCTTGGTGGATGTCTGACCGAGCACCCGCCCGCTTTCTCCACCGTTCCAGTTGGAGACGCAGAAGCTGGGGTCAAGAAAGCGCTCAGCGAGGCGAAGGATGGGATTACATCTCTACAAGTAAAGGTCGGGAACGATCCAGTGACCGATGCTCAAAGAGTCAGAGCCATCCGAGAGGCTGTCCCCGATGATATTGAGGTATGGGCCGATGCAAACGCAGGCTGGAATCTGGAGCAAGCGCTGATATATTCCCGGTCGCTTGGCCCCAACATTACCGTGCCTTTGGAACAGCCTTGCCGGTCTCTATCTGACTGCGCTGAAGCTGGTCGGCGTACTGGCCTGCCTATTATCCTTGATGAGTGCATCTTGACGATGGCTGATCTTATCGCCGCCCATGCGGCCGGAATCACAGGTATTAATCTGAAGGCATCTCGCGTTGGGGGCTTCACCAAAGCTCGAGCCATTCGCGATACCGCGGTGGCACTGAACATGATGGTCCAGGTAGACGATACATGGGGTTGCGCCCTGTTGACTGCACAGAATCTGCAATTGGCGGCCTCTACACGCCCTGATAGACTTCGTGCCGTTGACCTGTTTGCCGAATGGACGAACCCGCTCATCGCCGACGTTCCTCGCCTGCAGTCAAATGGTCGGGTAGACTGTACTACACTGCCTGGAAACGGATTCAATGCTGTTAATCTTGAAATTCTTGGGGAACCACTATTCCACATTACATCTTGAAAACTGGGGTCGATTCTACTGGTTTCAAGTGCAATTGCCTTTCTATATAGTGTGCAACATAGCCTGCCCAAGCCATTATATTTTCTGTTACCAAAGTCATCATAATTCTTAGATGTGTTTAAATATGAGAAACTATGAGTTAACAAGGTGTGGTAAAGTACTTGGGTAAGGCAAGACTAGCATTATCATGCAAAGACAAGTTAATTTCGGTTGTATGTAAAACAACAATAGACAAAAAGATATTATCGTTTGCACTCCAACAGTTGTAATTCAATCTAACAAATCTACCGCATTGTAGGATTCATCTCTCGTTCCTAATCTATGATGAGGGACAATTTCCAAACCTTGGGACTTCTTGGACCATCTGTTAGCTCTTGAATGAAACTTGAAGCGAGGGTTTTTAGCCAAAGCATGTTTCATTTAGTTTGAGCGGAGTGCACACCCGCAATACCATTGATACCATCAGGCCAGCTCACTCAAATCAGTCCCATTACCCCAGTACTCGCAAAACCGGGATTCTAAGGGGTAGCTCCATGGTTCCATCTGCCCGGAAACACAATAAATCGGAGTGGCCGTCCGAAGTTGCTAAATTCTTGAAGCGAAGCCGGCTTACAATAGTAAATATCATTTATTACGTAAATATCAGCAAACAAGGAAGATTAATGAAGATACGCCTGTTTGTTTCATCATTGCCACCATATATCCAGATGTTCACGCCCTGGCGTTATCATTTAACATCCTTAGCGCCGAACTACCCCGGTGGATTAGATAAGATGTAGGCTCCAGACGCCCAGGGGTGAGAGTACGCAATGTGTCCAAGGGACAGCCACGATTCAAGCCAATCCATATTCGTATTTACATCGGAATACCTTACCGACCCTTTATGTATTTAGAAGGCGCAATCGGATGATTATGGCGTTTAATACAGTCCAGCTTGTCGAGTTGTTCAAGGATAGCTGGATTTTTGAGTGCAAGTCGGACTATCCCTAATCCGGACCAATCTCAAGACCAATATTCATTTTATTGAATCAAGCGGAAGTCTGTATGAGCTGAACAAAGTTGAATCATTTCAAGGTAATTTAATTCAAAGTTCGGAAATTGTAGACCACATGAGCTAACTAAGGGTTTGTAGAGTATTCCAAACTATATTCAGATTTCATCGCGATGGGCTCTATCAATAATGTTCTTTTCGAAGGCAAGGCATATGTCCGGGGTCAGACCTCGGGCAAACTCCTTGCGAGCAATCTGGAACTGAGCTTCTGGGGAGGTGTCGATGGTCGTACGAGCGAAATCATCGATCGCCACCATCCTTTGAGTGGACAACATCTCCAAAATTCCATTCTTGCGATACCAGGTGGCCGAGGTTCATGCACAGGCAGCGCAATAATGCTGGAGCTTTTGCTCAATGGGAAGGCTCCCAAGGCAATCATCTTTGAGAGACGAGAGGATATTCTCACTCTGGGAGTCATGATCGCAGAGGAAGTCTTTGAAGAGTCCATTCCAGTCATAGTTGTCGAGTCAAAGGATTTCCGCGAGCTTCTCACTCAAAACGGCCATCATTTCTATGTTCACGATGGTCTTTTGTCAGATAGCCCGCTACCTTTAACATCAAGAAAATCCATGATGTCAAAGGATAAGGATCAATATGATGCAAATCCGGATTCTGCATCATATTTTAATAACGTCAAGCTTTCGGACCTAGATAAGGCCTTCTTGAGCGGGGAGCATGGAGAAGCAGCTCGCATCGCAATGCGTATAGTCATGCGCATGACTGAGGTCCTGGGCGCCACAGAATTAAGAGACGTTCAACAGGTACACATTGATGGATGCGGTTACACAGGCCCAGCAACTCTCGCTCTGGCAGAAAAGTTACGAGACCTGAAGGGCAAAGTCCGGGTTCCCACCTCGCTCAACTCTATTTCTATTGACCAAAAGAGATGGAAAGCACAAGGCGTTGATACTGAATTCGGAGAAGCCGCCGGTCGACTTGCAAATGCATACACCGGCATGGGTGCCAAGCCAACTTTCACCTGTGCTCCGTACCAACTTGAATCTGCCCCTAAATTCGGAGATCAGGTAGCCTGGGCAGAGTCTAATGCGGTTGTATATGCAAATAGTGTTCTTGGAGCAAGGACTATGAAATATCCCGACTTTCTGGATGTTTCTATTGCTCTGACTGGCAGAGCGCCAAATGGAGGTCCTCATATTGAGGTCAATCGCCTCGCATCACTCTGTATCAGAATCTCAGGCCTAAGGAATGTCCGAGACTTGGACGACTCATTTGCCCCCTTGCTGGGATATCAGGTAGGATCCTTATGCAAGAGCGAAATTCCTGTTGTAGTGGGACTTGATGGTTTGATCCTCACCAATGATGACTTGAAGGCATTTGGTGCCGCGTTTGCAACTGTTTCTAGCGCTCCGATGTTTCATATAGTCGGTATCACCCCAGAAGCAGCTACTCTCGAAGCCGCCACAGCCCCTGACTTTACTTCTATTGATTTGGATTTGGCAGAGCTAGGCGTATGCTGGGATGAACTGAACAGTGTGGTTGGATGTCAGCCGATTGACTTGATATCGCTCGGAAATCCTCATTTCTCCGTGCGAGAAATCAGAGCCCTTGCAAAGCTTTGTGACAGTCGAACCAAGGCTAAGGATGTGACATTCATAATCACATGTGGACGCGCAACTTATGGCCTGGCTGATCAAGCAGGGCTCATTGAGAAACTAGAAAAGTTCGGTGTACAGATTATGACAGATACATGCTGGTGTATGATTGCGGAACCCGTGATCCCGCGCGCTGCAAAGGTCATCATGACCAATTCTGGCAAATATGCCCATTATGGACCAGGCCTTACAGGAAGAGGGTTTTATTTTGGAAGTCTTGCTGGGTGTGTTGAAGCCGCCTGCCGTGGTTCTTATGATGCAGCAAAGCCAAAATGGCTCTCTAGTGCCATTGCTCAAGCGTCTTAATTCAGCTGCAAAGTCCAACTTCAAATAGATCCAATACAATTACCTCATGGAACAAATTTCAAGAAGTCAACATACGGACGCTACTTTCATAGAAATGCCAAAACCGGTGAGCCTTTGCAATGTTCAATAAGTGTTTTACCCAGTTCAACTGTGCATTAAATGCCCATTTACAGCTTATAAAAAGCACCAAAACATGTCATGCATGCGATGATGATGATTCCTACCAAATCTGGTGCTTATAGTAACGCAAATTGGGCTGGCCACTTGTTCTTCCTTCGAGACAGAACCACTGTATAGAACACGAAGACATCAACATGAATATCATTACAGATTGCACCCGTCACATGCAGCGCCCTCAACTAGAATTCTGAAGGCAAAAGTCCCAAGTCACGGATAGCCACCCGGGCCGAGTCAAGACTAAAATTAATGAGGCTGCAGTCTCACTCTGCTCAGCGGGAATTCTTATCAGGCCAGTCGGGATGACAAGCCGAATCATGCGGTAATTAGAAATGGCACGCAGCTAGCACCCAACTCGGCTCCATGCTTAGTGCCACCCATGGTATCCTCAGATACCCCGCACAAGCGACCCTCACATTATTTATTTAGTATAGAAAGGAGGTCCGGCCCGAGGAAATTTGCAGCTATATGAGCTGGCTCTACCACTTCGAATTAAGCCACTATATTTTACAACAGTGCTCTTCCCCATCATATTTTGCCATGGAAAGCTTCATCATACTTGGCGATTCTGCCGTGCATGGAATCCTTCTCAGTCTTTCCAAGAGTGAAATTACGAGCATGAAATCCACACTGGAAAATTCACTGGTTGAATTCTCTGCGGGTAGCGGCAGACAATACCAACCTAAACCCGATGCTATTGCGAAGCCCGATGGTCAGAAGATACTCTTTCGGCCATTCACCTCGTCAGCGGCAGTGGGAACGAAAATCATCGTGCACCCTGCTCCAGAGCGCTCCGCAGAGTCAAAGTCTGAACCCGACAAAAGCAGCCAGGCACAGCAGACGCCATTGCATGGAATACTGGCTATCTGCGACCCCCGAGGACGTCCGATGGGCCTGATAAATGCAGAAGAAGTGACTGGATATCGAACTTCACTCTGTGCCATGATCCCATACATGTGGAGAAGAAACACTGCGAATGTTGTCGTGTTTGGAGCCGGAAAGCAGGCGCTGTGGCACGTTCGGCTTGCATTAGCACTCCGGGGATCAGAAATCGAAACTATCACAATTGTAAACAGATCAGAGGCCCGGGCCCAGGTACTCATAAACATTATAGCGGAAGAGAATGAAGTACGATGGAAATCTTCCTGCAACTTGCACTTCCTAGACTCTTCTCGGCCGGGCTATGATCAACAATTACAGTCTCTTCTGTCAGACTCCGACGTTATCTTCTGCGCTGTCCCTTCTCAGAAGCCGCTATTTCCTCTGGAGTTCTTGACGAGTAAAGATCGCAGGAATAAACACCCCCTCATCTCTGCAGTTGGCTCATGGCAACCCAATATGATTGAATTGGACCCGGAAATACTTAAACATGCCGTTCAAATGAATGGCTTTAACCCAAACGATGGTTCTTCGAGCATTGTCTTGGTTGATGATGGCGAGCACGTATTGAGCCATTCCGGTGAAATGATACAGAGCGGTCTGAATAGCGAACAAGTGGTAGATATTGGCCAAGTATTAGAATGGCAACAAGAGACATCTACGATGGATCCCAATACCAAGGAGAAGTTATCTTTATGGCTCAAAGACGGTTTTGTTGTGTATAAGAGCGTTGGTACTGGTGTAGCTGACCTAGCGGCTGGAATTGCCATCCTCTCAGTGGCCAAAGAAAGAAATATAGGTGTTTCGGTATCTGGTTTTTAAATATTATATCGCGGTTTATTCACAAGTATCAAATATTCACCACAACACGAGTCCACCGTCGGACAAAAGCTTCTCTACACTAACCAATTTGTTGCGCAAGCATTATTCTTCCGACTTCCTCCAAAGCAAGCATCTTTTAGTCTCAAGAGAAGATGCCTTTTCCATCTTAGTATCATTTGTTTCAAGTTTCAATCTCGTGCCTGCTCCAGAGCCCCAAGGCTTCCATTCGGGTGCACCTCTTGCCCTGTACGTGTTAGGGTCCAAGCTTCTCACGAAGCTGATCCAATAGTGCATTGTGATTGGTATGATACCAGCGTTTACAGTATTCCAGGACTCTGAGTATGATGAGTCTGCGAAGCCTGCGCCCAGAATAGCAGTCATGTCGAAAGTATGTGGAACCCCAAGCCCCGCTGCGACTAGATTCGGGTCTTCCACGTTGAACCGATAATTCCAGATATTTTCTCCAGAGTAGTAATGGGCAACTGCCTCGGAAACTTCGTTCCCCGGGCAGATGAAGGTCCTGTCACCGTATGCCTCATACGCAGACTGAAAGTAAGCACTATGACCTGGCAACGCCTCCGTAGTTTCCAAAGCGTATAACTCGGAGATTCCCTCTAAATCATCTTCTTTCAATCTTGGATAATTATTATTTAGAAAATTTAGCATCTCTGACATGTTGCTAGCCTCATATCCCCAATAAGAGCCTTCATCTGTGGTGTGCGTTGTCAGCGTGGGCATTTTGATAAATTTTCCCTGACTAAATAGATGATACAGGCGATCTCGGATCAAGTCTCCATCAATGACTGGAAGCCAGTACCAAATTGGGAGAGGTTGCGCGCTAGCTCCAGGGAACGGCTTCGCGGCCGCAGCATTGACAAGGTCGAGGGTCGGCACAGATCGCAAACATGTCAGCGGGTCGTTCGTATTGCTGCAGTTTGTATTTTCCACCAAAGCATCAAACTGAAATTCCGAGTCGCTGACAGTTCTTTGGTCTGGCCAAAAGGGAGATTGGAGGGCCGCCCCAACGAATAGCTTGTCGTTGCGCCCACCGTACGCTGATAGATGATAGGCGACAGATCCACCCCCGGCTGAAGGACCATGAATCACAACGTGGTCTGGATCTCCCCCAAACTATTGAATTGGTTATTTTGTGGCCATTGATATTAGACAATGCTCCCACGTCACTGTCCTGTGGATGACTTACCTCGGCAATGTGCTCCCTGACCCACAAGAGGAGTCTCCTCTGATCCAAAAGACCAACATTAAGAGCTCCATCGGCTTTGACATTCTCACTTGCCAAAAACCCAAAAGGACCGACCCGGTAGTTGAAATTGACAAACACGATATTATTGCCCGACTCTTGAACAACTTTCGTGCCATTGTAGTTTCTGTTGGAATTGGTCGTGTAGCCTCCACCGGGAATAAAGACCCAAACGGGGAGCTTCGAATTGGCATCTGCACCCGACGGCTTGAAGACATTGACAAATAAACAGTCCTCGGCAAGACCAGAGGAAGAAGATTGGCCCATGCCAATACAGCCGTCGGCAAACTAGAGTTGAGAAGTAAAACAACCATTAGTTGTACATTCCGCGCCTTGTTGCTCCGGGCGGTGGGCGATCAGGACCATTGGCTTACAGAAACGGCAGGAATGGATGTATTTTCTTTCTTTGGTGGCTTCGGGGCTCTCCATCTCATATCACCCAATGGGGGTGTCGCGTATCGCATACCCAAGAACTGATCAACTCCAGCAGAAAGACTGACACCTGTGTATGTAGCATAACCCAAATCCACCACCGGAATGCTTTGGACACATTGTATGCAGGTGGCCAAGATCCATCCTATGTTTATTAAACGAGTTGACAACATGATGGTAGTCGGGTGTCAAAGTTGATAAATTAGAGCCGACCAACACGCGTCGCTCGCCCAAACGCAGTATTCCACGATACGCTTCAATATATGCTATACCAGACGGCCAGCGTTCGGGTTAAATAAAGGCGGCCAGCAACCATCTTTTGCCCTCGCCGTACGCCCAATGTAGTTAATTAGGCAAAAACATTGCATATCACTCGGGCAAGTAGGCGCCGAAGTTCCTAACTAGTAACAGGGCATCGTTACTGGAGGAGAAACTGGTCCCGCAGAGTATCTCGGTTCGCTGCGGGGAAGCAAGCGTGCCTCCACACTCCCCGCATTGCAATGGAATTCAGTCGCTTTTCCGAAGGGTTGCTCTACGGGTGAATTGTGTTGAAGACGGCCAAGTAGAAACCTTTCAAATAATGACCAATCGATAGACACAGGACAATCTAGGACGTATTTTGCTTTTCCTTTGATAGATGCGGACTAGCGATTCTAAGGCGCCGAATCGTAGTGCGACATGTCGCATGTCCAGGAATTAATCATCAGATTTCGTCGCGGGCTAACCATTTCTTCGCGTCTTCAAAATATCGGCATCCTCTCTTGCCTCCCGCTTTACTGTCGGGAATGTGCTGGAAACACAAGGGTTACCTTCGTTCTATGGGAATCGGCCAAGAAGGGCCTGACGGATGCAGTTTGTCCCGAATTATGTGAAGTACGGAAGGAGGTTATATCATATTCTAAGTATATACCCGGTAACTCTAAATTATGCATAGCTTTTCTATCTATAAACAGAGGTTGGAGCAGATTTGCCGATATGGAAGTTGTAACTCCAGGCAGAGTACGCCTCATATCGTCACCCATTTTCCTTCCCATTTCACAACATCCCACTAATCTCCTCGGAGCTGCCATGGCTGTGGCTTTTTAATGCCCAATTGTGTAACAAATAATGAGATATTTATAAATTTTTCAGGGGACGAAGAAGGGCATAATCCACTCCCCGATGCTGGGATATCAGCTTGTGGCCTGGTTCACCTTTCAGTCCAGCAAAGCCCATCGCGTCTGGGCTACTCAACTGTAAATTGTGGACCTCAAGTCCAACAACAAGAGCCACGCCCGGTTAGCTCAATCGGTAGAGCGTGAGACTCTTATCAGAGTACACGAAATCTCAAGGTTGCGGGTTCGACCCCCGCATCGGGCTGTTCCTATAAGATACGATTGCGAGCATATGCGAGGCTTTCTTTTTTGCTTTTTCCTCCTTTGATTGAGGAAGGGTATTTCTTTTTGCAGTGGCGGCTTTGACGCGATTTTAAGTCACCGACCTGTAACTCCAGCTCAGACTCGCCAACTCAAAATGGTAACAACTGACTGGGCTAGCGAAAGCAAAGCTGCAGCCTATTAAAAAAGCATAAATAATGAGCCAAGTGTTCTTTTCTTTTCTTTTTTCCGATAAAGTTAGAAAGTTGAACGTAGGAAATAATCGCATGTGGTGATGCTTTGCAGCTTCAATCTGTGTTGCTAGCAGAACTTATTGTTCCCAAACAGCAAACACAGTAAGGGCATCAGCAACGGCAATTTTGATATAATACGGACTAAATATCAAATATTCTTAGAACTAAGCCCCAGAACTACGCGAAATAACTATATGACCCGTAATGCGCTTTACAAGTTCGAAATTCGGTTCATGTAGGGTAGTATCTTCTCCTTTTGTTTCTGATTACATAATGAAGAAAAAACTTCGTGATGCCCAACCTGGCTCCTATTCCCACGTCATTGCCGACGGAATCAGAACCCGGTGGTGGATCCCATTCATTTTGAACCCCTGCTCACTTCTGGCTGATCGCGTCGTCAAATTCACGCTTCGGTCCGATGACAACGGGAGCAAGTTTCATGCGAAAGACGACGTAATCTTTCTAGAGAACAGTAGAGATCTCGACAATTTTCTGCTCAGAGTCAGCCATCAGCATGAGAGAAGAAGTCTGACCAAACTTACCGGCTTGCGCTCCGACTCTGGTTTTCCAGTGTCGGCCACATGGCTCACGCTCTCGTACCTGGGTTTCCCAGCTTCTCCGCTTCCACCACCCTTGACGTACTTGACATAGTCCGGCGCGCCAGGGATGTCCGTGTTGTCGGCAATCACTAGACTTCCCTGATGCAACACCTTGAGCTCCTCGCATACCTGCAAGTCTGGCAGGTAGAACTTCTCCCAGTGGTCAATAAATACCATGTCAACCTCCCCTTCTTTAATCTTCCCCTCGGCAACGAGCTTTCTTAGAGAATCGGACCCTGCGCCCTCGTGAACTGTGATAATGTTCTCCACCTGGGCGAGCTTGACGAAATCCCGTGATATTTGGACCATCTGGGGGTCCATTTCGAATGTGAAGACGTGAATGTCTGCGCCCTCATCGTTCAACTCCTTCAGGATGCCACCCCATGCGAGAGCAGAGCAGCCGATAAAGGTACCAAACTCGACGATGACTTTGGGCTTGGGAGAGAGTGAAGCTAGGGCTTTGCGAGCAATCTCAAGCTTCTTACCCTGAAAGACCATAGGAACAGGACTTTCCTTGGCAAAATCTTCAATGGCGGACGCAACCGCTAAAGGATTTCCCTTGAATGGCTCAGACGGGAGAGAGAGAATGTGTGAGTGCAAAGCTGTAGTTTGTCTTGCGACAAAAGCTGCGAACTAAAAAAGGTTAGTCGTCCACCCATGAAATCGAGCAATGAGGGGAGCGAACCGCATCGGGGTCGTGGTGGTGGCTGGCCATGGTGAAGACGAGTTATCGTTCTTTTATTAGGGAACTGCAACGGTTGCGCTCAGTATGATGGGTGTTTTGCTGAAAGAAGAGAGGTAGCCATCTTGGATTGTTTTGACGGTGGTCCATCTTATACTTTCGGATTCGCTCGGAAGCCGAGCTAATTTTAGAGCCTCCGCGTAATGTGCCATTGCGTAGCCGACCAGCTGCTCCTCAAATCGGGGTGGGGCCGGCTTTCTTGGGCTAACGAGGCATTGCATCATATTTCACCATTGCCAAGAAAGGCGTTAGGATATCAGCATCTTGGGCCGTGGCTAGAAAACCCCTTTGCCTATACCTGCTTACAGGCTTTGCTGGAGCATTGAGCCCCATCATCACTTATGATATACTAAGCCTAAATCGTCTAACCGGGCTCTACAAGGGATTAATCGGCCCCAGTACTGAATCAACACTCACTGAAGACAGTTGGTTCCAATAGACAATCTCTTCAGAGTCCGGATTCACTGTTCCCGCCTCGGACAAAAATCCATTGACATCGCCATGAGCCAGCTGACTCAGTGACGTTTCCAGCGTAACACAGAATCCAAGAAGTTAATGTGCTCAAGTCTTGATGGTAGCAGGGATCTTGCTTTTTCGGAGAGTCGCCTCAAGAGCAAGGGCTTCAGTTGCAGCTAGTTTGGAGTCGAACCCGGCAGGTGATTTTGATAGGATCTTGTCCCACCCCTCGGGTTTCTTGACCCAATCTCGCGCCGCCCTATGGAGAAAATTGGCTCTCCCCAGCGGTGAAACTTCCAAAATGCCCCGAGTATGACTGCTGATGATCCGGGTCATGACTGACTTGACGTGCTTCTCGGCATGTTCATCGAGGAACACAATCTTTTAGTTGGGTTCATCAGCCTCGAAGGCGAGCCATATTGTTACTGCATCGCAAGAGGGCTGGCCTGCTTGGCCACCTGGACCCACATACAGTGCCATAGCTAATTGCAATAACCTCGAAGAGCTGCCGATTTTTTGGATGGGCTTTTCGGCAGGATACTTAAGGTCGGAAGGCCTATCACAAGGTAGTTATGATCCAGATGCATAGGAGCTCTTGTTCTGTTCAATTGAGAGGGCTATCTAGGGCTCTTATAGTTGCCTGTTGCTAGCTAGCTATTCCGTGCAGCTGTGAGGGGTATCTATTAGGTTGAGGCTATCCAAAGCTAACTACGATAGCTACCGCGCACGGATGGGGTTGGTAGCCGGCTTGGGCTAGGGCTGTGGTAGCCCGATAGTCTAACTAGGCCTTTATCCTGTTTTGTATGGTGTTTTGGGGCCGTTTGCGGTGAGGACCATCTGGCTCTGACTATAAGACCTAGCTGTAGCTGCTTGAGGCATCTGGCTCTTGTAGGCACAGTCCGGCAGGGCCTCTCAAGGCCCGGTCTGCTAGGCTAGGCAGTTGTGGCTAACCTGTGAGTGTGACAAGGCCGATAAAGTCGTAGGAGGGTCGGGATAAAAATCGTGGATGCTAAAATAATCGCCCGAGGAAATGATGAGAATACGTTTGACTAATTTGGCTAAATCCGGGGGTCCTTTTCGCGATACGTAGTGTGTGAAAAAACAATGCTGTGAAGTTAGGCGCACTCGGTCAGTAAAACTTCACCAAACGTCCTGCCACACAGTTCTTGAAACATAAATACAATTGTTTCTTTCTTGTATCACAAGCTACCCATTCAGTTAAAAACATGAATGTAAGAAGGGCCTGCAGAGGTTGTTCATGATAGCCGCTCATGCCAGCTCACACGTGTTGGAATTAAGCTGTTGTTCAGAGGCTTTGCTCACCCATGCTAAGAAAGAAAACAAAACCATTCATAAGGTCAAAGGGAGAAAATAGATGTCCAATCTAGTAGTTTATTTGCAGTAGACCAGAACGATTAAGTTGTAATGCAAGCGGAGGAGTTTTTGCTGTAATAACAAAAATAAAAACTCGACCAAGAATGAAATCCCAAAATGAATGTGTCGTCGTCCTTCCCCTTGCGTACCGGATCTTGTCGAGTCAATTTGATTTGATTGTTCTTCTCAATGTTTGTCTCCTGGTACCATATATCACGACTCCATTATCCACTGCTGATCATATTCCCGAAAGCCTTAGGCCTGTGGAAGCGTGATGCCAAACTGCTTGCGGCACTCTGGGTCCAGAATCTTCCATCCGACGGCGGTGGCGCCACAACGCTTCTCAAGGTCGGCGGCGGGGGCGGGGGCGGCAAAGGCTGTAACAGCCATGGCGATAGTGGCAAAAAGCGAGGCCTTCATCGTGAGTGTTGATGTGAGTTTGTTGTAAAGTGCCAAAGGGGCTATGTTGTTGAGCTGTGTAGGAACTGATAAAAAGAAGTGATTTAGTTATAGAGTTGAATTGGTGTAGTGCTGGTGAGTGAAGAACAAAAAGCCCAAGGCAGCAGGCAATACTTATACCTATCTTGGATGAACTAAAGGGATTCTTATTAACTGGTCTTGGCGTAATTATCACTACTATGGGTGTAATTATTAGTATTACGGCTGTCGCTGGAGGGCGCAATAGCTGGATATGAGTAAGAGGCCCAAGCTGAGTGTGGCAAGGGTAGGGGTATCGTCGCACTACGTAGTCTATGGTTAAGCATAAGGCTGTCTAGCTGGGCGATTCTCGGCATTCATGAACCCAAATTCCTGTGCCACCCCCAGCGTCTCCACTAAAGCACGGTTGAGTCTGGTAAATAGCCAATGATATTTAGGTTAATACGAGAATACGGTTACGTCTTGGTTCTCGTACATAAGCATATCATACATTGTCTATTACTTCATGACGGTGATCTGCTTGTCTATAAGCTGTGCAAAAAGTTTAACTACCTAAGATTTGTTCTGGGCAGCTATTGGTTAGACATGGGAAGGTCCTCGATTTTACATAACGGTAACAATTAGACTTAGGGGGGAACCCCTTTTGAAAGGAAAAATTGGGTTCCGACCTAGCCCACTTCAAGGTGCATACATATTTTATGCTGGAGAGCTATTACTAGTAGCTTCATTTCGAGAATTTCCATTGCAAGTCAAATCATTTCTCCTCTTGACGTCGTAGAACAATGAATCCTCGGAGCTGGGGTGCACTTAATCGGGGCAAATACAAACTTGGTTGAATTTGCTGGCGTAGAGGATATTCCGATTGCTCCCCACCTGTCAATGGTGTTGACCCGTGACCAAGATTAGCCATCTTGCTAGCTGCCTGGCAGGTTCAATGCCTACAGCAGTACCCATTGACTTACATTGTGATAAACTGAAAAATACGAGAACTTTCCCAAAAATGGTCAAGCCCCCACGTGACTATTGTCTCCAAATTACACTAAGAGTGCCAAGATGAATCGCGACCTTGCAGCACGGGGTCACCCACGTGGCGGTCCAAGAGCCAGCATGCAGAGTTCCAGCTGGAACATAAAGCAGCAAAATGGCTTTGTGATATTCATAAGAACTGTATTGATCTGACTAAAATCTTACGTGAACTACTATGTTATTTTCAAGCACCCCGTATGCCATTACTGGTGTTGGTCGGACGAAGGTCGCTACAATCCGCTGCCTAATTTCCGCCAACCGTTGTTTGAGAGCGGCGATTTTCTTCAGAGACCACGGACCGTTGAGTGCTTTTGAAAACCCATTCAGTGATGGAAATTTAATACTGAATGAGCCCTTGGTTTCTAGGTCGGTCAAGGCTCCAAGCAATTCCTTCGCTGTACCATGGCAGTCCTGGCAGAGGGCGGCCAGCTTCGCCTCAGAACTTAATAGTACTCGATTTTCGTTACTCAAATCTATTAGTTTCATCTCTGTTTCAGCGCTCAGTTCGCTCAGATCATCTGCAATGACTGATAATTCCACAATCTGGAATTTCCTGCTAGACAACGATTTGTAAACCCGATACTTTGGAAACAGTAACATAATTAATCAAGACAAAGAACTGAGATGAATCTGTCGGTTGGATGGAAATGTAAATGCTACTAAGCCTAAATACCTCAGACCAAGCCAAGTGCCCTCGCCTACTCTACTCTATAGCACCTATTAAAAAAGCAGCAACAAAACATAAAGGACAACGAGAAGAAGTACGTTGAATTTTCTCTTTAAGTGTACTAAAAATTATCAATTTATAGATGGACTTGTTTTGTTCAAGCCGCGCATGGATATTCATGATGGAAGTGATTACTGAAGAGCTCCACGCTGTCAGTCTTCGCCTACTCTACACTGCTCATATTAAGTAGAATAGCGCCATCTTGCAGAGAATCTTCATTCTTTTGTTGAGAGAATACATAGAAACGTTTGAATTGAAGAAAAATAATCCATAATATGAGCTGGTCCTCCTTAATCACA
Organism: Calonectria multiphialidica; assembly: GCA_020623665.1. Lineage (NCBI taxonomy): Eukaryota > Fungi > Ascomycota > Sordariomycetes > Hypocreales > Nectriaceae > Calonectria > Calonectria multiphialidica. Next base: position 39,192 of record JAHVYC010000021.1, read on the forward strand.
TCTCCGGAGAACCGGTGTCGGTTTCTTGATCTCACAACTTTATTCGCAAAACTACAATTCTGAAATCTACCATCTGTGTCCAAATGTATCTAGATGATGGATTCATTACTAGTGGTTGCATATTAGCCTGATTCATTATTATTCCATTTCTAAAAATGGTCACCCAGTGCATGTACATAGATGACCGTCTTTTATCAAACCAACAACACCTTCGTCTGGCAAATGAATGGCACTTATGTGAGACGAAACAATGCATGTCTTCCATGACTAAGTTGGATAAAAGCGTCTTGGTTAAACTCTCGCTTAGCGATGACTAGTTCAACCCAGCACAAAGTTAACCAAGCCATGAGGACTTTGAATGCCAACGCAAATGAGGCCAGTTTAATCGATGCCTTAGGCTTCTAGGTTGGGATTCAAGGGAAGGGTGTCACGGTCCAGTCTTTTGCGGGTACCAACATCCACAGATTGGCCCTGCCATCAGATATTACCCACCAGAAGCAGGGCTTTGTTACGATAACATCCAGAGTCGAGTTTCAATGCAGACTCCAGACGCCGGACCTGTTCCCATCCAAGTATGACCATCTGCCGTCATTGCTCCTTCTAATCCGTCCGTGCTCCTGACCAGACAAGGTCATAGGATGGCTTCTTTTGACCGTAGCTGCCGTCGTCATCGCGGCCCGCTTACACCTGCGGCTCAAGATTCAGCATCGTAATATACTGATAAGCGATACTTTAATGGTTGCTGCGTGGTTCTGCGCGTGTGCGACTGTCTCCCTCACCACAGTGCTGTGGAAACTCGGCGCGCTAGAGAAAGGAATTGAGTCGACGTTGGTTGGATTCAAGGGAAGCCTCGAAGAAATTGTGCTTATTGCTGAAGTGAGTTTACTTGATAGATTACCCCGACAGATATATAAATCTACTTGAACTGATGCACTTTCATCTAGGTATTCTGGTTAACACAATTCCCATTATACGGAGCCTTCTATTTCTGCAAGGAAGCTCTCTTGGCAATGTACCTTCAGATATTTCCCTTCTTCATGGTCAAAAGAAGGATATTTCTGTGGTCCACAATCGTATTTGTGACCATCTCCTTCGCCGTCACTATCCTTCTACCCCTACTGATGTGCAGGCCGCTCAGCTCATCTTGGTAATTGAACCAAAGCTTTCTATCGAGAAAATTCTGCTTATAGTTACTAATATACATCGGTTGAATAGGGATCCAGTTCAAGCATCAAAGTGTCCACCAAGCAAGAAATTGCTCATATTTAGAATCGGATGGGGCATTCACATTGCTGGGGATCTTCTCAGTAGGTGGTACAATGCCGCAGATAAAGAAAACATTGCCTGCTCACTTATGGAAAAACAGTTTTTATCTTGCCATTTCTCGTGTTGGGTGGAATAAAGGTAAACATGGCGGTCAAGATCGCAGTCTATTTCACCTTCCTCCTTGGTATTGTAACAATGATCTTTTCGGTGTTGCGATCTGTGATGCTTGAGAAGGGACAAGTTGGGGCTGCTTTTCCGATTAGTGCCACAGGTGCGTTTCAGATCCCTGGCCTTCGAATACCCACCCATATCACTGACGCCCGACCACGTAGTGCTATGGTGTGTTCTTGAATGCAACCTTGGTTTGATAATTGCCTGTGTGCCGTCCTTGCGACTGTACTTTAGCCGTTCGAAAGGAGAGGGCAGTTCAAGATCGGAGACCAAAATGTCTCTTGTGACTGATGGATGAGCTCTTGGATTGAGTCTAGAAATCTTTGTTGTTTATTTCTGCAACTCTTTGCTAATGATGACAAATATAATATAATATTCATAACTATACGTATCTCAGACGGGCGAATATTGAACATGACTATTGATTCCTAGCTTCCTTCTCCACTTCAAAAGTCATTAACCTGTCTAGGAGGAACTTTGTGCCATTTACCCCTTTTTGGACGGGAATGGATGAATGCGGCCATTCAGCTGTGCCACCACCGCCCCAAGACGCCTCATTTTTGGATGCTCTTGGAACGTTTCTGCTCATAGCTGTAAGCCCACCTCCAAAGGGCACCCGGTTGTAATCCGTCCGACCCTACGCGTTGTGCTCACGAGAGGAGCACTTCATGCTTCGCCAGCCATTTTCACTCATCCCGCTTGCCGCCGAGGCCCATGGGAAATCAAACAAATCCGATGAAGCCAACAGTTTGGGTATTGCGCCATTGCATCAATATTTGGTCATTGACTTCGTGATTGACTTCGGCTAGAGGACACCTTGAGAAATTGTTTTCTGGCGACCATGATTGAGACAAGACACACAGACCGTTCTCAACAATCTCCAATCATTGGCTTATCTATGAGTTTGTCTCACCTGCTCTAGGAGCGTTGAACTTGTGCGCACCAAAAATTTCCCATAAACAATACCCCTTTCTAGGCCTTCGGGCTGCTTCAGGAAACGCACAATTCGCTCCGACCACTCCGGCACCATGGACGGGCAGGCCAACGCCGATGGATCAGGGAGCAGCAACCCCCCGGCAATCAATTTGTTCTTCCATGGCGAGAAGGGGGTCTCACCACTCATCATCGCGATTCTCGTGATCCTCCCTTTTCTCGTACTGTCCCTGAAGAGGATCCTCTATCCCACCTTCGACCCCCATGAACCCCCAGTACTGAGGCCTACGGTACCAGTCGTCGGGCACATTGTTGCCATGATAAAGGAACGCAGCAGTTGGCATAAAAGACTTCAGTAAGCCGGGCACCGGAAATTCAATAGAGGCTCTAGCCTTCTCGCGAATAATGTATGATAATATTTTCCAGTGATGAATCTTCGTTGTCAATCTGCACAGTGCCCATGCTCCTCGGTAAGATTTACGTCATCAACGCAGCCGAATTGATTGCAGCGGCGGTCAGAAACCCTAATATTTCAATCGACCCTTTCTTGGTCGAATTCTCCAGCGCGATATTTGGGATAAGCGAGGAGGCTCGTCGCCTGATAGATAATCGACATGCAGTGGATGGTCTCCTCAACGTCCTCGTCACCACATTGAGAGGGGCACCACTGGAGAAATTAACCATTACCTCGCTCTCAAGCCTCATGGGATCATTCAACAGCCTGGAATCAGATGCAGAGGTGAATATTTCAGATGTTTATGATTGGGCTTGGGGCATGATGGGTCGTGCAACCATGGAAGCCTTGTACGGTGGCCACAGCCCGATCTCCCTTGATGACCTACATTGGATACGGTATGTGTGATCCCAGTCAGCCAAATTCTCTTACCGTGGCTAAATGTAAAAAGGAAATTCGACAGAGGCATTGCGGGCCTGTCACTTGATTTTGCGCCCCAGCTGATTGCTTCGGATGCTCTGAGGGCCCAGAAACAGCTCAGAGCACTCTTGGAGCCATTTTACACATCCCGGCACGACGAACTACCAGAAGTATCAGATGTGATTCGTCAAAGAGCTGCTTTCTTGCGAGAACTGGGCTTTGGGGAGCACGATTTAGCTGGCATGGAAATGACCATGCCCTGGTTAGGAACCTCGGGCCCAGCCAACAGTTTGTTCTGGCTTTTTGTGCACGTCTTTTCAAACCCTGATCATATGATGAGGGTTCGCTCCGAGATGGAAGCCATCACCACCGTCACGGACTGCGAAGAAGGACGCGTCGTCGCCATCTCCACCAAGCGGGTGAATATACAGTGCCCATTTCTCCTTGCTTGCTTTCGTGAGGTGCTGCGGAAATATACCCACTTTGTATCGCACAGGCGCGTCATGGACGACACAACTGTCAAGGACAGCGAAGGCCATCAATATCTTCTCAAGAAGGGAACCAATATTCAGTGGTCGACAAGCGTGACGCACGCGGTTGAGTCAATTTGGGGCGACGATGCGCCCTCGTTCATACCGGAGCGATTTCTCAATGTTACGTTGCAAGATGAAAAGAGACGGCGAGGGTCCCTTATCCCGTTTGGGAGCGGGAAGCATCTGTGCCCGGGACGTCATCTGGCTGTCACGGAGAATTTGGGTTTCATCGGTGTTCTTGCGGTCGGGTTTGATGTAGAAGGGGCGCACGTTCCAGATTCTGAGGATCCGGTACTGGGGACAGGTGCAAGGACCCCCGTGTTTAATTCGAAACCATGCAATGTCAAAATTAAGAGGAGAACTGGGTGGGAGGACGTCATTTGGACGTTTGTGGAATAGTTGTTGAGTGTAGGGTGAGAGAATGTTTTGATATGTGGGATACTTTGATGTTTTCTTTTCAAAAGTGTTTACTTTATGGCTCCTATTAATATATCAGTTTATGGTTTTTTTATTAACATGCAGAAAAGACAGCAGTCATATCTCAGGTTCCATGTGTTTTGTTCAACTTGTCACCCATCTCTCATCCAACGAAGGATCGTGATCGCTGCCCCACATGCCCGGGGCAGCTCTTTAGCGAACAACACCATGACCTCTTTGGCGATTAGATGGATGCAACCAGCTGCCGGCCGGCTTTCGGAGGACCATCTTATCTACCCCTCCCAGCGTGCATAAGACTAGAAGAATTTTCGCCAATCATGTCGTGATTTAAACGAGAGCGGATTTATAAGAAATCTGAGGCAGTGAAACATGTCTGGACCAAGCAACCACGGTTGGCCGCGACAAACATGTCTCCCTCGGGATTGATCAAAAACTACACGTCGGCGTCTATTGTTATATCCCTGGCCGGTCTGCTAAATGGCTACGATACGGGATGTATTGGCGCCGTTACGGCAATGGACCAGTTCGAGGCATCCATGGGCGGGCCTCTGTCGGCCTTTATGCACGGTATTACCATCTCCATGATTATTCTCACCAGCATCTTCCCGTCCATCTTTTCAGGCTATCTTGCAGATCGATACGGCCGACTGAAGATCATATTGCCCGGTGCCTTACTGTTCGCTGCGGGCGCCGTGCTCCAGGGCACGGCGTTCGGGCTTACGCAGTTCATCGTCGGCCGCGCCATCGGCGGTCTGGGACAGGGCATGAGCCTGGGCAATGCCGCCGTCTACATCACCGAGATTGCGCCCCTGCGCCGCCGCGGGCGGCTGGCGTCTCTGCCCCAGTTCATGGCGACGGCGGGAGTCTGCCTGGGCTACTTCTCGTGCTTCGGGACGGGAAAGGTCGACTCGAGCGCCGCCTGGCGTCTCCCGTACCTGGTCCAGGTCGCCGTCTCCCTGACGCTGGCGCTAGCGTGCAGGGTCGTGCCGGAGAGCCCCCGCTGGCTCTCGCTCAACGGACGGTCGGTCGACGCGCTGCGGGCGCTGCAGCTACTCGACTTTGACATGGATGAAGCCCGCCGCGATTTCCTCACGGCAGAGCAGCGGCCCAGTGTTTCAGGGTGGCAGGTCTTCTTGCTCATGTTTCGGCGTGGGTACCGCGCCCGTACGCTGCTCGCCCTGTTTTTCTTGGGTGCGGTGCAGCTATCGGGCATCGACGCCATCACTTATGTAAGTTTTTCTTCTTTATTGCTGTACCGTGAGTGTTCTGTTGGTCGACTGAATCTGATGCTGCTAGTACGCCCCGGCGCTTTTCACCCAGGCCGGCATCTCGTCGAGCCAGTCGACTTTTATCGCGTCTGGCGTGTCTTCTCTTGCCATGCTGGCCGTGTCCATCCCGGCCTTCTTGTTGCTGGATAAATGGGGTCGTCGTACATCGACAATCACCGGCGGGCTGGGTCTGTGCGGCTGCATGTTTCTCATCGGCAGCCTCTACGCTGCCGGCGTGGTGAATGCCACCGGAGCCGCTCGCTGGGTCGTAATTGTTTCCGTCTTCTTGTTTGGTATGGTCTACAATGTCACCTGGAACATTGTCTGCAAGGTCTACGCCAGCGAGATCCAGCCGGGCAACACGCGGGCTGCAGCCAACTCGGTCGCTATGGGATTGAACTATGTGAGTGCTCGCCTTCATGTTTCGGCGCGTCTTTCTTTCCAGTGCCGCATCTCTGGCTTGGCATATCTCGGGCCGACCCTTGCCCAATTGAGATCATTACTGATATCGGGGATTTCTGCAGTTCACCAACTGGGTCGTCGCACTGATCACCCCAATCCTGCTGGCCGGGTCAGACTTTAGCGCCTACTTTCTTTTTGGTGGTCTCACTCTAATTGCAGTCTGTGTGCTGGCCACCTTCATGCCAGAGACGCGTGGCCGGTCTCTGGAGGACATTCAAGAGTCTTTCCAGCACCCCACGAGCAGCAGTGTTCTTCTGCGATACCTGGGACGAATCTTGAAACGACCTGCCCCTGATGGGTACCCTGAGAATGCGAATAACGTTCGTGCCATGACAAGTGTTATTGACGTCCCCGCGTCGCACACGACTGACGCTATCGAAATACCCGTTTTACGAACTCAATAAATATATTGCTTGATGTTACACTCATGGGGACAAAGGAAACAAATGCCAGACGAAATCAAATTGAAGATGATTGGTGTCCAACCTTCCGCATCAACATTGCCGGCCCCTACTGTCTGCACTTTATGGTTCTCGAAGTATGTTGGAAAGGTGCCCATCTACGCAAGACCCAATGGGGCAGAGTATGCATAAAGCTGTCGATAAGTTGGACGAATGACGGGGATCAATCATGCCCATCGGGGGAATCCCATGACTTGAACATAAGGCTGGTAATGGGGTCGTGGTGGAGCCATGGAACTCGGCACTCTCGGGAGCCTCATTCTAGTGTCACACCAACTAAAAACTGGCCCACTGTCACTGTGTACGATTAATTGAAGACCGTTTCAATCGCTATAGCAGGGCCCTCTGGTGGGCTGGCTGGTGGAACGTTCCAACGTCAAAGCGCGAACAAGCAACCCTAGCCCCTTTCATTTTACTTGGCGTTTACTTGGCACACCTACTCTCCCGACATGTCGAGTTTGTTTCTCCACAGCCTTTACTGGTCCAGAACACGTGAATTAATCTACTACCCGTAAACAAGCACTTTACAGAGGAAAGCTCCGCCAATTCGTCATATTACATGACTGCTGAGTGGCACGGTTGTTTCTGACACCCAATTCATACACGCGTCAAGGTTCCACCAGGGGTCTGCCCTTGGAGGCAGAGCCCTGTTCGGATGAAATTTCCTCTTGCATCCCCAGTTCGCATCCCACATCCCGTAGCCTTCCTATCTGGTGAGTTGGCCGACCTTACCACTGAAGCTTGTTGCGCATCCACTTCGGATCGTTCCTGAGAACTTGCGGGCATGTCACCCCACCAGCGATGTTACAACTCACCCAAAGTCTCCGACTTTAATATACTCAACACAGAGTGTCCTGTAGGCCTGCAAAGTCATCCACAATTTATTATGGATTACGTCTTGAAAAAGCAGAAACCTTCTGGAAGGAGTGTTTGGTCGTTGGCGGGTCAAGTACAAAAGGAATCGTGGACGACGGTTTGGTATCTGAAAAAGTCATCCTCGCATCTCAACAGCAACGACAACGACAACAACAAGTTTACGATCTCAGCATTCATATACACCCATATATCCATCCATTAACCATGTTTTCATCATCCGGCATGATCAGCCTTTCGGCTCTTGTCATGGCTGCCACGGCCCAGGCGTCAACGACCAACATCTCGTTTGGCCCTTACTTCTGGCTCCGACCCCAGCTCGAACAGGGAGAATACACTGGAAATGCCTGGATCCGAGAATCAAACACGACTCTGGTTCTCCCTGAGACCCCAAGCCCGCAGGTCGACCGCCTTGCGTTGTGGCCTGGTATGGCTTGCACGAGCGGAGACTTGGTGCAGGCAGTTGCCGTCTCGTTCTCAAGCCCTGCACAGTGAGTGGATGGCAATCATGACACGATTCTAGTTGATGGATATTTTCTAACTTGTGTTTCTAGAAACTGCGGCGCCACTGCTGGACAATGGTGCACCATGGCAAGCACTCTTCAAAGTATGTTACTCCGCCAATAGGATTTATTTTTCTTCGAGCCGGTTGCTGATATCCTTTTGAATAGACAATGAACAGCAGGGTGGCACCTATGTCCCCGCAAACAAGGGAGACCGTCTCACGATTCACTGTGAGCGATTCACGCCTTCCAGTCGAATTTTGGGCTAACGACAACTAGACAAATACAACGACAACACTAGCAAGTATGACCAGACTGTCAGCATGAACGGCCAAGTCATCTCGACTTTGTCAACCTGTAAGCAGTTGTATATACGCCAAGATGAGTCCTTCTCTAACATCATACAGCGTCCGAAAAGGCCAAGAACTGGCAGACTGCCGTTGAATGCCAAGAAAACGCCTGCAGCGGAAGCGTGGGAGCCCACCGTAAGTAAATTGCAGCATGCTACTATAACGCATTACTGATGAAGTGCAGAATACCTTGATACCACTATTGTTCTGAACGCAGCCGATACGGCCTTTGGCGATTCGCTGCAGATCAACGCCGCGACTTCGTCCGGGTTCTCGACCACTGATGGAGGTACCACTTGGGTTGTCGATACCATCAACATGCAGCAGTATACCTTTGGCTCGTCGAGCGACGGCTCCGTGGCATCCGGCTTCTCCGGTTAGGAGCCAGTCAAAACACTAAGCATTAGTCGACATTATGGAATGGATATGAACCGCAAATGAAGAGCTCGCTGCATAGTTCAGTGGTGTGATGGAGTGTACAACATCCAGTATAGAACATGATATATTTGAAATATAAAACATCAAGCAAAAAATTATCCATCCTGTGCATAATTTAAACGAACAATGGAAAAGTCTATTCCACCACGACCTTTTATTCTGCGACACCGACTCAGGTTGGTGGACCCACTTGGTATATCTGCGATATTAACAGCCGCTGAGGATGTGCGAATGGTAGTGTATGTAGCCGCTATGCATACATGTTTGGAATTTATAGCCTGGGTAATGGATGTTTGCAAACTTTTCTGTCCGCTTTGGCTGTGTCTTGTGACTGCCATTGGAGTTTGCATGGCCTCCGCTTACAAAGAGTTCCACCACATGACACTTTTAGCTTGGTTGCCTCGGTAGGGTGCCATGCGTCTGAGAAGCTAGTTTCCCCGCTGTATGGTATCCTGCTCTTTGATTGACAGGTAATACTAAAAAAAAAAACAAGATAGGAATAGGACTAATGACTTTCGGGGACTCTCAAATCAGAAAGATTAGACTTTCATTCTAGTTTATTTCTATTTAGGGTCTACTTTTTGTCTTTTACTCTTGTTTTTGGTCCAAAAACGGGGATCTATTTCAATTCCCATATTCTGCATTCTTCTGAGTCCTCAATGACCTCGGTGTAGGGATAAGGGATATTCCAGATCAAATCGTAGCGCCTCTTGGGATATTTGCGTGCATTCTGGACACCTAGCGCCTCGGCAATAGGCTCCATCGCCGCATGTTGCCAGCTAGATATGTGAACGTTAGCCCATGCTTTTTATTTCTAGCCCTTGCGGTTTGGTGACATACCAGATGAGAATGTTGCCGCTGCCGGAGTAATTCTTGACCACGTTTGCGACACACTCGATATCGTCTCTTTTGCACGACGTATCGACGGTGAGTCCGAGGTCCTCAGCGAGAGGCACGACCGTATCGTAAGGTCGCCTTCGCCTGCCATCTGAAGATTGCAAATGTCATTAGAACGGGTGTGCAAAATATCCGCAAGATTAGATGCTTCTTACTCCGTTTATATTTCTGGGCCATGATGTAATCAATTTTATAAGGCGAGTCGGCCCCGAAAATGTCTCGCAGGCACTGGGCACGCTGCTCTCCCGCGGAGCTCAAGCCTGTATCATCGTTGTCATGTGGCTTCTCGCCGTGACGGATTAAGAAAACATTTGGTTTGCAAGCCGCAAGGGCAGCAAAATATAAAATGACAGACAGCAGTCTCATTGCGATGCGAGGCCACAGAATCAACACCCGGAGCGTCGAGACGCGTCCTCAAGAGGTTGTGATGATTCTTTATACTGGCGGACTGATTGGAATGTAGATGTCTGAGAAATAACTTTACGGGGGCAGGGATTGTCCGAGTGTCCGCCACCAAATGTCAGGCACGTGTAACTGTAACGCGTGATCATTTGTTGCCAACTAGCGCCTGACCTAAGTTCGTCGAAACTTTGACACCGAAAACATGGGTTGTTTGAATGGTAAGAATGGGCTTGAAGCGAAATTCCCCGCTAGGCCGAGCTATTTTCATTGCGGATTCCATGGCTTGCTTCCCCGCGATTTTCGCAGACGTTTCCGCGTTCCGGGCATCGTAATTACCACCAGTTTGGGTTTGAGACAAGTTGGTATGATCAATTCAACCTGATGTTGAAACCTGCCCTATTGAATCCCCCTTTACCCCTTTTTTGGACCGGCAGTGCAATGATTTACATGACGAGGATGGAAATGGCTTTTTTGGTAAATATTTACAGACGTGTCCAGCCAGGCGGCGACGAATCACGTGAGCCTACAGTAATACTTCGACTCCCTTCTTTGTGAGAGACTCCATGGTGCAATGATAAGTTTGTATGATGATATACTGGAAGAAGCCTTCTTTCATCTAGCTCCAATCTAGAATACTACATCGACACACCCTCCCAAACGTCAGATCCCGTCCCTGTGCCGCGGCCCCACTTTACAGGCAACTTTGCGTATGAGGGGCCTCGGTAGATGTTCGGGCAAACACACTGCAGTGAGCGTAGAGGCCTTGCTACCCGCCATCGTCATCCCAAACTTGGCTATGGTGAATGTCCACAAAGACGGTTGTTTCACGTAGTGCATGGTCCATCGAAGATGGGAACCAACTCAGAGCAATCCTTATTTAATAATAATATCGCCACATATTAGCCATCCTTGAAATGACTGCTGTTCCTTAATGCTGATGCCCTTCGGCGGGTATTACATTACGTCACGGCACGTGTTGACGGAGTGATCCCCCATAAAATACACCCATTCCAACCTAGCCATTTCCAACGCTCAGACGCTTGTGGATCTGGAGACTGCAAAGTCGAGCCCGTTAATCATGTTTGCGGCTGAAGCGTATGGCTGCAAGGCAGAGAAGCGGGGTAGTATAACATGGAGAGGAGAGGTTGTGTCCCATCAGCCTTGTTGTGATTTTAGCCCAGCTGTCTCGGCTTATGGTGCTGCTTATCTATGATTGAAATCATTTTCAAGGTCGCTATTCTTATTTCCCGCTTGCTCCTTTGTCCTCCGAGTTTCTGATGGAAACCGTCGACACTCGCCGCGTATTCCCGTCTACGTAATACCAGCCGACCCATGCCTTTAGTCTGGCTGGCTGAGTACAAAGTTGCGTCAAATCCCTCGACCTGCGCCACAAATGTCGTTTGGCTTCAAGACCGGCGACTTTATCGCCGTTGCGAAGCTAATAAATGCTATATGTTCCTCCATCTGTGACGCCTCAGCCTCATACCAGGCTCTCGCTCTTGAACTGCACACGTTGAAGCGCGCTCTCGATGAGATTGAACACCTCCAGTGTCCACCGAACCAAGAAACGGCTCTCAACAAAGTCAAAGTCGCGGCGCTGAATCGCCGACAACCATTAGTTGATTTCGAATCAAAGCTTCGGAAGAATGGCATGCTGAGCCAAGATCATGGGGGAAGTCTAAGACGAACTAACGATGTGGGGAATTTAGGTGGAAAGGTGCGGTGGGGACTTGACTTAGAGGAGGAAGCTGTGAGGCTGCGTGCCACGATTGTCGCACACGTCGGGTTCCTCAACCAGCGATTGAGTTCTCTTGGACTGTGAGTTTCAGCTGAAGTTTTACTGATATGTGACACTGCTAATAGACTTTTGCAAAAAGGGACGCGGCGTTTTTTACAACTGTGAAGTTGGGTGAACTTGACAAGAAACTTTGTGGAGAACTCGGCCAAGTCAAAGGCGAGGTTATCGAATCCAGGCGCCACCACGAAGCATGGGGCTCTTTAATTGCCACCACGCCGAACCTCATCCTCAAACAAGTCTCCGACATAGCCTCCGCGTATGTTCTACATCTTCGAATGCCCCGTCGGAGTTTCTCACTGGCCGGCATGGCTGCATCGGGGTTCGCCTTGACTCCCTCTTGGAACTTGCCCAGAATATCTGGAAGTCAGACTTGCAGATAATGGCTCTGGTATCCGAGATACATGATCGTCCACCGAGACCCGCCACATCATATACTTGGTTCCAAGAACCAGTTCGATTTGAGGATGCCTTCGGGCGAATCTTTCCTATTGCCTCGGAGTATAGTTGGAGCGTAAGCTTGCCCCATGCAACCCAGTCCTTTCTTGTGCTAAAGAGGTGAAACAGACAGTCCATGCCATAATACTCGACAAGTTTGCAACAGGCCCAGGTAGCCTCAAAGTCAAAGCAGGAGAATACTTGCTTTACAACTCACTGGACTCAAATGTCGCTTTGCCACAAGAAAACAGCCCATTGATGCCGGGAATGAGCATTAACATAACAATGGTTATGGGGGGATATGAACTTTCAACACTGCATCGCGGCCCCAGGGTTGGGTGCTTGTCTTTCAGGTTCATCGATGGGGACTCTAGTACCAAGACCTAGTAAGTGATACACTTGACAAAGGAATAACGTGGCTAATTACGTGAAATTGTAGTTCTGTCTGCAAGTGGTGGATATCATAGGGCATAAGAAAATTCTAGATCACAAATGGACTGAATAGCCGTGTCCGCTTGCGAAAGAAATTGTGCGTGGTCATATATAGTACGTGGCATAGATTAGCTCAAACTAAAACAATAATTATCTTCTTAAGATCAAGGGGAAATGGGGTGAAAATAATTGAAATCATTCGACCTGCAAAATCTATCGCTTGCTTTCGTGTGGCAACTGTCATTATTTGCGATGGTAGTGCTCGGAACTTCGGATTCTGCCCCAGTCCGGCCGGCGACTGCGACGTTGTTGACCCCTGGATCATTCCTCGTTCATAGTCGGAGAATTACTGTCCAATGATATGCATCAGAATACAACACTTAAGCGCTAAATTGCCAAGTCGTGCGACGCCTAAACCGCCCACACAGTTGATTCCAGGACGGTGGCAGAAGCTGACTGGTTCCGATTAGTCCGGTTTTGATAGCATAGAACCCTATCAGCACTCTGTCATGCCATTGCATCATACGCAGTGCCAAGAAAAAAAGCGCCAAGAGAACTCGGTTTCATGAAAAAGATAATTGCCCTGAACTCCGCGGACAATCTGTGTCGGATGAGCCCCGGCGGCCATGGCTCCGCCGGCGATAGTTTCCGCGCGGACCTCAACCCCACCCTTGCGTTTCTGCCTTGAGCCCCTGAGCAAGTGCGCCAACCACAACCAGGCTGATACGGCCAAGAGAAATAGCGGGGCTCGGCTGTTATTATAGGCGGTAAAGTCAAACGAGAACAAATCATCGCAGCCCAGGGAATCATGAAGGGGAGCATGAGGTTGACGCTCAAGCATGGCAGGGATTTCATGCCTTACTTTGAAGTCTCTTAATGGTTATTGGCCAAATTCAAATTCAATTGACAGGGTAGCAGGCTTCTCGATTGAAATGCTCTCCTTCGTGTGATCTGCACAAGAGGCTTAAAAGGCTCTCGACTTCCACCACTTCAGTTCGACAACAACCACCAACCTTTCGAAACCTACCGATTCACCAATCTGATCCTACCGACCAGCCATTCATTTAATTACCATGGAGCGCGATGCTGATACGGGAATCTCGATTCTCGTTGCGGGAGCTGGCATTGCCGGCCTGACCTTTGCCATCGAGGCATATCGAAAGGGCCACAATGTTGAGGTCATTGACCGGCGAGACCAAGCCAAGGATTTTGGTACGTTTCTATTCAATCTCAACCCCACGACCTTGTCTAACTCTGGTATTTACTTCTATAAGGCGAGTTGATTGTTATTTCTGCACCTGGACTCCGAACACCTGCAAAATGGCCTGGCTTTCTCGAAAAGGCGCAGTCATTTGCCTTGGACCCGGTCTCGGATTTGTTCAAGTTTGACGGAACCCACATCCTGCAAACCTCCGTCGCACCTCCAGATGCACCAGTTCTGGTTATTTACAGGAGCAAGCTGCACCAGGTTCTTTATGAGTATGCCCGCGATCTGGGCATCAAAATTGAATTCTCAAACACTGCGGTCAACTACACCGAAACGCTGCACAGCGGCAGTGTCATGATCGCCGACAAGCTCAAGCGTACCGCGGACCTGGTTGTTGCTGCGGATGGAGTGGGCACGAGTTCGTGGCGTTTGGTCTTGGGCGAAAAGGAAGCACCCATCAGCTCTGGATTCGCCCTCTACAGAGTTACACTGCCAGTAGAGCCACTCCTGGAAAACCCCGTGCTTGCCAAAGTCCTCAAAGAACCGAACACTTACTTTTGCACCTATGCCGGCCCGGATGCCCATATTGTGATCGGAAAAGCAGAAAATGAGATCTGCTGGCTACTGACACACAAGGTAGGGACAGCGAGAAGTTTATTATACTCAAAGATACATTGTACTAATGCTGTTCTCATCAAAGGATGAGGGTGATTCGAAAGAAAGCTGGACCAACACCGTCTCAACTACTCATGCCATCAAGCCCGTTGAGAATTGGGGTCCCTTCGTGACCGAACTGGTGAAATCGACACCAGAGGGTCGGGTGCTGTGCTGGAAGTTGATGTGGCGCGATCCGCAACCGAAGTGGGTGTCACCCTTGGGAAGAGTTGTCCAGATTGGCGATGCAGCACATCCCTTTCTCCCAACATCTGGAAGTGGAGCGACCATGGCAATGGAAGATGCGATTAGCTTAGCGACATGCTTAGCTAAGGGAGGGAAAGATATGATTTCTCTCTCAGTCAAAGTTCACAACAAACTCAGGTTCGTGTTGGGTTTTGGCAGATTTGAATCTTGCCGAACCCCTTACCCAACTGAACCAATTAATGTTCCATAACTAACATCTTTCCTAAAGGTTTGAGCGAGTTTCTTGTGCACAAAAGCTCGGATTCAAGACTCGTGAAGTTCTTCACAAGACTGACTGGGACCTTGTTGCTAAACACCCAGAGATCATGTCCAAAAGACTCGGTGGTTGGCTCACCACACATGACCCAGAGGAATATGCGGAGCAAAACTATCAAGCCTGTGCTGAGAGTATTGTCTCCGATGCGCCTTTCGAAAACACCAATGCAGTTCCTGGGTACACCTACAAACCTTGGACTGTGAAGGAATTGCTTGAAGCTTCAGATAAAGGAGAGCCAGTAGAGGATGAAGGGAATTGGTTCTAGAGATGCCTGGCTGTAGATTCTACACGAAATAAGATAGAGCTGTTACTTTCTGGATATACCATGGCTTGGCTGTGCCTTAGAGGTCTAGAGAATACAACGGGAATATAGATGGGACGGTTCGATTAGCTATCAAATTCTGGAAGGACAGGGAGGGCTGAGATATGAAGGTTAAACGTCATATATTGTGTCACACTCACAGGTAGTCTCAATAGCTTCAATAGACCTAGGTCAGATACACAGACTAGCCAGCATCAGGATTTAAGTAATAGCTAGATAGTCAAGGCCGCAATTAGCCCCGAAACACCATACTAGTCAACACGCAAGGCCCGAATAGCCTATCCAATAACTACAGGCTCTGCCGGGCACAGCCAATCAGCTATCAAGGCCAGGTTAAGTCAAGGTGACAATCACATACCTATGCCGGCTGCGGCCTGCGGCAGCCTCCAACAGCTAGCTAGCAACAACAGCTATAAAAGGCCTAGATAGAACCCCTCCATAGTTAGAAAAATCAAGAGCTTCTATGCATCTGGAATCATAGCCATCTATTGATATATTGGGTCTTAGAAATCTAAATTCTTCTGAAATGTATAAACATCGGTCAATTGTCACCGAAAGATTGCTCTCGGAAACTCACGGGTGTAATAAGCTGGGTGCTTTCAGAAATGCTCCGAGTCGGTCAACCCGCACTCGTGGAGGTTTTTCATCAGATTTAGAGGTTTTATGAGTAGCCCGAGATTTGATGGTTTGGGTACCCATCATAACATGATGTGGCAATTCATGGATGCTGAGGTACATCATTTGAGATAAATATGAGCTTGAGCTCAGGCAACTTGGGCATCATTAAACAAGCCCAACTTAGACGCAGTGGATAGACAACGAAGGTGCCATCTTGACGAGTGTATCGCTTGTACCTCCGCTAGTGATGCGATGATCATGTACTAGCTCATCTGAACTTTGCAATTTGGAAATACATGGCTCATCCTGAGGCTGCAGCTGCAGAGACAATGACACGTAATAGCAAGCACTAAAGATAATCGAAAGGTCAAAATCGAAGTCCGACCCAGCTGACTATCGTGTCTATCCTGATTGGAAGAGTGAGTGATCGATCTGTCGGCAAGTCCGGTCTAGAACACAATTCAACATTTCTCTCTCCACAAGTACAGTGGGGCCGATAATAAGCCTGACAAGATTGGTCTGGAACCTCAAAATGATGACAAGCAGCTCACTGCTGCCTCTGTGGCTTGCATGCAGGAAACAATAATTTTCCTGATCTTCAGTAAATAGCGGGCTTCCCATGAGGGACTTGCAGTAATTCAGGCCCACATGACTATCCATGCACGCTCGGGTACATATGTTGATAAGACGAGCTAGCTGAACCTGGGGGGCAGCCAGCCACTTAAGCGCCTCATGCAACGAGTTTCTTCACTGGGTAATGCCAAACCTCTAATAGACCTTCGCCGATTGGGGCATTTGATTGTTTCCCCGCGTTGCAAGTTGCAGCGCAGAGTCTGATAAAATTTCAGCTGCATATTACGACTTGAATGTGATTTTCCAGCTCTTCTCCAGTCACCACTTCTAAGAAAGGCCTAGAATATTCAATAGTCGCAATGTTTGAGACAGGAGCTGAACTAGCAGCATAGGTGCCTCCGTGGCGAAGAGTGTCGAAAGTTCAAAGCAGAGTACAATTAACCGCCGTGGAGGAAATAGGCAGTATATAAAGGTGTTGTTAAACGTGCAATCCACCCAGAATCAGTTTTACTCACATCTCTATTATCCATACAAAACACAATCAGCTATCCATCATGTCTTCTACAGTTCAAACCCCACTCACCCCCATCCCCTCAGTGGAAGATTTTCTCAACACCAAGTGTGAAAATGCTGACGCCAATATGGAGGTTTGGGACAGAGGCGTGTTCTTGAACGAACTTAAACGATTAGGCCTCGTAATCAAATCGGGCAAGACCGGTGCTCCTGACAACAATTTGACTACAAACTGCAGGCTGGAGCAAGGAACGTACCGCGGCACGCAACTCGCGTTGACGGAAATGTACAAGCTAATTGGAGAGGCGTGAGGAGATTCCAGCAACCCCGATGTTATTGAACTAGCTGACAAAGGCTTAGGGCTTCATCCGACTTCGACAGCAACGGGCTGGAGCCCATCCACCCCACCAATCGAGACCTTGTGGAAAAGTAAAAGACGTACCAGTGGAGTGACCCGAAAGGTGGCTTTCCTCCTCATGTGTCGGCGGTGCCAACAAGGCAAGCAGATGCGGCGAATGTTCGAAAACAAGGTGACCCAAATGTTGGGTTGCTATTCGACCCGGCTGAACAGAAAAACGTTGTCAGCAATGCATTCACATGGGGATTCCTGATCCCAGAGCGATTAAGCACTGGCCAAGGTCCCTATATAGGTCCAACAATTGCTGACTGTGAGACTTACAATAAGGACAACAAAAGCAAGCCAACTGACATCATGGATGGCGAGAACATCGGCTTCGTAGAAAACTGGTACTCGGATGCCCGATTCGCTCAGCAACACTTTAGTGGTGTCAATCCCTCAACCATAGAGACAGCTTGCTCGGATAGGATCAAAACTTACATCGGTGAAGTCAGCAACCAAATCAGTGACAGTACCGAGGAAGCTGAAAAGCAAAAGCTTGAGGGCATGAAGAATTTGCTAATTCAGGACTATTCGTATTTTCGTGAAGCTACTGGTGTTAGCAACGAAGAAGCATTTGAAAACAAGGTCATCGACCTCACCGACACAGCCAATCCTTTTGCTCCAGGTGCCCCCACTGGAAACTACACTCTCCGCTATGCGTGCGCGTCTGTGGTCATCTTCCAGCTCCATCCTGATGGACAGCTTCATCCGTTGGCCATCACACTGGACTATCGAGGCTCTCTGGACAAGTCCATCACTATCTTCAACAAACGCCTGAGTCCAGCCGACACGGAAGTTGACCAAAAGAATGATTGGCCCTGGAGATATGCCAAAACCTGTGCGCAGACGGCGGATTGGTCCAGACACGAAATCGCAACACACCTCGTCGACACACACTTGATTGAGGAGGCCATCATCGTTGCAACAAACAGAACCGTCCCTGAGACCCACCTGTTATACGAATTGTTGAGCCCACATTGGTTCAGAACACTCGCATTGAATAGCCTCGCCCGCTCGCTCCTGGTCCCAAGGGTCATCAACCGCCTTGCTGGGTTTGGGTCGAACAAGGACGGTAGTAGCCGTGCACAGTCTCTGGTAAACTGGTCTTACCACAACTTCAAGTTTCAAGACAAGTACATCCCGAACGATCTTAAGAAGCGCGGGTTTGAAATGAAGCGAGAAAACAACGAAAAGTATCGAAACTATCCATATGCCACAAGTATGAATTTGCTTTGGGGAACGATTCGTGATTTCGTCAAGTCGGTGCTCCAAACCAAATACGTATCTGATGAGGGGGTACGAGGCGATCAATACATTGCTGCGTGGTGCAAGGAAATTCAAACCAATGGTCAAATCCCTACCTTCCCAACAATTACCACGAGGGACCAGCTCTTTGACGCTGTTACCATGTGCATCCACACTGCTTCACCACAACACACGGCGGTAAACTATCTTCAAGACTATTACTATAGTTTTGTCCCCGCAAAGCCTCCAGCATTGTGTGCCCCCCTACCAAAGGACTTGGCAACGTTGAAGACGTACACGGAAACCGAGCTCATCGCAGCCCTCCCAATCGGTACTGATGGCCAAAAATGGAAAGACTGGCTCCTTGCCGCCCAGTTGCCTGAGCTTCTCAGCTACAAGGTTGATTCGCAATACAACTTGATGGCGTACGCCAAGTCTATGTTCAACCTCTACAACGGTCGCCAAAACTTCGAAGGTCGAACCGATAAGCTTGTGGATATCAAGAAGGCTGCCGACACTTTTAAGAACCAGTTGGATGAACTGAGCACGTGCTTTGACCAGCTTGACAAGAACCAGATTCCTGGAACAATCCCGTACAAGGTTCTTCAACCGGAGCTGACTGCTGTGTCGATCTTGATCTAGAACCAGCTGTAACCTATAGATTACAGAAATAAAGAGATGGGACCGAAAATGGCATTCTTTTATTCACAATTAATCAATTCGGTTCACAATCAATAAGTCTAGCTCACAATTATTGACGTAGAGAGTATAGTAGATAAAATTTTGAAAAAGATTCGCATATTCTCTATATTCACTTTTAATGTTCATAACCTCCTAATGCAACTCAACCATTGTTCTCTCCCTACCCACCGGCCTTGATATGCCGTACATTCCCGTGTGGAGGTGGTTCGACCAAGAAAATTCTGCTACCTCCCGGTCTGTCATTCCATCTGCGATCTCAATCATCTTTTCAGTTTGAGGCGAGACCATTTGTGAAACCGCCTGCCAGGCATTCCCTAAAAGCGACACTTTTGTTCCGAGGGCAAAAAGACAGGTTGCGATATAGAGGAGGCAGAAATGGACAGTGACTAAACCAAGGACTGTCACCAATCCTGTCCACTGTGTGGGGATGTACACATCTGCTGAGTTCGTTGTGGTAACTGATTGTGGCACATCAGAGCTAGCTAGTTGATCATAATAAACCATCTGATAAAGTCGAAAAAGTAGTGATTGGATTGCCTGCGCGGGATCCTGAGTTTGTTGCATGATGTCTTGAAATATTGAAGTATGTACCATGTGTGGAATCCAATTCGATTGAATCTTGTTGAGATAATCGTCGTCTGCCAAGCTCCAGCCGCCTGAGCCAGACGACTCCGAAAGTACATGACCGAGTAACGAATCGGAAGTGGGCGAACAAGGAACCTCATCGGAGCCAGATTTCGACTTTACACAAGCCGAAGTCGTCAATGGTCCAGATCGAATCTCGAGATCCAGAATGCCGCGTTTTTGAAAATTATCCGCATCATCCCCGACGCCAAGCTGTTGTAGAGTTTCTTTAATATATTTTGGCTCCTCCAAGCGTCGCCAACTAACAACGGGCTCAGATGTAATCGAATGTCCAGACATGCTAACGTCGTACATCTGCGGGGAATCGTTGACGAAGCAAAGAGTAGCGCTGAGTACTTCGGCTCGGTTTCCCGAAACAACTTTGGTCCACTGCCCCTCCTTCATTGTTGTGAGATTGCGTAGTTGGCGAGGAATCTCGAGCGTATTATCGGCATCTGGTAGTGTACGGCCTGTTAAAAGCGAGGCGGTCGCGTTGAAAAGCATGACGGGCCGGAATTTGTAGGGTTTGCCAGAGAATGGATCTTTCATGACAGATACTTCGCGTAACGTCGAGTTCGGATATGTGCAAAAGGAGAAAGGTGAGACTTTTGAGTTTGTAGTATTCCAGGCGGTTTCGATGCGACACTCGAAATCCAGCATGTCATCGCTTTTTGTAGGCACTAACCCATCCACACTTTCCTGTACTTTGCCCTTCAAGTAAAGAGCTCTTTCTTCAGAGCCTCGATTATTCAGTGAATATCCAAAATGGAGATTGCTTAAAGCTGGACTCGTGCACATGGTCCTAAAATTTGTGACTATGGCTGGTCCTGCGTAACGCTCCAATGAGGTTCTTGACTCCGCATCTGAAAATGGCAGTAATGCTCTATAAGTATCGCCAGTATCTGAAATGTGTTCAGTTAAAGGCCTACCCACCTTGGTCTCCGCGAATCTCCAGTTAGCAGACGGTCTGGATTTCCAGTACGATGCGCCGGCGACGTATTCGCTGGAAAGATCCGATCCGATATTTATAGGTCTGACAATGGTTTGAACCGCAACATTTGTCATGTTGAAATCCGAAAGCAGAACCGTTGAAGTAAAGGTGGAAGCCAGTACGATGATGAATGCTGCAGCAATCATCAAACAATGCACCTGCGCGGATACCCCCCCAGCCGCAGATCTCCTCCAAGCAGCAGGCAAGAGACTGAATGGACTAGAAGTAACCCTGCCAACAGAGAATACGGCAGTGTCCTGAAAGCTTGACCCGGACGTTTCCAGGATCGTAGCTGCCAGGGCTGAAACAATAAAAGTGATTTGTATGCCCATGGATGCGCGTATCGCAGCGGCGCAAATTGTAACATATCGAGTCGCCCAATCCCGACGAACAATTGTTTTCCAAAAATTTGTTTCTATCCTTTTCTTGGAAGCTTCGGCGTCATTCCAGAAAAATATGAGAAATGCGCAGGAAAATAATATGACGGATGTTCCACAGACAAGTGCAGCTAAATTAAAATAGCCCATTCGACGCCACCAGCTGTAAGATATAGCTCTTCGATATGGGCTATATAATGCAGTTTTTGATGAAATCGATTTTTCGTAGTCACTGCCCACCACCGTCGCTGTCTCGGTTTCGTGAATCGCTTCATATCGGGTAGTCGTGGTGCTGATCAGGTCAGAGTAGCTCAAACGCGTTCTTGAACTCCCCAGTGAGGCTGTCATCCGCAAATCGCCTAATTCATCATAATCGGCCATGGTCGCGTTTGTGGAGCGAAAATACTTTTTGTAAATGAGATTCCCTAAGGGGACAGGTCGAACTCGCCCTCCCAAGATGAAGCGAATTTGCTTGGAAGGGAGGCGCGACAAAGAGGGTTTAAGGGATTGACGATCAGATCGGAAGTGGCTGTGCAGGGAGCACGACTGATGTGACAGTCGCATGGTGTGTAAGCTGCTTCCAGAAGCGAAAGGCACTTGGGCATGTGGCGTTCAGCTGAATAAGTGATTAGCCAATAATTATACAGCGCATTTTCGATTGGGTATGATTGAGACGCGATGTTACAAATGGCGGTCAATTCACAAACGGACAATATCAAGCATCATCTAAGGTTTTCGGACATTTTAGGCGATACAAGGTTGCCTGCGGTATGCCTTGGACTCCGCAGTGAACTGGGCCAGGGTCTAACAAAGTTCAAATCTCGGTGCAGAGTTTTGGTCGAGGAAATAGAGATACAATATTACTTCATTAATAACGTTGAATTGAGGTCGCTTTGTACACCCGACTAGCCAAATGATTCTTCGTCTCAAAGAGTACTGCAACAGCAGTGTACAAGTCAGCCAGGTCTGAAACAGGCGGATCAAGTTCAATACGCTTATTTCGTTGAGACAATTTCATCCCATCTTTTTTGCGTGTCTGTGGAGAGAGTTGCGGGGTGGGGCAAGCACCTACTGCATGTCAGACACATCAATCGCCGCTTACTTTGAAGGTGGCCACTCCCGTGGCCGTTGCTTACAATATCTCACCCGCTAAGCCACCACACCAATGTCAGCGAAAAAAATTGAAGAGGTAATTGTTATCGCATCTAGAATTGATAGCTCTGGAACTACAATATGTTGTTTCTAGTACCGCTTTTTGTTCCCGTTGAGGTTCACGATGACTTCTGGGAGGGAAGCATATAGGACAGCAAAGAATAACTGGCAGTGCACTAAAGGGCAAGAGTGTGGTCAAGGTCTGATTAGAAGTACATTTACTAATGGTACCTAGACGAGGAGGCATCCTTCGAGATTTAAGAAGTAAAGTTATATAGGGAATTATTACCTACTATACCAAAACCCTTTATTTTCTGTTACAAAATGCTTCTCCGTCACGAAACAAGTCATACGGTGAAGTTACCAAGATAAGATTCATGAGGTATGTGTATCATAGAATATGTAAATGATTAGAAATGAACCCAATGTAGTTCAGATTTAGGACCCTCCGATCGACGCCGTAATACGAGCTTGCGACATTTGTAGGCACCCAGTCAAAGTACCAGTCCAGAGTCACGCAAGGCCCCACTTGGTCGGTCGTTATGATGTGGCAAACCTGCTTTTATTTCGCAATATAGCGCCATATTTAAAGAAAAGCCAAGGGAACGGCATCATTGCTACTGTCAGGAAGGCCAATACACTCGTACCCCACTGGTATCCTAGTGCATCATACATAGGGATTTGGACCAGCGGGAACGCAGCTAGTCTCCAGAGTCAGTAATCATGGTACAGCCATAATCTGAGATAGAGGGATATCAATTACGAACTTGACAGGAAAGCCCTTACAAAGCTATTAGCGGCAAGTGCTGAGGCAGGATACTGGCTATATGCCTCCACCTATGAACCTGGTCAGTGCTTCCTGCGTTCTCATTATAGGCAATCGACACTGTTCAGATGAGTATCCGAAGTTGAAAACCTACAAGAAACGTGAATATTCCATTAAACACGAGCATAACTCTTGGAAGACAAATAATATTAGCACATGTTAGAAAGCCCAAGTTGAACAATACATTCTTACCCACAGCCGAATAATAGTGACCCAGTAATCGGCACAATCCAACGAACCGTTCCTTGTGTAGTCCATGCAAACCAAAACAAGCCGATTGGTATTAAGAAACCGCCTGCAATTGCGGGCGGTAATTGATACTCGGGTTCACTGCAATCAGATTCTCCCGTTTCTCTCTGGCGCCTTGCTAGTAACCGTAGCCGAATGCGTATCCAAAGTGGGTTAGTCGCTGCACCCAAAAGCATGCCAATAATAATCCCTAGAAAGGCAAGCCCGCTTTGCCAAAGATTCATGCCATGATTTCTGCGGAAGATTTCCGGCAGAGTCCCGAAGAAGAGGTACAGGATGCCCAGCAAGATAGCCGAGTAGAGGTTTAAACAAAAACACATCGGTTCGAGGAGAAGCAGTTGAAAGGGTCGTAGTAGAGTGCGCGCTACTACCGTTCGGTTCGATGCACCTGTCTTTTCCGATTGGGTCCAATATCGGTCATCATTATTTTCAACCCTAAGTCTTTGCGCTCTAGCCTTCAAAATTGCGGGATGAAATGTCTCTGGGACAAAGAATATTGCAACCAGGAGGGTTGTAGACCATATAAGAACAATGTAGTAGGTCCATCGCCAGTGAAGATGAGAATTGATGAATCCCCCTAGCAAAGGGCCTGTTGATGGACCGACAAATGGTGCCAGAGATACTAAAACCATTGGCTTTTGCAATTGACCCAGAACAAACATGTCACCGACAGTGCCACCCGAGACGGACAGAAATGTGCTTCCGAAAAAGCCGTTGAAAAAGCGTGTTACAATTAACGTGGTCATGTTCTGTGCAACTGCTGAAGGAATAGTCCATATCACGAACATGGACCAAGCGACGATATAAATCGGCCTTCGCCCATAGTGTTCGCTCAGTGGACCAGTAAGTAAAGGGCCGAACCCTATGCCCAGGACGTAAGAAGAAAGCCCCAGAGCAGCGGTCAACCTCGTTGGAGCGAATTCATTGTCCAGTTGGGCATAGGTTGTTGTGTAAATCGAGCTGGTACAGGTACTTCGGCAAGGGTTAGTTTTAAGCTCCTCCCAATTGAAGTTACCGGAAAGAACGAATAGAATTTCTCTTCTACGAATCAGAAAACACTCACACGCATACTGTTGCTGTACATATGACCATAACTATCCACCATTTGCGGAAGGTGGACAGGCTTCTTGGGGAGAAAGGGTCATGATCTCCCTCAAATGTAACTTTGAAAGCGTCCTCATACGTTCTGAGGGTGGAATCTGTACTCTCAACCTCGGTGCGTCGAGGCACCAGGTCTTGTGATATTCGATTAGGTATGTAAATATTCCGATACTTTTCGTCATCAACCTGATTAGGATTAATCAATATTCTAGAGGAGTCCTTCGGCGCCAGTTGAGAAGATGCCGTTTCGCAGTGTTGAGCCGTCATCCTTGGGGCCGTGCATGGAGGCACCTCTGAGGCGCGCCACGATTAATTGGGTTATCGCTGGGTTAGAGTCAACTGCGTGTCTGTCATGTGGAATAGGCCAGAAGTCAAGGATAGAAGCGACTTGTCACTGGCATTCGCGGGTTTCCACACTACACCGGGTGTGTTGAGGGGCAATTAGATAGACATGCAAGCAAGCGTAATGATTATATAATTGATGAGGGGTGGCAATTCAACTCTGCTGACTAGCAAGAAGCCGAGGTGGTCGACAATCTCCACTCATCCAGACCGCTACCGCAATAGGCCCACTTGTGGGGACAGCAAATCTAAGGTGTATAATCTAAATAATTCAATCAACTCCGCAGGTACCTGGTTGCAATTCTAAATCTTTCATTCATACTTCGCTTCCGCCTGTGGATCGTCGACAAAATCGACAAAGTCCTCAGAAAAGCCACAATGCCCTGGTGCATCATCTCCTGCTTCTCCAGGCCTTCTGGTTACACCCCATCTCAAAGGGCAAAATGGCGCCTCTGGCTGCGCAATGCCATCTGCGTGGTGACATGCTGCTGCAATCGCGACGCTGCAATTTCCAACGACTGGCAGACTGGTCGAGAGCCGCCTGTACGCGGTAAAGATCACCGCTGCGACCATGACTAAAGATGTAAATATAACAAAGAAGATGGCAGCAGGCGAGTATCCACAGGTGGCAAATGTGATAGAAGTTTCATCGAAACTGTGCTTGGAGTCGGTCACGTCTATAGTGACAAGAAATAGACTTCGAGATAAAAGCCAGTGGATCAATATCGAAATGCCCAAAAGAGGTATTCCCCAGCGGTACGGGAGTTGAAGGAAATAGCGAGATCGCTGATGGCCTTTAGGGTCAGCCGAAACTCGAATTCCCCGACGCTTCAAACCAAAATCGCTCCATTCTTTTGCAGCGAGCATGCCCGTGAACAAGGCATTGTATTGAAAATACAGAAACGAAAACAAAAGCTGTGGCAGGTTAGCAGCAAACACACTCCACATGAGCATATTGTTAGAGGATGCGATGAAGTTTGGAAATGTGATCAATGTCGTCTCGACCACTTGTCCAAAGCCCAACTTCCACAACGACTTTATGTCGTGGGAACCATTGATGGCAACTATTCCCCATGCAAAAAAAAATATCGAAACACCCAGCAGTACCAAGTACCTAATACAATATATTAGCCATACAAGCCGATTGACTTTGGCGAAGTAAAATTCCTCGTACATTACTGCGCTCGCAATCCAACGGCGACGGGTCACTGCCGCTGCCCAGCGTCTTCGTATCGGCGACCAAACGCGTGGCCCCTTCCACGCGCCATTTCGACTGCGCTTGACCTCGTCCGCTGACAAAAGACAGCTCTTTGTTGTAAATTCATCGGGGTTGCTGAGAAACGACTCAATCGCGTCGCCAAGAACCAAGATGATGCCCTTGGGTGGGCGAAATGCAGTGTAGATCATGATGACAACTTTGACGGCATTTGCAACGACAACAAGGCTCATGATGGTGGTACTAAAATATAGATGGCATCCAGGATCCTCCTCTTTGCTGAGACAGTATTTCGCCTTCGAGCTAGCATTGAAAGGTCGCCAATTGTCAGATGTTAATTTACCGGCTGCACTCAAATCGCGACAGGACGGATCTTTCTCGCAATAGTAACTCCCATCACTGTACATAGATGTAGGGTTACACATCCATTCATAAATTTCGGGGAGACATCCCTGTCGAGCATTGGTATTGAATGAGCTGTCATCTTTCCATATAGGAATTCCATGAATAGCTTCATTGGAGCCTGGTTCAAGCACCACCAGAACATCGCTTCTCTTTCTCTGAAAAGCCGTGGCATAGGCGTCAAAGCATTCAGATGCGTCCAGATACTTAAGGTCTCCAGCGGCACCGAACTTCCACAAGTCATTCAACTTCCACATGTAGCTGTCAGTTGCATATGGTGAATTAGATGATTTATTATAGTCCTGAAAACTTTTGGATGTTGCGAACTCCTTGAACGTGACATTAAAGATAGAAACGGCATCGTTCGATGCATATTCCATCGTGAAGACATTGTAGCTCAATGTAGAAATTGAAGTGAAGACAACGGAGTTGTATCTGGATGCTATTAATTTGACTAGTACATTCAGAAGCTGTATCTGAATACCCACAATAAATGCAGTGGCACTGATGACAGTATCAATAGAAGCCATAGCAACCCCCTCTTTCCAGGGATTTCTGATATATTGTGCACGCTGGGCACTCCAATGTCCAACCATCTGTTCTCGGAATGAAGACGGTGGATGTCACCCCTCGTGGGAGCTGACAAGCACTGCATGCAATAATTGCTTGCTGCCAATAATATGGAGCTGATGATGTTGATAAAAAGGTGGATTCCTGTGTTAGCCGTGCTAATGCTTTCGCATGTCCCATTTCCTAGAACCTTCAGCCCGCTATTCGGTTCGGTATTTGTGACACTATCGGCATAATCATAATCTTCATCATAGTAGGGGGCGCCGCCTGTATAACGTTCTTTTGTACCTGACCAGATAGTCAAAGAAAGATTAAGCAATAAGACAAGCGATGCAGTTACTGCACCGAGGCTAAGGCTGAACTTCCACCCTGATGGTAGCTTTTGCCGGATTGAACTTGTTTGTTTGGTATTGATGAGGGGCGTCGAGTCCAATTCCGCTTCCACATCTTGTGGGGGTTGTTTTCGGCTAACCAATTCATACTCCATGAGATTTTGTCCAGAAAGACGCTTAAAGCGAGATTTGGAGAGAAAATCGTGGAATCGTGGTAATTAATTAGTAACGGGGTGGGATAGAGGTTATGCTGCAGCTCAGCACCGCTCCCTACACGAGCATGCCCTTTTAAAAGTCTCCGCCCTAAAGACGGGCGGTTATCTGAGCCGATCGCGCGTCACTCCGTCTGGCTAGGCTGACAAGGTAAACCCCTGGCGTTAGGCTGCTTATTCCGCAGCGAGACAACTGTATGCAGGGGGGTCGCACTGGTGCCTACATGTAGACAGAACAAATGCAGCCTCGTATCAGAATCTGCAAGGATTTCTATCCCTTGTCAGTACACTTACGAACGGGGCTCAGCGCTTTGCTTTGCTCAACTGAATGTTGCGTTCGGCTGCAGCATCATCCAGGAATATCCAGCCAGAGTGTAGCCTCGGTCTCGAATCCTCGGCCGGATGCACTAAAGAGGCATGCCTTTAATCTCATTTTATACTCACACGCTACTATAACATCATAAAATTATCTAAACAATAAAGCCAAGGCCGGTCGCTTCTATGCCCACGACCTATATGACTCTGTTGCTAAGTGGGTCGCTACGCCACGTTGAGGCGGGGTAGTGACCCGGGCAATAAGCATCTCTAAGATACTTGGATGTCGTCAAAGATGAATAAAGAAGGAAAGAGCACTGTAATTTCTCTTAAGCATATTACGGTTTTCATCTAATATCAAGCAGCAGCTTCGCCGGCGTGGATTTGTGTGCCAAGACAACATTCCCGTTCACCGAGGCTGGACGTGACTCCGCTGCAGATTCTGCGACCTGCTCACTCAGCCGCAGTACAAGGATGGTCGTGTATCATGCCTTTATTGGTTGCACAATTGAAAATTCTAAAATTACCACCTGCAGCTGAAAAGGATGGCCCAAGAGCGGAATTCTTTCAGTTCTCATGACAAATTAAATCCCACCACGCAGCAGTTGCAGCAGTTGCAGCAGTTGTGAAATGGCGCCTTAACAATGCTCAAATCCAGCGACCGAAATGTCTTGAATTCAGATGCAACTAAGTCCTGGTTTTGTAGCAATTCTTTGATGATAAACACCACAACGATCCCCTCCGGCAGGGGGGAAAATATTTAATCACATGCACTAAACTGAGGGATAAGGTAGATCTTGAAGATTTACAAGGTTAACTTTGATGATTACCTTCAAGACCCACTTTCCTAACCTTAATTTTTATCTTTGATCAAAAAACAAGCAGGAGGCTTGACTAGGTATTTCCAGGAGCATGTGCGATACTGGGAAAAGAGCCCTGGGGTCGTGGAACCGAACCTACACCAATGAAGTAAAATACTGATTATATATATAATCACATAGGATATCGTGCCATTCAAATACGTTTCTGACTTGTTTCCTTTCAACTTCTCCCCTTAACTGGCGGGAGTATGAGTGACGGCCTGTGCGCCAATTCCCAGTTCCTTTTGCAAGAGCTCCACATCAAGCATGTTTTCCAGGCACCCAAGCCAGGCGGAATCATAAACAAGCTGGTCGGCAGCTCCTACAAAGTAATCCGGGCAAGGATACGATTGGAATAGATATGCGGCAGGAGCGCCAGGCTGGTTGTTGGGAATACCGTCGGTTGTTGTGCCTGGCGCGTCGCTGTTCGCGTTCGTCGTGGTTCGAGGTGCTGAAAGAGTAGAGTCCAAATGCATATCAGAGCTGATATATGTACCGTCGCCTGCCACGATATCATTATCCATTGCTTCTCCAGTTGGCACGCCTGTTCGAGATTTCTGATCCGATGACGAACCTCGGCTGAGGAGTCTCCGGAGCAAGTTGGAGAACGCCTTTACAATCCACATGCCCACAGGCCATATCTTGGCCAATTCACCCAAAGCCAATATGCACTGCCGGGATTTGTTTTCTGCTAGCTGTCTTTGAATGGTATTCTTTTGGCCAAGCGCCAACGTGTGAATGGATAAGGCGCTAAATAAAGAAGGCACGCTAGAAACAGGTCAGGAGTCAATTCAAAACATTGGGGAAGCAGGCCAGACTTACAGATGAAGCTGCGCGTAGTGCATTGTCTCAGTAGCCAAAAGATCTTCTGCGGTGCGTGTGATTACATCAGCCGCCATTCGAGCCTGCTTTTCTCTCTCTGGCTCTGGGAATGTTTGGCACGCCGTAACCTTCGGTCTAAATAGGAGAATGCGAGCGCTCCTACAATTTCGTCAGTGAGGTTGAAGTACTGAATCCGGCCCATGCCTCTTACTGGAAGGATACTTCCAACATGCTCGCCCAGAATGATGCTCCAGTTGGTTTATCAGACGAGTCATTGCACAATGCCGGCGGTAATTTGGAATGCCAATTTCTAAGCTCTTGGATGCATACAGTGGCGTCAAGCTTTTGCAGCTGAGAGCGTCGAGGACTGAATTCTCCGATGACAATATTTCCAACTGTATAAAAACCATTGTAAGTAAAACAACCAACGATTAAAACCTGTCCAGCGAGACAGAACTCACGTGTAAACGACAACTTGGCAATTTCAAGAAAATAGGATATGTGATAGCTTTCCTGTCTCGGGAAGAACTGCCCTTCAAAGTCCGAATCAACCAAGAGATCGTTTTCATCGACAGGTTCGACATCGCAGTCTTCATCCCGAATGCGACAAGGTCGACCCAATGCTGCTGCTGCGTGGCGATCTCGAATCTATTCGGTGGGCTTTTAGTAAAGCAAGGAGAGGGATAAGGTGAGAAAATCGGCTCACGTATATCGACCACCAAATTCGCTTCCAGATGGACATTAGCCGTGGGCTCATCCCTCGTTGCGAGAGACTAAAGACATCTCTGGTAAATAAAAAGCCATCTCTCGGGGTGCATGTATTAACCTACGATCGATGCATTCCCAAGGACTGCGCCAGTGTGACGGCACATCCTTGCCAGTACCACGAGTCTTTCTGATCGCTAGGACCAAACCACCAGAAGCTAAGCAGATGCAGGGCTGCTGCCAGATTGGTAGCGTCTGTCTCGTGATCGGCATCGTACAGCGCTTTTGCACGAAGGTAATGTGCTTTTCTGGCAGTGGTGCGGTCCGTGTACCCGGCTCCTTCAACCAGCTTCTCGGGGCCACATGTGAGTGCAACCATGTACATAGTGTGAAGAAGCAGGGGTGAAGCCTTTCCTTGATCATAGAGGCTGGAGAAAGTAACCCTGTCAATGACAGGGTACGCCGGGTAGAAATTTTCAAAAAATGACCAAACTAATTGATCACTCACTTGACGATTGGGTAAAACCAAAGCATCTTGAAGCGATACAGGCTCGCCTACATTTGCAATTTGCTGTAGACTTACCTTTTCTGTCAGGAGGGTCGAGGCGTGATTATTGGCGTGCATCGGACCGAAGTCGCCGTCTTTTGCGCGTCGCGCCATCTGAACAATGTGCGATAGGGTAAGTAAATTCTCGGGCTGGCCAGTACGTCCTTCTGTCTCATTTTCCGCTGTGGTGAATTCCTCTGTAGGTACTTGAATCTCAATATTTTCCTCGTTTGGAGGAGTAGTTACAATCGGGATGGCTTGGGTTGTAACAGTGATTGGTTCTGAATCATCAAATGTGCTTGTAATCGATGATCTACCACGTGTGGTTCTACGACGCGGCCCACTGGGTTTTTGTCGATTGTATCTGCATTGTCTCAGTGTGGGTGCCAAACTTAACCTCAAGACGAATCCAATCAATCAATGGGCCGCATACCTCCCCCGTCTTGATTCAATTAATTCACAGGGCGTTTGTCGTGAACGACAATGCATACACGGCATGCCATCAGCCGCATCGCATTTCACCCGCCTCACGTGACAAGCCTTGCAGGCTACTCGCGTTCGACGAATGGTTGGCGTCGAATCGGAAGACTCGGTCATTATTGCGATGTTGCTTGTTTAGGATGCGAGCACTGCTAAACAGCGAGGTTCGTCCTCAACTCGGTCTTGAAGACGGCGAGGTTTTTCGAAGAAGAGTTTAGCCGATGTGATGCCGGATCAAGAAACCGAGGTCTCTTGGCACTAGTGCGATGATCAGCGTACTTGAGAAATTGCTCTAATAAATCTTCGTATCATTTATACATTGAGGTTTCCTAAAAAGAAGGTCAAGCTCCATCGAATACCATCATACCTACACCCTGATATTACGACCAGCCGATCCATCATGGATTCAATAGCCTCTGCAGCGAAAAAACACCACCTTTCCGCAAGAGGTGCTCAAGGGCTACTTTATCGCGATGTTTGGGGTCCCCGGGAGAAGTCTATGGGAAACCCATGGTCGCCAAATAATCCTGGTGGGACGTGAGTAGTGAAAATCCCAGATGTTTTGTTCATGCGCTTATCTTCATTAGCGTCATTCTCCGCCTGGCCGAAAACAGCCTGATGCATGACGAGATTGCAAAATTCATGAAACAACGGGTTTGTTACTGACCAATCTCATCGCATGCAAATCTGACTCGATCCTTGTAGATGAACGTTGACCCCGTCAATCATCTGACCTACAGTACAGGGCCCCGAGGATCCCATCGTTTACGCCATGCCGCAGCAAAGTTCTGGACCGACGAGTTCCATCCTAGGGAGCCAGTTGGCGTCGATAATATCTTCATCACACCAGGGTTGGCCAGTGCAATTGATGCGTTGGCATGGGCGATCTGCGATGAGGGAGATGCAATCTTGATACCATTGCCACTTTACAACGGATTTAATGTGGATATTTTAAATCGCAGCAATGTCAAAGTGATTGGGGTTCCATATATGGGAGTCGAGGGTTACTCAACGCTGGATGATCTGTTTGACCCAGACGTAAACAAGAGGGCCGTCGAAGCCGCACTTTCCAAGGCAAAGCATGACAACATTCGAGTCCAAGCACTTTTAATATCAAAGTAAGCCACGATCATCTTAAATGCACACGTAAATCGAGTCTAATGAGGTGATAGTCCTCACAACCCTTTGGGAAGATGCTACGTTGGTCTCTACTTCTTGCTATTCTGCTAGCGCTAATGGTTATAGCCTCCTGCGACTTTAAAAGTTTTTGCTTCGATTTGCGGCCAACACGGGTTGCACTTCATTTCTGATGAAATTTATGCAAAGTCTGTGTTTCCAAACCGAGCCATGCCCAATGCACCTGGTTTTGTCTCCACGTTGTCACTCGACTTTCGAGGCATTATCGACTCAACCCACCATCATGTTCTTTACGGCGCCAGCAAAGATTTCTGTGCCAATGGCCTGCGTTTGGGGTTTTTGTGTACGCAAAACCAAGGGATTATGGGGGCCATGTCAAGCATAAGGTTAGCATCTGCATAATTAGCACGATCAATGGCCTGTCTAATTCATTCATAGCATATTCTCATGGTCGCCACATTTGATACAAGACATGTGGGCTACCATGCTGGAGGACAGGCAGTGGATGCAAAGTTTCATGCAGAAGAAATTAACTCTAATGATACAGAACCATCAAATCGCGACCACATTCTTTCGCGAACACAAGATTTCATTTAACGATACGTGAGTGGCATGTGAGTTGCTTAGAACGCGGGCTAACAAATCAAGCAATGCTGGACTTTTCTTATGGATAGACCTTCGTCATTTGCTTCTACCGCCAACATCGTCACAGCATGCCGATGCGGACACGCTGAGTGCGAAATCGCCTGATGCGAAAGTGCTGGAGCAACGTGAGATGAAGATTGCCTACATCTGTATGAAAAACGGTGTGATGATCGCACCAGGTCACGTATATATGGGAGAAGAATATGGCTGGTTCCGAGTGACATTTACGGTTGGAACAGAGGCATTGAAAGAGGGGTTGAGTCGGTTGTGGAAGTCATTGCAAGAGGCCGAGAATGAAAGACAAGGATGGAGCTGAAATTCTGAAATCAATTAGACTGGAAAATTCCGTCAGAACCGACAGACGTGTCTTGGCGTAGGATGTTAACTCCTGAATTTTTTGGTTATCGTAACCGAAACGGAAATGATGCTCCGCTTGCAGGGCGCGAAATCGTAACCCTGAACTAGATTAGATTTACGTGCTGTGTATTTTAGGCGAAAGTCATTCCAATTGAAACCAAGGACTAGGTTTTTTAGAGCCCTCGCCATAAGATGAAAATGAGAAGCACTGACCCGAGATACAGGCACAATGTCCACAAGTGACCATCTTCTGACATCTTCTGACACCAGCATGAAATCTTCCCAAGACTTCGTTCAAAGCCTCTTCATCCATGTTGCTTGGAGTTCTGCGCATGAAAAAGCAACAGATCCTGGTGACGAAAGTCAAGACACGTATAAATTGCAAAATCGTTAAATTGGTTGGCCGATGTCGTTGCCCTG
The DNA here is from genome assembly GCA_020623665.1 of Calonectria multiphialidica. NCBI lineage: Eukaryota > Fungi > Ascomycota > Sordariomycetes > Hypocreales > Nectriaceae > Calonectria > Calonectria multiphialidica. Next base: position 73,165 of record JAHVYC010000021.1, read on the forward strand.
CGTCTTCGGAACCTTTCTCGTATCTCCATCCTCGTCATGACCAGACATGGATGTGGCAGTGGAGATTGGGTGGTGACGACCGCATTCCACTCGCGGAAGGGCCTCAAGTCAAGCTGTTAATATTTAATTTGTCCAAGGCATTTTAACGCCGGAAACGGGAATAAGATTGTTTCCTGTTTTTTCTTTCAAATGCCAGATCTCGTGGGCGCTCTGGTTCACTGGGGGCCCCACACTTCAACTGGATGTCGTTTTCGGCAAAGGCATTCGAAAGCAAGGTACCATCTTTGAGAGGTGCTCTGTCAGCACTAATGCATGCAATTCTAGATGAAGAAAAAGATGGCGACGGGTTTTTCGATCCCCATGAGCGTAAATTATTTGTTCGGCTTTGCGCTAAAAAAGAACCTAACCACTCCTCTATCAAGCGGATTGGAAATGGAACGGAAATAGCAGGCCTAATCGGTATGTGGGCGAGCAATGACTGACTGGTGTTCAAATGGAGCGTGTGGCCGGCGCTCCCATTTGTTTGTTTCATTACTGGATATAACCTGATCGGCCTGCAGAATTCCCGAGGAGCATCCCGAGCGAGTGGGAGAAGTGCCATCGGAACTGGTGACTGCTGTACCTGCAGGGAACGGGGAATTCTCGCTTCAGGTGAGAAATGTGGGCGTCCAACAGGGTGACACCTCCAAAGGGTAAACTATCCGGCCCATTGTGCTGGGTCATCCTGGTCTTTTGGGTCCCTGGTCTAGCCCCCTGCGTCAACCTGTCACGCTAAGGACGGAGCAAAAGGGCTCAGATGGACGACAGATCAACTCACTGCTGCTGAGCACCGCAGCTTCCCCGTCAGTGAGTGAGATTGTGCAACGAGCGCCGAGAAACTCCCGGGACGTTGGACCTAGTTTCACTGCCACCCAATGCGATTGCGTTATTATGGGGCAAATACCCTCTCCACTGTTGGTTCGCATCATATGGAACATGTCCTGGTTGTTCGGCCCACACTACCCGGGAATGCGAACCTGTACCACGTGCGAGAAGTAATCAGATGAGAGGCTTAGGGCTTAGAAAATATTGACAATAGTAGTAAAATAAACCTCTCAATTGGGTGATTCTGACGCTTCAATGCTGTAGAGATGACATTTACGAATTGTTATCTGCCTCACCGTCCTAAAATAGAAAGGAAAAAAAAAAAAACACCCTGTAGAGGCTTATTGTTCCCTCCCCGCGCACCTTTGGACCTCGGGAAGCCAATGGCCAATTTGTTATAGCCTTGTGGGTCGTCTCGTAGAGTTGGGCCAGAAAGCTGGGAGCCTGGGTTTGCTTCCTTCGTCTACTCACCGGAACAAGTAGGGAATAAAGAGAGGCGTCCACCTGCTGGTACGTGCCGCAATGAGCTCCATTTCCCTCTTCCCCGGGACCCACTGTTACCGTTGAGTCTGGAAATGATTTTCTTAAATACTGCTTTGAGTTGAAACGGGCGACGTCGCAATGCTTGCAATCCAAAAAGATCATCAACTCCTCCATTTTCCTCGAATCCTTTCGGCGGGGGATGGGTTTAGCCTAACGTTCTGAATCTAGTTCTTTTTGTGTATATGGGGTCGACCCTGTCTTCCCAGCCTGGGCTGGAGATAACTCTTTTCATCGTGGTGCAACGGATGATGACTGAAAGGTGCTCATTCAATGAAGAGCAGTCCCAGTGCATTGCTGTGGTTACAAGCAATTCCGGCACTACCGGTAGTTTTTTTTGTTTTCAGAATAGGTGTATATTGCTTTTGGCAATTCCACGGCCAAGCCACATGCAGTCCTTGGAGAATTCTCTCCGTTGACAAGCAGGTGCTTGTCCCCAGAACTTTGTGGGGCTTCGTACGGAGATGTTGCCCTAGAGCACCCAAAAAGAGCTTGGCTGCTAACTGGAGCATGGTTCGATGGTTCTCCATACAACCGTGAGAAAAAATATGGACCAACGGCCAAATCCTTGCAGACGCATCACCGGCCTCTTGGCCCAGCCCAGACGGCTGGATGCTGCCGGGGACTAGACGCACATGTCCTCCATAAGTAAATCGATTTCTCCGCGCGTGTCCGCCGATGGTCTCGTGTGCCCGAATGCAGATGTTGACAGCACCCGAGTCTGACCGCGAACATGGCGTCGACGACGTCGTTTGAGTCGCCAATTCCCATCGAGAACTCAAAGCAGGTCTCTGTTTTGATTGTCTCTGGGCTTTGCATATTCATCCCCCTTCTTTTCGTTCTTTTGCGCTTGTTTGCTCGGTACAAAATGTCCAAGCCATTCGATGCCAGCGACTATTGCATCATGATAGCATTGGTAGGCACCTCTCACAAGTACTCTGCCTTCCAGCTGATGCTTACTGACATGCTCCCGGAAAGTTTTTCAACACCGCCCTTCATTCTGATATGTACGTAATGGTCCTCAACGGTGGCTTCAGTTTCCACGTCCAGGACATCGCCGCGAGGTTTGGGCCAGATGCTCTCACTGTTTTCTTCAAGGTGAGTCGACTTCCATCTAAACAAACGTGTCTACCATGTTTGGTATTTTGACAGTCGAGCAGTGCATCATGGTATTTGCCTTGCTTTGGAACGCCACGACTTGTTTCACCAAAATTTCAATCCTCCTTATGTACGTTTCGCTATTCCCGGTACGACGCATGATCCTAGCCTCCCGGATCCTCGGGGTATTTGTTATCGCATGGAACCTTGGCGGCATCCTGGGCGGGATTTTGGTGTGCCGCCCTTTCGCTATGAATTGGGACCAGACCCTTCCAGGCGGGAAATGCGGCAACCAGCCGATGTACTACATGGCGCTTGGAGTTATCAATATTCTGGTCGAGGTTACGATGCTGGCGCTTCCGTTCCCTGTTCTGTATCAACTGCAGATGCCCCTGCGCAAAAAGATTGTTGTCTTTGGCATGTTCAGTGTTGGTTTCGCGTGAGTCCAGTCTCCCACCCATCATTTGGAGTCCAATCGCTGACTTATTCAAAGCACATGCGGCGTCACAATATACCGACAAGCTACACTACCAGACGTAAAGTTCACCGACATGCCGCACAGCGGTCTCATAGCGACAATGTTCTCCGGGATCGAGCCGTCGGTGGCCCTTGCACTATCTTGTGTTCCTTTTCTCCGACCGTACTTTGGTGGCACATTCCGCAGCCAAAAGAACACCTACAATTCAGAGGGCGAAAGCAGATCTCGCAAGGGAATGCCGAGTAGCGGAAGTCGCCCCTTCGAGGAGCTCAATGACGATGCATCATCCGAAGTCCAGCTGCGACCTATTCAGGGGGCGCAAGATATTCAGATATCTTCGCATCAGTCATATGAGGATAACGAAAGAGGGCGCAAATCACAATTCATCAAAGTTGAGAAACATTGGGAGGTTAGGTCGGACACGGATAGTTAGGGCCATAAAAAACTTGCAAGTGCAAGAGTATGGAAGGCAGGCTTATGGTGCAAGAAAGCTCTTAGGTTTAAGGGCCAGGCATCATTCCATACGGAATAATTTAATATCTTGATTCACGGCAACCTGTATAAGCCTATTATATATATAACACAGAAGCAATTCACCAGACAAAAACAGCTAGCAACTGCAGAAAGATATCAGGGAGGGGAGTGTATTCTGCCAGATAAAGAGAGCAGGATGAAACCCAACCGCAAGATGTCAAAATTTTATCAATTATCTAAATTCTATAAAATTTTGAGTATTGAACAACATTCACTCTTCTAATCTGATAACAATGTGATAACAGTTCGCTGTTTTGAGTTTTATATGCACAGCTGTTTATCGGATACCAACCGGCTCGTCGCCGTGGGGATGCGGACCACGTGTAGCTACGACATTCAAGATTCAGAAGCTTCAAATTGTTCAAATTTGGCCTCTGGAAAAACACAATAAATCTATACTGTAATTATGACTTTTCTCTCAGGGTCTAAGAGCTGGGTCCGCAATCACTTGTTGGTTTAACCATTGATTGCTGTTTTCTCATCATTCAAAGTGATTTCCTCATGGAGCAATGGTCCGTCCGCTAATCTAGTTTTAGACCCACATGGCCTGCTTTGCGAAGTCCAAACACCCCAACACATGCACAAACCATCATGAAACCAAACATGGCCCAGAAGCTAGCTCTATATCCTATCATAAAAGCATCTCTCTGTGTATACTGCTTATTTTTGTTGGTAATGCGAGTCAATATGACTTGCATGACTGCCAGCGCCAATGCACACCTGAATTGAGCGGCTGTATTAAAGATGGCTCCAGCTAAGGCCTGAGTGTCCTCATGAAATACATCTGTGATAACAATCAACCCCACCGTGAACATCGTATTGCAGGTTACAGGCTGTAGCAATTGCGCAAAAAAGGGATTCTCCCAGTATGATCCAGATGGCGGAGCGAATGCCATGAGAAGAGGAGATGCAGCACAAATGGCGGAGGTAAGCACTATAATCCAAATTGCTGGGATCTTGTGTACAAACAACCCCATCGAGATGCTGAGCGAGACGCCGACAACAAGACTTGGTAGGGTGCGCATGGATGCTTGTAGAGCGGATAGGCCCTGTATTTCTTGAAAGCTGCATTTATGCCTTTTAGGTTAGCGCTTTTAATGAACGTAATAACTTACAATAAACTTGAAAACAGCTCCAGGGAATTTAAAACAGCAATGGGGTTGCTAACGGCTTGCGTTTTGCTTTTTATTCCAAGATGCACCAAACAGAAATTCCATAAGACCGAGGGTACTGCTTTCGGTCGATGACCCAACCATTCTTCCTGTGGGCCATTTTTCAAAGTGGTTTGAAGACACTGAGGTGAAAAATTCCGAATTGTAACCCCATCTACCATTCATTGCTCAGTTACACTATGACATTAACTGATATTGGATGGGAAGTCGGTGCTTTTGTGGCCTGGCCGGATCGCAATTGATATACAGTTTTAAACCAGTTTTCCTTGACTACATCCTTCTGTTTGTGCGCCATTTTGTGCAATGAGATCATGGGCTCTGATGAATCATCTTTGCTCCTTTGCTTTGCACCCAATTGTCTTCGGTCACCACCTCTGCAGTTGACCGGCATTTGAGACTGTTTGCAATTAATCCATAGCTGTAAATGGGACCTGACTCTGTATGACGACCTGCTATATAACTCTATTTTAACAGTCTTGTAGTCGGATGGCCGCGGGGGCCCGAGGTTCACGGCCGCGGGGGCCCGAGGTTCACGGCCGCGGGGCCCGTACCGCCGGGCGGCCCATAAAATTTCGGACGATGCGACTAATTCAGGAAAGACAGGGAAATACTCGTTGTTAATATTTCGACGGGCGTTAAGCATATTTCTTCCTGATAAGACATTGAATGCGTCACGTCATGAAGTATTAAGTCTATTGGCTGAGTGGTCGGACAGTCCGAAGGAAATGATTTTGGAATGGCAGCTGGACCGCATCTGTGCATCCTTTTGCTCCAGATCAAGCTATGGTTGCGTCACAATACTTGATTTAACGAGGAGGCAAGATCAGTTGGGATACATGTGCGTGCCGATAAATATATAAACTGCCGTCGCACCTCGGTTAGCGATTCTGTGCTATTGCCTCCGAGATATACACAAGAATACGTATTATTGCATCAACGACTTGCTCTCGACAATGGCAAAGGTCTTTAAGAATGGTCGCATTTATGCTGCGACGGAGAGCTTTCAAGCAACAAGTGCTCCGTTCCAAAATTCTATGGTTATTAATGAGTCCACCATCTCATTTATAGGCGATGCAGATGATGCTGCTGTTCAGAACGCTGAGAAGAATGGAGCAGAAATCATTGATCTCGACAACCAGGTTGTCATTCCGGGGTTGATCGAATCCCATGGCCACTTAATGTTATTTGGCGGGTGGTTACTAAAATTTGATGTGGGACATTGCAAATCTCTCCAAGACATTCGCTCTACGATCTCGCAGTTCGCCAAGGCCCAACCAGATCTTCCTCGACTTCTGTTCCGCGGATGGCACCCATCTATGTCAGACGGAAAGTCTCTAGCAAGCGATATTGACGATATAGATCCCCGCCCGATATACCTCGAATCCGAAGATTTACACTCGACTTGGTGCAATAGCGCTGCTCTGAAAGAGCTTCCTCTTCACTACCTCCCTGATGCAGAAGAGTCGGCTATCCCACGTGATGCCGAGGGCAACCCCACTGGACTGCTTGCTGAGCTAGCTCAGTTTTACATTGTCTGGCATTTCCAATCAGTCGTCCTGACAATGGAAGAGAAGCTTTTTGTCCTCGACACCGTCATTAAGCTTTATATAGACAGCGGTTATACTGGATTCATCGACCTTGCTACGGATCAGGGCCAGTGGGAAGCTGTGCTAGAGTACAAAAAGCGGAATGGGATGCCTCTTCATTTTGCATCCCACTGGGCTGTCTCGAATAGTGGTGGCAGGGAAGCATTGACCAAGAGGCTGGACGAGGCGATCGCGATGCACAAGCAGTGGCATCCGTCGCTTAATCCCGAGTTCTGTGTCGTGGGAATCAAGCTAATTCTTGACGGTGTGGTTGACGGTTGTACGGCAGCTCTAAGCGACCCATTTCCTGGGCACAAAGGACCGGTTGCACCGATTTGGAGCACGCAGGACATCAACTATGCCGTGAAACGGGCTATAGATGCTGGTATGCAGGTAGCTATCCACGCGGTTGGCGACGTCGTCATCACACAGGCAATCGATGCTATTGAAGCTGCTGGCGGAAAGGGAGGGAGACATCGCCTTGAACACATTGAATTTCCCTCCGAGAATGATATAAAACGGATGGGAGATCTTGGTATCACCGCGTCAATCCAGCCCGGTCATTGTGACCCGTACGCCGTCAGAACCTATGCTAAAAATGCAGGACAACGACTGTGGAAGAGGGCATTCCCGTATAAAATGTTTCTGGAAGGTGATTCGGTCTTGGCGATTGGCACAGATGCCCCGTCGGCATCTCATTTACCTTTGCCGACCGTGTATACTGCCGCCACTCGGAAGTCACCCAAGCACCCAGAACTGCCTCCGACGCATGCAGACCAGGCATTGACCTTGTCTCAGTCGATGCATGCATTCACTTCCGGGGCCGCATACTCTCGACGGGCTGAGTCGTGGACAGGAAGTTTGAGTCCAGGGAAGCGAGCCGACTTTGTTGTCCTCAACACCGAATGGGAAGCCGAGACCCTTCTTGAAGCAAATGTTGTGCAATCATGGTCAAAGGGCAAGAAGGTCTTCCAAGCATGAAGGAAATATAGATAGAATTAAATGAAGTCGATCTCCAACGATAGATATTGCACTTGTACTATGCATTTATCCCTCTGGCATACTCAGGTCTGGGCCTGAGATGTCGAAAGTGCAATGCATCCAGGCCGTCGCAGGAGGTACTCGCGAGAACAAGCTTTGGGAACCACTATTTAACAACGCACTAGAACTGACATCAATAAACGTCACCAAATATGATGGTTTCAACTTTTTTTCAAGTGAAACCAGCCAAAGTTAATATTTCGTGACATAGATGTCCTAGATATAAATTGGAAGAAATCAAAAACGGCCAGGGCATGGCATTTCTGCATTGCGGCTAATTTAATGGAAATGTCCGACGCTCTGTGTTTTTGATAGCGCAAAGGCCGGATTATTCCGTTAATCGGTAATTTGTAAACTAATCCCGATTTTCCACACGAACTCTATCGGACCATCCGATTACCTCGTTCCATTTTGGGCTTGGATCAATCAAGAAAATAGCCACCTTTTTCTGAGGTTTCCATAATGTCAATGTTGCCAAGGGGGGAACAATTATCTGTACAAGATCACGGTATTTCCGATGACACAGCCATTACCCAAACCACTCATTAACCAATATTCTGGTTTATCATCTGCAAGATGCTTGAAATTAATGAGCTAGAGGAGGTGGCAAATATCAATTCCGCCTTTCCAGCTCACATGCTCCTGCCGACTTCGCGTCACAAAGATTATTCCAGCATATATAACCGGAAGTCCATCGCAACGACACAATCTTTCCCAGAATATACAGGATATCGGCGTCAATATTGACAGAACTGGTTACTGATCAATTACTGTCCAATTTGTCAGTCTCTTGAGTACATCTGTCTCCCACAAAATGCCTTGTATCGTCCTTCACTATATTTCCGCAGTCTTTTGCCGAATCTTATAAACCCGATTGTTCCAACAACAAGAATAACAATTGAAATTATTGCTAATGTTAAGAAAACATTTGCAATTCCAACACTCTCGATCCAAGCGGGCACAGCGAAAATGAAGGCCGTCGTTATGGCATTTCGAGTGAAGGTGATGCCAACAAAACAGTCCTCGATAATCTAAACGGGCGTTTTCCGTCAGTCATTTAATTATATGGCTACTTTAGGAATAGGCCTTGTGGGCTCTTACGCTTGTGTAAGTATCCGTGATGTAGGTTAATGCCATGCTGGTTATGGGTGTTGTGCCAAACGATATAATCCCAGACCCAACAGCTACAACTGGCCAGCTAGCTCCACGTTCCAAGCCATACCCAAACATCAGCAGGCCTGCTGGAACAAAGGGCGAAAAGGCTAGAATAAGCCAAAAACGCATTTCTGGATCATATAATCCATTGTTTCTGTGAGCTAGAATCAATATTATGCGATCGCTAAACGGAGCACTCAAGCAGGCCCCGATGACGGTTCCAATAAAGGATGCCAGGCTCATTAAGCCGACATCACCAGAACCGAAGTAGTATGGGGCCAAAGGCATATATGCAGCAATGACAGTTACTGTTATTTGAAAGATTGCTGTGATTATACCCCAAATCAGGGCTGCAAAGAGGACGCCAGGAAGGGTGAAGATAACGAGGAGTGGCTGGTAACTATGATGCAATAGATCCTTGAGGTATACCGATGATTTCGAATACAGGGCGAGCTTTTGTATGTAGGATCTCCTAGGTGGTTGGATAGCAGTCGTATTTGAGATGACAGGTTTCAATTCTGGCCCACAGTCGTCTGTTGTTTTCATCTTTTTTTCTGCTTTTGCTGACTCTTGGGGATCCTCTTCGCCGTGGACCGCTGTTGGGATCCCATCGACGCTTGGGATACACATTGTTTCTTCATAGAGGAATATAAATAGTATAAAACTGACTCCGGTTATGATTGCCACCCACCACCAAACCCAACGCCAACCCTGGCCCAGAGCGATGTATCCCGAAGCAATCGGGGCTAGTGATACGCCAAAGCTTGTCATGGCAACATATAGAGTATTGGCAAAACCTCGCTGGTGGACAAAGTAGACATCCGCAATAGTCATTTGTACCAAGACTTCGACTAGTGCTCCTGCAAGGCAATTAAAGGCGTTTATAAGAACGAACTCTTCGATACTCTTGATGTTGGCGGCCCAAATAGCGATTGAAAACTGTACGACCAAGCTGATAACATATATGGGTCGTCTTCCATACTTCAGAGAAAACGGAATGAAGAGTAGGGCGCCGAAACAGAGAGTCGCTGATCCTGTGGCGTAGGCATTATTCATCTGCTCGTATGTAAACCCTAGTTCGAGATTCATCGGAGCCCAAGTGGGAGTAACAACAGATATTCTAAGAACTGTTAAATAGGTTCATGATAGTACAGGATAGGCTTAGGCATACAGTCCAAAGATGATGAGGGTGTACAGCAAAGCCAGTCCAAAGTTGACAGACTTTTCCCATTTCTTCCAGTTCTGTGCCTCGTTTAGCATTGCTTCATCCAATTATATATTGCAGTCGCATACAAGAGGGTCGTTTGGGTCATTCGAGGGTTGTGGTTGTAATATGATAGTAGTTCCGTCGTTTTCGTGTTGATTTAGCTCTTCACTCAAATTAGTATACTGGTCATAAACAATCACCTTTTGGTTCTGTCAAATGGTAGACGGAAATAGATAATACCTTGAATGGCTACAGTGCCCGGTGGCTGCGCAGTTTCGGGTTCTTTCGCAGAAGACATCTTGATTTCAATCGGTAAACAGTCGAGATAAGAAGAAACAGTAGATCAGATGCGAGAAGATTCCTTGTGATCCTATTTCAAACCAGGTTATTTATATATGCCAGTACTACTTAAGGGTAGCAAGGTTCCCCGCACTGACCTTATCCTGTTTGGGCATCCCCGTGCGATTTACTGATTATCTATGGCTCAAAGGACGCCACCAATTTAGATCGAGCTGAGATGTCGGAGAGTCCGACTGATAAAGGGGTAGCCACGTGAATGATATTTCCAAGGTTTCATATGAATTTAGATACACAGATACGTCAAACACTGTTTTATGGTAAATAAGAAAACGGTACACGATTCTCTCGCATCGCTGAAAATAAGTTGTGGGTGGGGCGTGGTCAGTAGAGTCATGTGGTAAAAGTAACCGCCTGTGTCGTTCTTCGATCCTAGGTTTTCATTTTACTGGCGCAATGTTGATGCCGATTTCTTATCTATTAGACAGGTGGTCATTTTTCTTTCACGTGCTGATGTTGTCGTTTACGCCCATATCCTGGATAAGTTCTAACGAGAGATAACCCAATGTCGTCATGTAGCATCTGTCCCAATTGGTGAACAATAATAGCCAGACCGCCAAGGATGTCCACGTTTCACGGTCAGCTATCTTTTTGAACCAATCTTATCGTGTAGATGAAGCATAATAGTTCAATATCTTGTGTGATCGTGCATTGGATGTTTACGCTCAGCCAGGGTGGCAGTTTGCAGCTTCTGATTTTCGTGGGGAGGTGAGGCGAGCAACAAGAGTATGACACAGAACCATCTTGCAATTTCAAAATTTGTGGCTAGCGACCAATCTTTCCTCTCACACTCAATAGATAACCTCAATAGTCTAGCCTGGTCTCTGGGGTAACGGCCTAATCCAACGAGCCTGCTGCGAGCTGCCTCGTACCCCAGAACGCATACTGATATCGCCAACTGTGGTGGAAGGCTTATTTAACAGATACGGGCACAGCCGCCGCCGGCGGACGACCGTATCTGATAACGGTGGCCAAGACCGCGAAGCTGCGGATAACTTTAAACTTTAGATAGGAAGGGCCGTAGGTTACAGCGAGCAACTGCAGCTATAAGAAGCCTGGCCAGGCGCCTCAATGAAACAGAAAGGAACTCCTACTCTTCTGGAATCGTAGCCATATATTAATATCACCCGATGTAGAGTTAGTTAGGTATGTTTGTAAGGCTATATACTGGTGCTAAGATGATGATCATCTGAGTAAGCAAACTATACAAGACAGCCCACATGAGATGATGGCTTATTTTTCCTTCATACATATTAAATACCATCCGCTCTAGGTCTCGCATTCAGTGTCTGCCATGCTAGTGCCCAAATATTTTAAAAACTTAACCGTCTAAATTTAATTCCCCACATGTGCCTGAATCGAAGCTTTAGCGACTAAACGTGGCCGATTGCGCAAGAGAATAATAAGCCGCACTTCCAATTTACATGCAACATCATAACAGAGAATCTTCCAATCACAATTCGCAATATCCACACCATGTTACGCTGCTTTAGTCTAACGGTCGGGATTGAGCTCCCAAACGAGCACGACATAACGGACCCGCTCTGACGCAACTGCCATATCCTTATCGTCAGATCCTCCAATATGGTTACGGCCAATGACATGGAACAAAGCTTTAATGGGTACAAAAAGATAAAATGCCGATGATACATTCCAATAAAAATCACTGTTGAGATCAAAGGTCCAATTTGACAAGAAACAAACAGTGACCAAAATGACAACTTCTGACGAAGCACTCGTCCCCTTAACCCAAGGAGTTGGGTATGGTGTCGTCATCGGTGTTGGCCTTGCGTTTGGTATCGGCATGATTTTGGTCACTAAATTTCTCAAGGTGTGCCTGGGTGAAAGATCCGACCGGCCCGAGATGTTCATGGTTGCCAATCGTTCCGTGGGAACTGGGTTGACTGCTTCGGCTGTGGTATCTTCCTGGATGTGGGCGTAAGTTTTACAAAATAATTATCTCGTCTCTTTGATCTAACCACATATAATAGGACTGCAATTATCTGGACTGCTGCCCAAGGTTACCTATACGGAATTGCAGGTACTATCATCTCACTGGCTAATGTACACGATTCATAATGCATACAAAGTTGCTAACATTCATCGCTCCAGCCCCCTTCTGGTATGCTGCTGGATGCACGATCCAGATTGCTCTGATGACAGTCCTGGCTATTCACGCCAAAGTAAAAATCCCGTATGTCGCTCTAAAAGATTACCCCACGCAATCTCCCTACTGAGACATGACCAGAAATGGGCACACGGCCCTTGAAATTGTCCGGCTTCGATACGGATTCACTGCGCACATGGTGTTTGTGTTCCTATGCCTCGTCACAAACCTACTATCAGTCACGGCCATGATTCTTGGAGCCGCTGGTGTAATTACCGCTTTAACTGGCATGCACATTATTGCATCAACCTTCCTCCTGCCGCTTGGAGTGGTTGTGTACACGGTGGTTGGCGGCTTAAAGGCCACCTTTCTTACCGACTACGTGCACACCCTTGTGGTCATGATACTTCTTTGCTGGATCACAATTGCAGTCTTCAACAATGAAGCAATCAATGGCCTAAGCAGCTTTTACGACGCTTTAGTGGAAGCAGATAAAACACACAACATTGAAGGAAACTATCGACAATCCATTCTCTCCTTCAAGTCAAAGGGTTCAATTATTTTCGGGTTGGTCCATTCGTTCGGGGACTTCGCCCTGGTAATCATGGACACCAGCTTCTGGCAAAAAGGCTTCGCAGCCGATACAGCTGCCGCGATGCCTGGGTATATGCTCGGCGGTATCTCGTATTTTGCAGTACCTTGGGCTGTGGGCACGACGGCCGGTCTGGCTGCAATCGTGCTCGAAAAAAGTTCCATCTTCCCCACGTATCCCAGGACTATGACAACAGCCGAGATTAATGCTGGTTACGTGTTGCCTTATACAGTAATGTCAGTTGCCGGCAAAGGCGGGGCAGCTGGGTTGTTACTCGTCGTGTTCATGACGGTAACCAGCACGACCAGCGCTGAGCTTATTGCTGTCTCCAGCATCGTATCATTCGACATTTACAGAACGTATATTAACCCAAAAGCAAACCCCGAGCAGGTTATTCGTGTATCCCACTGGTCTGTGGTGGGTTTTGGACTATTTGCCTCAGCCTTCGCGACCGCGCTACACTATGGAGGGATTGACCTGAATTGGATGGGATACTTCTTAGCCACTATTATTTGCCCAGGCATGTTTCCGATGGCCTTTACGATTTTGTGGCGCAAGCAGTCCAGGGCGGCCGTTATAATCTCCCCATTACTTGGTTTGGTAAGTTCATTGTCGCGACAATCAATGCGATAGTCACAGTGCTGATGGCAGGATCAAGGCTTCGGGTATTGCTGTTTGGCTTGGAACAGCGTATGCCTACTACGGGAAACTCACAATCTTCACAACCGAGGCACAACTCCCTTGTTTATGGGGAGCAATTACATCCACATTTTCCTCCGCCATATATTCCATCATTATTACGATGATCAAGGTGAGTCCAAGTTACCGTCACAGTATTATTTATGTTTTGTCTCTGACGTGAATCTGTATGGCAGCCTGACAACTTCGACTGGCGTGTTTTTCTGCTACTCACAGAGGTGAACGAAGAAGGCCCACAAGCACCTGCGCGTATCGTGCAAGTGGAAGATTTAGACCAAGTTCAACATCCTTATACTGAAAAGGAATTACGCAGAATGAACCGAGCAAAATGGATCGCAGCAGTCGCCAGCGTGGTCATTGGATTAGTCACATGGGTAGTTTGGCCACTGCCACTCTACCGAGATTGGGTATTTGACAAGCCGGTATGTAATGCGCATGCCAATTGGGTGATGTAGTAAGCGTCTACTAACATTGTCGCAGTTTTTTATGGGATGGGTGACAGTCTCTATGGTATGGCTGTTCTTCTGTCTGTTTGTCGCTTGCATCTATCCCGTGATTGATGGGCGACATGTTCTAGCCACAGCCGCTAAATTAGCTTGGAAGGCTATTTTGAGCGAAAAGGTGGATGAAGAATCACCTAAATCAAGCGCTGATGGTAGCGATGGGGTTTTGGATGAGTCTAGTGACGGAGAGAAATCCAAATCTACAAAGTCGTAGTCACTAGAGACAGCTTTGTTTTAGAAGCCAAATATTGACAACAAACTATGGTAGCTGAGGCTTGCCTCGTCAGCGTGCATTTACGAGGAATATAAACTGTACGGGCTTATCCAAGAGGCGATTTAGATGTCGGGGCACGTAAACATATTTTATTACTAGACTGTGAACAAAATACAGCAGTCGCGCTTAGCGGATCTGGTAATTATCAGTCATGGACTAAATGATTTAGAGACACCGCACGCAACAGACTGCAATGACGATCTACCTCCTTTAGCGTGACAAGATATTCCAAAGACCTTCGATCCTCAGGAGTCATATACTATCGCCTTCTAGCTTAAAGAAACGCACATATGTGGATGTTCAGAACCAAATGCTTCAGGTCAACCGTCGGGTGTTTTCTCTGGGTGAAATTCTAATCAGATAATCAGCTCTAACTTCCTAGTAGGACGCTACTAAGTAGACCCAGTGGTCTCCAAAAGTCTGAAGATGACACTTCCAAAATATTTCTGATCCCAGAGATGTTGATGTGCCTCTTTTGCTTCTTCCAGTTTGAAAACTCGCTTGTCAACAACCGGGCGCACTATCCATATCTTCAAACTGCAATCATGACCCGACAGCAACACCTTGCATCGTGCAAGAGCGGAGAACAGCCGAGGAATGTCGGTGGAGTAGATTTGGTATTACTCCCGGGAAAGTTAGCTGAGGCTCCGACCATGGAGATTGTCCCATCAGACTTTATCACATTCAGAGACTGGAAGTAGATGTCAGTATCTAGTATTAAATTTCAACACTCTGACCTACCCGGTGAACGTTTACTGGACATACTGTCTTAACAACTGGGGCTACTCCTTGCCGATCCGGCGTCAGACTCTCAGCAACTGCACCCCACTGAGGAACTTCTTTGTAGTCGATACATGATCGGCTCCCAGGCCCCGTAGGCGCAGAGCTTTTGGATCAGATGATGTAGCCACAATAACAGGTGGACCCGCCGATTTAGAGAACGGGCGTACATGTTAGGTTCGCCGAACGGGAATGACGAATCTAAGTGGCTAAGGGTTAATTCCTAGAAAAGGGTTTCACAGTAGCTGCATGCCTGAAACCACGAAAAATGGCAATCATTGGGTGCTTTAGAGCACTAGACAACGCGATTAACTTTGGCATGGTCGATCATTACCAACACCAATTATGTGTTGTCATCCGCCCACCTCCTCACAGCACACTGAAAACCGACCATCTACAAACCTCACTTTGTAATTCGTAGTCTACGTACGTCCTGACCACACGGCGTTTAGGATACCATTGCCGGGGCACATTAGAATGACGCAGTAATATTATTTGAAGTCGGCAACAAATTACCCTTGTTTCATGGAACCCCAAACGAGTGCATTTTGGATTCTGTCACTTTCAAAAACTCGCCCACGAAATCCTGCTTTCGTGCGACTTGGCAGCGGCCGATCGATATTCTCAACTTCACACATACCTGGCGAATAACCTTCGTGGGTTACAGCCGGCAGCATTTGATGTTAGGATAGCCAGTTAGGACATGCATACAAATCTAGTCTTCGAGATTTGACAAGTCTTTTGAGGGATTTTCCAGGCTACAATGTTTCACTTAAACATTTGTAATATTTCCATTTGGTACGGAAAGTTCATATTTTCAAGTCACAAACACATACTTATAACAAACCAATCATCGAGATTCCGTCCGCATCATGAATATATTTATTCTTAAACGGGATCCACGCATAGAAACTCCACGCCAGCCACGGGAACAGTGCAACACTTCGCTGAGCGGCCGTTTTTCGAACAGCTCTTCTTCATGCTTTCAATATTGTATGTCGAGGATGCTGTTGAGATGTATGTTAGTATTGAAGAAACAGTTTTATCTTTATATATACTAGGAAATACTCACGGGGTCTGCAGTCGAAAGCAGCTAAAAAAAGAATGCCCGTGTCACAGCATTGAGGGTTTGCGTAGAGGCCTTGAGGACAGACATCCCCGCGAGCCTCAATAATCGGCTGGGCCATGGACAGGCTTGCAAGGGCGATTAGAGTAAAGGTCTTCATGATTTTTTCGGCGTCAAGACAATTGTGATAAACCTCTCGATGGTTGTGAACATGAAAGGTTCAGACAGACTTGAAGGTGGAGGGGCTGTCCTGGTTTTAAGAGCAACTCCCCCTCCCCCCCAAAAAAGTGAACACGGGTGAAATATGGTTAGTTTCTCTGCGGGTCAGCGGAGATCCCCCTTGTGACGGTCGATAAAGTTCGCAGGCTGATTTTAGTGCATCCAGGTTCCTTTTTCTTTTTTCTTTTTCTTTTCTTTTTTTTTTTTTTCAAATTGCATCAAGACAGCAGCTTCCAATATTTCGAACTCCAAGTCAATAGGAATAATATATTCCTCATGCTATTTAAGTTCTTAGCCCGTCTTCAATTCATCTTTGTCTGCTTTGCAGTTGATCTCTCTAATAGTATTTTTACTTAGGTCTCACCGTATTTTTCTTTCAACATGTTGGGTGGGGGCAATCATCTTGCCGCGACTAAGTAGGCTAGTTGCTGGTCCGATGGCTAATTTCAGTCCGGCTCAAAAGAATATCGCCACAATGTCTCAGCTGATTGCCGATTGCCGTAGTCAAACTTCAAACTATATACATGCCAATCATCACTCACCACGTCATTCCTATCAATAAATTACAAACAAGTATAACAAGTTTTCGCAGTGATTAGTGTAGCTAGGTAGGTCAAAAAGGCGTCAATATCCCAAGGCTGAAGCTTGCCGCGTCAGTCTTACGTGTACATGGGTTGGCTGCGGCATGGCTGCGGCTAAAACTCAGCTGAAGGTATTAGCTCCTCACTCACGTTTGTCTTTAGGAAATTTCGATCGTCAGTCAGCATTGTATTGCTTTTCAATCATGCGTAACCCGGAATAACAGTATTCCAGTTAGTCACTCCCTTGGTAATTAGCTTCATGATCCAACTTCCTCTTTTCATCAGTATCGCGTAACGTGTTTCCCCTCAATAGTCAGTACTCAAAGCACGCCACAGCCACCACTGGAGGCAGGTCGCAGCCGCTACTGGATACGGGCTGCTTATGCAGTCTTGCATAATTATCTAGGTTGGGTTTTTAGGCTAACCTATTTCGGAGGTCGATTTGTATATAAAGGAAAGAAAAAGAGGAAGAAAATTAGTTTTAGGACAAATTTTGGGCTTCATGTGATCTTGTTACGCTAAAGAGCAATTCTCATTGTATTTTCAGCAGGATAAATCATAATTCAGAAATAAACCATCTTGAGCTTCGTTCTGACTGGTCCCTCTTAGCTATAAGTTAATTGGGCAAGTGAAAGGCCCATCTTTCGCAGAAAGTAAATCTTTCAATAAGCGGGACGGAAATATTACAGAAGAATCCGGGTCCGGATTTCTCCATGATCAAGGAGTCATACCGTGGCAATTGATATTGGGTGATCTGTCCGAGACTTGTCCTACACTTTCCAACCTATTTTTCACGAGGAATATAAAGTGTACGGGCCTGTCCAAGAGGCATCTCAGATATAGGGGCACGTGACCAGATTCTATTATTAGGCTAAGAACAAATACAGTAGTTATGCTTTGTGAATCTAGTAATTATCAGTTATTGACTAAATAATTAAGAGACACTACACGCAACAAACTGCAATAACAATCTACCTCCTTTAGCGTGATAAGCTATTGTTAAGACCTTCGATCCTTAGGAGTCCCGTACTACAGCCTTCCAGCTCAAAGAAGCGCAGATAAGTCAATGTTCAGAGACCAAAATGCTTCAGGTCAACCGTCGGGTGTTTGTTTTGGCAGTGCCGCCTAAAGTTGTCCATCCTCAAGACTTGCCTTTTATATTTAGGGCAGCCTTTGACAGTACAAACCCAATAGACCGTTTTTTCGTGTTTCGTTTTCACATGACGTTTCAATCCGTTTTTGTCACTAAAGCTCTTCTCGCACACATCACAATGGTGACGAAGAGTGCTGTTGTTCTGAGTAGTGGACCCTGCCACAGTGGAGGTTGGGTCATAGGACTGTTGTGAAATCTCGGTCCAAGGGTGGATAGAACACTGTATGGGGGAGTAGGGTGGATTGTGGGGGTCAAAGTTGTCGTAGGTTGGGAAATTGTCTTGCTGAGCACAGAGCGGAGCTCCTGATACTGAATGGATACCGTCGGCAATACCAGATCCCGACGAAAATGAAGGTTTAGCAGGTAGTGAGAGACTGTCATACGCACAACTTGAGTTGTGTGCGTCGCCTGTCACCCAGCTACTAGACTCTAAATTCTCGAGATCATTTGGGGGGTTTACCGAAAGATCGCGGCCATCCGAATAGTAAGAGGGAGTTTGTTGACCAACATGTCTATCCGGTGCGTAGCTTGGCAAGTGTCAAGTAGTGCGGGCCTCCTGTTTAACGCACAGAAGACCCGACTTGATCCGTTTGGTAAAAAAGAAGTCGAGACTATTCAGTCCTGGGCTCCTTCAAAGAAGCTTTGCCCAGGACTGTTTACTAAGAACAAAGAGTAGGAAGTCTTGATAAAGAAGTCGGGTGTCTGCGAACCGGAAGGACTTTGTGTCAGTGAAACAGGAGTCGAGTTTAAATACAACTCCATCTCAACGGCCCCGAGTTCAGGCTGATTCAACGCAATTCTGTGCGGAGACAAATTGCCGCTTTCTGCACATTCGTTAAGATGCGCCCCATTGTGTTTAACCAATAACTGTGGCGACTGGCTGTGGTGTGGCGATCTGGGGTAAAGGCAGCCTCAGAACTGGCCAATAGGGTAAGGTGAGATACAAAATGTCACCCCCATTGAGCTGACCGCAGAACAAGAACACTTTTTCTCGCGACTAATAAAACGTCTCGTGCGGAGATTGACGCCTACTCAGCCTCAAAACTGACCAATCAATGGAAAGCACATATTCGAACCTCATGACACATAAAACATGTTGTGTGGAGCTTGGTGCCCACGCAGCCTCAAAACTGGCTAATTAGGGGGGAGTACAAACACACACCTCATGACGAGCCAATCGTAGATAGTATCATGACATTGGAAATATGCTCAGCTTGTCCCAATTTGCATTAGCTAGTTGATATCCGGTGAGACTGTTGCATTACCTTGCATTAAACATGCTAGCAATAATTTTTCAAGTGTCATCAGCCTCAAACATAGCCAATTGTGTACCGAATCACGCGTCAATACAGAGATTATATCAAGGCTGGAAATTATTTGTTTTTCATGAGCTTATCGCAGTGCGCCCATCCCCCGTCGTTTATACAAGAGACAGCTAGACGCCAATGCTTGGGGTCGACCTTCAGCAACCTTTGCTATTTGAATTACCTTTTTTCGAACACGATCACATCAACCTACTCATCGTTTCCAAACATGACTCTCAGTCAGGATACCAGCATCTTGTCAGACCCTTCATTGCTTGAAAAGGTCGATAAGCTTCGTGACTTGAACATTGGTCAACATGTTCCTCTTCCTCAGGTACGACTGGGCCCATACCTCGTATAATTTCACAAGAGCTCACACATAGATCTAGCTTGTTGTAGTGGGAGATCAAAGCTCTGGCAAATCGTCCTTACTAGAAAGCCTTAGCGATATCCCGTTTCCAAAACACCAAAGCCTTTGCACACGTCATGCGACCCAGATTACATCCCGTCGCAGCACACAGGACCATGTTGTGATAAGCATCATTCCAGGACCGCACGCGTCAGAGGAGCATAAAAGGATTGTTAGAGCATTCCACCAGTCGATGTCATCAGGCGTGGAACTTCGACAACAATTTGTGAACATCTTACAAAAGGTCAGTGAGACTTCGATATCCACAATAAACTCTAATAATTGAGCAAATATCAGGCTAGTGAAAAAATGGGTTTGCGGGCCGATGCTCGAACTGGTACTGGCACTGTGTTCAGCGAAGATATCCTCAAAATCGAGATATTCGGGCCTCGCGAGGACTATCTCACCATCATTGATGTCCCAGGGATTTTCCACGCCACCACCAAAGGAACTACCAAAGATGATATGGTCATGGTGAAAGAATTGGTCACGGGGTACATCAAGAACGAGCGTACTATAATCCTTGCAGTACTGCCGAGTAATGCCGACATTGCTACGCAAGAAATCTTAGAGCTTGCAGAAGATTACGACAAGGATGGTGTACGTACCCTCGGAGTACTCACCAAGCCCGACTTGGTAACCGAAACCAGTGCGCAGGCCGCTGTATGTGATCTCATCCAAGGCAAAACACGACCGCTTGTTCTTGGCTACTTCCTCGTCTGCAATCGCGGACCGGATAGCGACTTTGGGCAGCAATCAGAGCCTGATAAGGTTTTCCAGCAACAGCCATGGATCGATCTTCCACAGGATCGAGTAGGCATTCCGGCCTTGAGAGAGCAACTTGGGTTACTCCTGTTAGATATCACTCAGAGAGAATATCCTAAATTGCTTCGTGACATCAACAATCAAATCAAAGAATGCAAGAAGAAGCTTGACAGCCTTGGGCCGCCTCGCCAGGACGAGCGCGAGCAGCGAAGCTTCCTAAGTCGCATAGCTGTGGCGTTTCAAGATCGCGCTAGGGCGGCACTGGCGGCTGATTATAACGCAGACTTGGTTTTTGATCAAGTCGATCTTCGTCTCATTACTGACGTGGTTAACGTCACTGAGGTCTTCAGTGCTGAGTTTCAACAGTGTGCTCATTCACGACATTTCGAAAACCTTGAACTGTTGGAACTGTCTGAGGAACAAGAGCCACCCGCCGAGGAAGATTATGAGGCACCCTCGGTTGGTCCTACGATGGAAAGTCTACAGGACCTGCTCCAAGATAGAAGGCTTGACTATGTTACGCCAGAGGAGCTTGCAGAGCTTGGCGATATAATTGACCTTCATCAGGAGACAGCAATGCCATGTGACGATGTCACCGCGTGGATTCAGAATACATATCTGCAAACTAGGGGTCTGGATCTTGGCACCTTCAACGCAAATGTAGTTGCCATGGCTTTTACAGAGCAATCACGAAAATGGGGTGGCATGACTAAAGTCTACATGAGCAGGGTCATAATCATCCTTCATCGCTTCATCGCCAATGCGCTTCGCTCCGTATGGCCTGAACACCCAGCCCGTCGTCAGTTATGGACTTCAATTCTAGATAGTCTAGTCGATCGCTACAAAATGGCAATGAATCAGGCAAATCTAATAATCGAAACCGAGCGACACCAGAAGCCTTACACTCTGAATCGACTGTTTGCCAGCGCGCTCTCGAAGTCTCGTGGTTACCGAACCAGGGAGCTACTGCTTCCTAAGGCAAGGAAGGATACCAAGCAGTATGGAAGGGTCCAATATATGGTCAATCTGGACGATATTGCAAAAGCTGCCGAAGGCAAGAGTAATGTCGAACAATTACAGGAAGAGATCCACGACATTCTTCACGCTTACTACGGGCTAGCGCTTGATCGTTTCGTTGACAATATCTTCCATCTCGCAGTTGACTACCCCCTACTATCTGGTCCCCACAGCCCTCTAAAAGTCTTTACTCAGGAGTGGGTGATCAACTTGGAGCCTGAAGAGCTTGAACGGATCGTCGGTGAGACAAAAATTGCCAAGAAACATCGCTCAAGACTAGCGAAGAACATCAATGACTTGTCCGATGCTCTGAAGATTCTGAAATCTAATTGACAGTTAACTTTTTCGAATTACTGAATAGGTTCTCAGGGGGTCGATTGCATTGGGGGTTTGGGACTTTGGGCTATATTATTCAACAGGGAAGTTGGCTGTGACATGATAGTTGAATTTGGATGAACGCCATTTTTTCGAGTCACTTGGGTCTCTTTTCTGGTTTGAGTAAGATTGGATGCTTTACAGTCGTCTTGTGTGCAAGGTAGATATGAAATACCAAGCCTATTTTGTTGATGTCTCTCGAACCAATTGCAAGAAATATTAGCTTGATTCTTGCCTTGCTCCTTGCTACTCCGAATTGGGCCAAGATCCAGCGGCTAATGCGTCAATATGTAGGGTAAGTTCCATTGAGGCTTTGGTAGCACGTCATCACCGTGGTCTCTCTCCACATTGGCTCAGCATGCACTCTTCGTTATTTTCGCGTTATCGAGATGCTATTTCAAATATTCACAAAAAGAGGAAACTTTCCCCGCGAAGTAGAAATTAGGGCTGATTTTGAAACGGAGTCCCTGTCGGCGTGAAGCAGGGACTAGCGGTAGCATCAGGTGGCGGAACGAGACCAAAAATAGAATGGTCATCCTCCATGGAAAATGTGGTCTCAAAAGGTGTAAAGTCAGTATGACGCACCAAATAGATGGAGGGAAAAGAGTTCATCTGGCTTCCTGGAATTCGCAATGATTGGCTCGTGTGTCGTCATTCTGAGAGCATCGAGAACAACGGTTTGGTGGCGTCTATCTCACAGAGTGCGTTGGTGTCCGCACAAGCTCCGATGGCGGAAACTCACGCACGTCGCAACCATCAGAAGCGCCGAGTTTGAATGCGAAACGTGCTACTTCGTAAATACCAGATGACGTGTGTTCATCCCAAGCCTGACACAACCAGCCAGCTTCACAAGGCCACCTGTGTTTCGCTAGCATAACCACTCCTGGGATCCCAGCCCGTCAAACTGGCTGATCAGCAGGTGATCCACGCGTCTCCAGCTGGGACGCACGATCATGGACAGTGCAGCTCTCCGCCCTAGCTAGGGACCGGGACATATTCTCCCCGCCCCCGGCCGGTTTTGGCAGTTCAGGTTCGGCAGAGCAACACGGCTGGCTCCATTGTTTGTTGGCTACGAGCGGAATCCATACTTAAAGGAGCTTTTTCAACGACTTGGCACTGGAAACTTTCGGGAAATGTTGGCTGCATCAGAGATTTGCTGCTGGTACATAAATATCTGCGGGATAATTGAACGCCTTGCGTGGGGCATGAATTATGTATGTGTGGCCCTTGCCATCTGTGAGTAAGCTGTTCTGAACCCCATCAGACGAACCTCTCACATTTGCAGCCCACGAGTAGTAAATAAACTCGTGCCCCTGCGCCTCTGTCAAAAACATCCGTCCCCGAGTCAAAATCCACCGAGTGGTTTGTCGCAGTAAAGCCTCCCCCGAAAATGGGACAGCATGTACGCACTAAAAACCTATGCGCGGCATATCAGGCTCGCTGATGGACGCCGGCAAGGTCTTACGCTTTGGCCCCCCCTGCCAATGCAAATTCTCCGCGGCTACGCCGGTTCGGATCGGCGGAGCTGCTCGGGGCCCTCTCGAAGATGGGCGATAAACGCCACGGGAATCGAAGCAGGGGGGAGCTCGATGTCCGCAGAGTCCGTGGCCGCAGCACTATCGAGGAGGCTGAGGCTCTCCCGAACTGGGGTCTAACGCGTTCTGGTCTGGGGAAGCCTGGACCTGGCCAATGGACGGACGTGCTTTCGGCTTCATCTACCTTAGCGCGGCCTAGCTGACGGCTGGCCCTGTGCATCCCCCCTGTCTGTTCTTCATCGCCATCCTAATCCCGTCATCAGAAACAATGGCGGTTGAGCACGCAAATACTGCAGGGGAGGATAAAAGCAAAGACAGACAAACATGGCGCGGGACGTGGCGGCTGTTGAAGATGATGAAACGCCACGGGGCTCAGCGTTGTGAGGCTCGTTGCTGAGGCTGTAGCCATCGCATTCCAACCGTCATTCCCCCTTGACCACTTTGCCGGGTCTCCCGCAACGACGGGAATACTAGATCGCTGATTCAATGGTCTAAGAGCGAGCCGTCGCTCTCTCAACGCTACGGGGCATTAAAATCCTGGAGTTGATGCTCACCTGGACCTGGAAACAGGACCTGGGCCTTTTAGCTTCAAGCCCCAGTGGATAGCTGCTAGTCTCCATCCAGGATGATTCGGCACTCGACTCTGTCCAG
Source organism: Calonectria multiphialidica (assembly GCA_020623665.1). Lineage (NCBI taxonomy): Eukaryota > Fungi > Ascomycota > Sordariomycetes > Hypocreales > Nectriaceae > Calonectria > Calonectria multiphialidica. Next base: position 97,227 of record JAHVYC010000021.1, read on the forward strand.
GCACACATCAATCGCCACATCTAGCGCTAATGTAATTGTCATTCCCGCCATCCTCATCCAGTCAAGATCACCGGTCGCGTTGGATTAATTATCCTCACTCTTCAATGTCTTGTTAGAGCGAGAACTGCGAGATAATCTCCCCCAAGCTGCTGGGTTGGCCCCCCCACATCCCATATATTTAGGCCATCACGCCCGAAGCTGAATAACTCCACCATCACCTGCCACAACTTGCTAGACCACGGTGTAGGCCCACGCACAGACACGTCCGTTCCCTTGTAGGTGCATTTAGCTCCATGGGGCCACCCCCTTAGCCCGTCAAGGTGTCGCCGTAGCCGATTGCTCAAGCACAACCCCTTCGTGCCACCTCGAAAGAATGACTGGCTGGCGGAACACTTTAAGCCATTGTCAACGCTCTCCCCTGTGCCTCTTTCACGACTCGAAACTTTAACGCCCCTCCGTTGCTGTTAGCTCGCCTCCCCGAACCCGCCCTGTCCGGGAGCCCCTAACAACTGACTCGATCCCAATATCAACCAACAAATCCCCGATACAGCCACTTGATTTCCCAGGGACTATACATATCGAATACCCTCTCCGCAATCCTCTTCTGCCCCGGTGACGATGCATGGTTGCTAGAATCGCACGACAAACCACGACCTATTGAGATCGACACTGCGAACGCACTCACCCACAATGGCGCCACCATCGTTCGACTTCTTCTCCGCGAGAGATGTTACTCACATTGTCTCTGGCGCCCGCGTGCCAATTGCCGGCGATGTCATGAGTCTGATCATCGCCATGGCCTCCATCTCGATTCTTTCCATCTGCCTCTGTCAGTGGCTCGCCCACTCCCAACAAAAACGGGAAACCAGTACTGACTTGTACATGTAGTTCAGAGAATGTCTGCAATTGGAAGATGGGATAACCTGCCGTTTGTCGTGTGGCGTACGTCTTTGCCCCAGATGAATGAAATTCTTGGCGACACAGTATCGGGCTAACTTGAATACAGTTACCTTCGCCATCTACATCGACTCAACTGCGTTTGTCGTTGCGACCACCATTCTTCAGCAAATCTTCGGTGTCAATACGGCACTCGATAATTGCTTGGGAGCTATTTGGCTGTGCCTCACGTGCTATATTACTACTAAAGTCAGTTGCAAAAGTATCATCAACTTGAATCAAAATACTAACCAGGTCTGCAGGTTGTATGTATTTCGCGTTTGGATACGAAGTGTGATCTGTCCTGAATCACTTACTAACGTATTTCCAGTTCATCTACATGTTCCTTGTCGAGAAGGCTGTGAGTGTTTCTTGCCATCTATAAACTTTTCTTTTAATTTAACAATATCCAGCATATTATTCGAGGCAGCCCCAAGGCGCGACTCAAGTCCAAGTTGTACATCTTCAATTCCTTCGGAATGCTGGGTTGTTATATGATCGTCGCCGTTTTCAACTTTATTTTGTAAGTTGGCCCGGCCCCCTCTATCGTTGAAGGCCCGGAGGATTTGCTAACAGATGACCAGCCATATCGCCAAAATCGATGAAAACGGTGTTTGCATTATTGGTATGAAGACAATGGTCATGGTACCTCTCATCTCTTTCGATGCCATAGTCAATATCTACCTCACGATTCTCTTCCTTATCCCTCTAAGGAGTAAGTCCCCTAATTCTATGATAGGTCCGATTATGGCTAACCATTGAAGACTTGTATTCTTTCAAGAGCATGCCAAAGACCCAGGCCAACATGCGACTTCGATCTGTCGCATTCCGCACCTTCATTGGATCATGCTGTACCTTGATCAGCAGTATTGTGTAAGAGTTCCCCATCTCCATAATCAACAACTAGGGCATTTGACTGACTTGGTTCCATAGCAACTTGACGATTCTGATGGTCCTACAAGGAGAGCCCGGTTGGATTTGTCTCCTTTGCTGTAACTCTGACGGTATGACATATCCATATTCTCCTTCTAATGCTCGCGCCTCTAACTCAAACTTCCAGTCCTTTTCTCTGCTCTCGTTATCCAGTGGGTTACTTCCAAGGATAATGCTGGATCGAGTGGCCAGACCAGCAATGGACCCAACACCTACGGCGACGACACCAGCCGCGTCCGCCGCGACCCCCTTTCTTCTTCTCGAATGGGCAAGACCATGACCACTGGCCCGACGTCTCCCCGTGGTACAGATTCAGAAATTTCCCTTGTCGAAATCCCCACTGCGCCAGCATCCGATCACGGCGCCGGCGAAAGCGATGTGTCCAAGAGCTCAAGCCTCGGTGGTGGTGGTGCCGTGATGGTGACGACTACAATTCATCGCCAGAGTCTCCCCACCAGCAACTTCGAGAGTGTCAAGGAAGGGAGCCCCCTGGGCCCCGATGGCGACCTGAATTACGGATATACTACACGCTCGACAGGATACGGGAACAACGGCCACCACGACCCGGAACCTCCCAGAACCCACATCACGGGCGGGAGAAACAACCACGAGTAGTGTGGTTCATGCGAGCTTTCAATTATGAGTTTTTATTCGTGCAGTTTTCAGAAACAAGTGGTGTCGAATCCTTCAGTATGTGGCGTTTGCGGGTTTCATGAATACCCGAGAACAGAGGATGGCGTTTGGCGAGTTTAGTTCCTGGCGCAACAAGGCGACATGGCACAATATCCCTGAGCATATTTTGCTTGTTAGATACAAATTATGATTATGATGGACGATTTTATTCAATCCTAGTGGCCGAGACGAATTCTCGACCCAAGATAGATATTTTAATAGAGGCTTGTATCTTCTCTACATTACATTACTTCATTTTAAACTGGGCTATAGGTAGTCTATGAGAGTGCTTTTGGGCTAGCCATACCAATCACGAGTTCACGATGACTGCTTGGAGGCCAACGCCATTTTAGTGCGCAACATATTTACGACTTTATTTGCCCTACCTACCCGGACATGTCCGTCTAATGCTAACTCACCTGCACTATCCGGTAACTCCATTCTGGTAATTTCTCGAAGCCATTTATAGTCACCCGCATCAGACTCCATCGGGGTAGCAGAGCTTACCTGTGGAGACGCATTAGCTTCAATTGTGGCTACCTGCCACTCATCGTTGTAGTCTTGGCACCCAGTCCACCGTGGCAAATCAAATGCAGTCCATTTAAACCAGCATAAATGTTTTTGCGCTGCTCGAGGCCCAAATAATCTTGGGCACGCGACCGGGCAGCCACGCAGCCTGACATTGCTGGCAGTCCAGTGGCTAGTCGCGATGTTGTTGGCCCGCATCCAATGAACGATGTTGGCTCCACCGCCTCTTTGGTCCAGACGCGACAGCTTCATTATTTGCCCTCCCATTTCACGTCCATAATAAGCCATCTTCGATTGGACTTCATTATATTTGATTACTGTCTCATATTCATTTTAATTCAAGGCCCGATCTATCTGTCCGGCCATGATTCTCAAAAAGCCTGAGCTGGACCTCACACTCCTCTCCTCACCGCCTCTATTCGCCTCAACCACCAGCCTTCTGCCACAAGAGGAATCCAAGCGTGGCTTCTGGGACTCCACCGCCCGCCGCAAAGCTGTGCCGTGGGCCGATGGGACCTATGTTATCGTCGAAAAAAGCACCGGTCGGGCCATCTGTCGCTCAGGAAACGATGGGCAGCTGCGTCTAGCGGACTCTGCCGCCGAGGCTGACGGCTATCACTGGATCTGTGTTCGAACAGATGGGCTTCTGGGGTTTTGCGAGCTCAAGTCCGGCAAGTTCATGGGCCACCGCAATACAGAGGCACTCGTGGCAACTGCGTCTCATCACCGAGGTTGGGAGCGCTTTGCCGTGAGCCCCCATCCGGACGGCGGTTACATTCTGCTGTCGCAGCATTGGTTTTCCATGTGGGAGATAGCCGTTGGGGAAGATTGCGAGAGCCTTATCATAAGACCGCATGGGGGCTCTCTATGGGAATTTGTGCAAGTATGATAGTGGAAGGTATGCTCGGCGTTTCTTGTATGTGAACTTTGGCTAACAGTGATGCAGTTTAGCATCTTAGTTCCCTCTCTACAGGCGTATAGCCTTCACATTGGTAGTAAGCGTGGGATAGATATCAGAAACACATATATTGTGACTGCATAAAGCGAACAGGACAGATTAAAATTCCAGATTCAGATATCAACGACGGGTTTTTCAAACTTTGAAAGACGGCACAGATAGACAGTCTAAGAAAATGAAAGGGAGCAAGAGAAAATTTAAGATTTACAGAGCTCAGTCTATTTTGAGGCTCATTCACAATACAAACGACATGATTGATGCTCAGTCTCCTGTGTCCAATTATCACTGATTTCACCCACTTGTAAACCCCCACCTCCGGAGCCAACCCAAGTAGATAGCACCATGCGAGGATTAATAGGAAGCGGGGGCGTTGTTAATATTATAGTACTTGAATTACTTCCCAATTCTGTTGGCTTGGGCCCTATTACAGGCTTGCTTAACAAGCCGAGGCGAAAGTGATCAGTCCAAACAGAGGGATAGCAATTATTTGTCACCTTTTTTCGAGGCGCTATCAGTAGCTTCATTACACATCAACTCCCCCTTAGATAAAATTGGGTGATAGCAGAGGTTGTACTTTGCTCTGGTTATGTTTCTGGTCGCCTCACTCGGCCCGTTCTATTCCAACGCAGAGTCAATCACAAACTTGAACAAAATCTATTCCACAAATCAATTAACAAAGGCCCACCTTTGGAGAGGCAATAAATATTCTGATGGCTGCTCTCGAAAGTAGCAGACCATAGGATCCGAAGAAATGAGAGTATGAATCTAGATGCTGAGGGCGTAGCTATTATACAGAGACAGGAGGTTACGGAAATTATTGAAATAGATAGGGCCCCACATAGCGGAGCACAAAGCTGGCATAAGACGAGATAATGCAGCATAACTCTGTACCACGGATTAAGTGCGGTTATGCAGGTGCATAGATTAGTGCTCAGATTTTGCACTATTGAATTACCTACCCTAGAAGAGCCAACAGGAAAAAAGCAAAGGGCTTGATCAATCAGTATATGAATCTCAACCAGTATTAAATAGAAAATAAAATAGTTAAGTTTGAATTTTAAAGATAAAAATTGAAAATCATTCGCCAACTTTAACAAATTCCAATAGTAATCTGAAGACTGCCCTACAATACAATGATTGACAACCAATGTTGTTATGTGAGGCAACTTTACGGAGTGTAAAAATGATTAGCCGGTCGCTTAGGGCAAACGGGCCGAGGGTTAACCCGGACCAGGGACCCACACCACAAACCAGTATGAAGCAAAAATCCAAGAAAAGTGCAAAAAAGAAAGCCTCGCATATGCTCGCAATCGTATCTTATAGGAACAGCCCGATGCGGGGGTCGAACCCGCAACCTTGAGATTTCGTGTACTCTGATAAGAGTCTCACGCTCTACCGATTGAGCTAACCGGGCGTGGCTCTTGTTGTTGAAGGTTGGGTGCGTTATTTTTATAATAGAAGCTTACACGGAGGGTGGTGGGGAAAGAAGGGCATGGACATTCCCTTGTGGGTCCTGTATTAGTTTGGAGGATTCGGAGAATCAACTTAGAGACTCTTGGTTGATCGCAAATTGCTAGTTGATGCCTTATTGAGGGAGAATACAAGACACTGATGACTCCTCAACTGGACTCTCTTAATTATTCGTTCTTAAATTATCCTGCAATACCTAAACCTCGGTGCTCAGTTTAGACGTGTTTTGGCGAATTACAAACTTCCAGGCCCTTTGCCCTGACTTCGAACAAACCTTCCCTCATGACGTAGATTCTGATCTCACACAGCCGTGCTAGATCTCACCATGATCTGGAAATACCGTTTGTATCTCTGTTTAGTAGCAGATGCCCATGCAATCCCTGCCACCCTTATACGGAATACACGAATCCCTCGGGTCGTCGTGGCATCTTAGCCCGTACGGGCAAGGCAAGCCGCCAATTCCACCACAGGACTGAACCGTCTTGGGCACACAGATACCAGGTAGATCCATGATCATGTACATCCTAGCCGGAAACCGAGTATCTCCCATGCAGAACGAATCGTTATTGCATTTGGGTGGATCTCTTATGAAACCGCCGCATGTAGGGTATATATTTCCACAAGTGCCATCACAATCGCCTGGACTGAGACATGAGATATTAAATGGAACACAGGGCCTGCCGCCGGGACAAGCTGGTAGGTTTGGACCACAGGGGAGGTTGAGAGGAGGGAAGCTCAAGGACAGAACGCCCAACGCCAGAGTGGCGATGATGTAGCTTGTGAGCATTGTGGAAGTTGTCTGGCATCAATTAGAACCTGATGCCTGAATGATTGAGCATGTTGCGATGGGAACGTACATTAATATGACTTGGTTCGTTTGATGACTGTCATTCACACTGAGGTGTTCATCATGCAGTTGCCGTGTGTCCCTTTTATAATCTTTGAAAGGTTATTTTATGCTTATTGCGGTTACCTTAGCAGCTCCGTTAAGGTTGGCCCGAGACAGAACACAACTGGCATGCAAAGCGTACAAGAGCACCGAGTTCCGATTCATACCGTGTGGGCTTACCCCAGGAAACGGTGTCAGCATTCCATTGAGATCTCGCTAAAGTATGCTATTTGTGCAGGGCTGCGTCCACAGCGACGATCGGGCCGGTTCATACCCGTGCAATTCGCTTCGCATCACAACGCCAAGACAGTGGCTTCCCATTCAGAAACTTAGAATCGGCAGAGTTAAAATTTGGAAAATGACCCCGATCGCGAGAGCTGGCACGTGTTAACTGGCCGAATGCAACCGGAGCACACTGGCTATCGCAATGGACTTTTGTTGGATCTAGAGAAGCCACCCTTGCCAAAGAGATAAAGTTGTGGGCAGGGCTGAAGCTGGCCATATCCACGCGACCAGATATAGGGCAAGGAAAATTTCAGAGGATAGACGTGGGAAAATAACCAAGCTTTATCACTGAAGTCATGTGGTCAATGATACATACCCTCCACCTATGCTAATGGCTTGGCATGGACCCGTCTGTTTCTTAATGGTTGCTGGCATGTTCAGCTCCAATTTAGAAACCCTCATGCTCAGGATGCTTTTGCGTCATTTCATATTCCATGATTCATAGTAAAAGAACATCCTCTCGAAATACCTTTACATGGTCGTGGACCTCCTTTGTTCCACGGCTTTATTATAGGACCAGGTTGACAACAAATGGAACCAAAATAATGAACACCACACGCTAAACACCAACCCCCCCCCTACTACAACAGCAACCAAGGAAGCCACCGTAAAGTGATAAGATACCCTTTGAAAGTTCGCTTCATTTTGCAGGAATGTGGTCCCAAGCCCAACCTGAAAGGCAGATAGGGAGACGGAAAGAATGGCGAATATGCCCAATAGCCACTTGAAATTTTTCTCAAAGTATGCATAGTACCAGGTTGACCTTGACATGTATCCTCGAACCAGGTTGTTCAACGAGAAAACACCAGGAACGACCCTGTAAAGAGTATCGAGCCGACTCAAACGGAGCTCCCCGTATTTATAACGCTTGCTGGCGAGGTTAGAAGACGCCGGATTATCAAGAAGCTTATTCACAAAGTCCGTCCACTGTGACCATTCAAGATCTTTGGGAAGCAGCCCTACTTCTTTTGCAATGCTCAGATCACTCTCGTAGCAGACCAGCCAGGTATAGGACAGTAATAGCCCACAAGCAGATTCATACAGCTTCGGGTCTGAGCACAGATGGTCATTCCAAAAATTATGGTCCATGAGAAATATTGGCAGGGGCTTGATAAATATTCTAGACTCGAACCAAACGAGATGCTCATCGGGGCTTTCGGTTATGCATATCTCTCGCCTGAGAAGCCTCTGTCGATGCAACGGCCGTGCTGCGCTGGGAAGACCGGCAAGCCACAGATAATTGTGAATTTTGTCTAGCCTTGGAGTGTTGAGGATATGGTCCAGGTATTTGGCTATGTCTCTCTCCGGTCGCAATGCTGGCTCGTCAGCCCTGGCACCTCTGTAAATGACGGCAGGGTGGAGGCTTCCCGACACGAGCCTGTGTTGTTGCAACGGGCTGGCGTGCGGGACAGGTGGGGCCAATTTGGCAGTAGGCATATGTATACTACTGTGCTATAGTTAGGCCTTGAATTCCCTCAGCTTGTCTCTTGGACCTACTGCATTTTGATCAATAGCCGGGATGCGTTTGCATACCGGGAATGATGCAAGAGCGTATATAGACAGGGTCTATGGCAGGAGATCGCTGGAAATCGCTCATTTACTAGTTAAATGGGATTCGACGCTTCGAAATACTGTGATGAAAGCCACCCAGGTTCAATAGAATCGTGTTGTTCGCAAACAATCAGATTGTCCAGGCATTTTTTGCTCGTGGGGCTGAGGCAAATGAGGCACTGCCACAAGGCTCTGGGCCCCAAACATGTGCAACATGCCTATTTATTGGCGGTGGCAGTGCTGCTTCATAACCCCTGCACAGATGGCTGAAGCCCTGTTGGTGGAACCACATCAGCGGCCTCATGGAGCCTGATAGGCGGTGAGTTGAAACTAGTCAGCCAGTGTGGCACTGGCTGGATGAGGACATAAAAAGACATAAAAAGACAGGGGATTTTCAAATTTACAACGAGTGAAAGGGAAATTTCTTTTGTGAAAAGGGCAAGAAAATGCGGTTGTGCAAGCCACTTTGCCTGACTGCGTTGGCCACGACCACCTTGGCCAGTCACTCGGCCAGCCTGGGATTCCGCCCACGTATTTTTCAACCATGTACTACTTATTATAGACTGTGTTTTATTACCCGCCAAGGCATCTGTGTAAGTGCATCATAATGGCGACCGGACTCATGAATTATGGCTTGTAACACGATCAATTAAACAACTCTAAGCCTCTATGCCTGACAAGAAACGTGAAATGCACCGTCTAATCCTACTTCTTACCCATACAAATTATGTAAGAGAATTTCATGATCTCCCCTTGGCCCTCAGCTGGCTTGCCGTTCTTAAACTCCCCGGGAACCTTCTCTACTCGTTTATGGTGCTCCCACGCCACCTCGACTCTGACGTCTTTGAACCCAACCTCCTTCATTAGCGCAGCCATCCACTCCCGGTTGACGCCGTGTCGCTCGACACCTTCCATCTTTGATTCGGGATGAAACCTCCTCGCCTCAGGACCGAAGTCCTCGAAATCGGTCAATGCCACCATGCCACCGTCCCTCAGACAGCCCAGCATTGTGGTCAGGACCTGTTTTAGATCCGGAATGTGATGGAGGACCAGGTGCGATGTAATGAGCTCGTATTTGAGCCTAGGGCCGTCTGGGTTTGCTTTATTAGCGGGAGGTAGCCGCTTGTCTTCCGGATCCTCAAGTAGAATGGCCAGCGGGAGGATGTTCTTGGGCATATCTGGCTTTTCCAACTTCGATGACAGAACCTCGATCATGCCCGCGGCGGCATCGACGGCCACTAGTTGCTCAACAGCCGGAGCTACTTCTAAGCTCAGAAGGCCGGTTCCGCATCCAATCTCGAGTACCTTGAGCTGTTTGGGATCCTCAGATACTGCTGTGAGTTGAGGCAGCGCGGATGCTTGGATAGCCTTCCATGCTTCGAGGCTCATTTCGCGGACGAACGGGTTGCTGTCCCAAGCAGCGGCTTCGGCGTTGAAGCGCTCATTCCCCGTACTAAAATTGGCGTCAGTCATTGTTGAAGTTTTAGGATGAAGAGTTGGTTGCCAAATCCCATCGTGCCCGTGAACTGACTCTGACTGTATCGTCTGTTACCCCGCGATTGGACGGTCCGGGCCTCGGGACGGCTGTCGGCATTCCGGGCGTCGGCGCTAATACTTTGGCGGGAGCCCTTCATGCGGGCCCTCGGAGAGTTATCACCAACTTGATAGGTAGCAGGTTCAAGACATCAGAAAATATCGGAGGGATTAATTGAGAAGGCCGACTCTATTGGAAGTTGGTGATGGATGTGTTGCGGGGAAATCTCCGACGGGACCCGCTGCGGAACGATAGCGCCTTGGATAAGCGAAATATGAACTGCAGAGTGGTTCATGTGGTAGAATGAGGGGAACAATGGTTGTCCAGAAATAGGAGTATATTTGGTATATCTAGTGCTGTAATCGCTTCAGCGCCTAACAGTTTCTTATCGTCCACCGTATATTGACACGTCACAGCCGAAACTCCATTCCTGAGAATTTTATGAGAAACCGATCCGGCCAATGTGGCTATTGGTAATGCCCTCTATTCTGTATTGGCCACTGGCATTTTCAGAAACCGTCTAGCCTCCATTTGTTTCGGAACCAGTTGAAGGAATTCAGTGCTTTTTATCCCCAAGTTAATTATCTGTTGACTATGGCAGGTGGACAGACAAGAAGACTTACGCTGCAGCAAGTGCAAGAGTTGCATGCGTTGGAGCAAGAGCAGGTGGAGCAAGCGCTGATGGAGATCCCCATGTTAGCATAGGAACGATCAATATTGTGATTCCAGTCTGGAGAGAACCCAGGATTGGATCAAGACCAAACTCAAATCTTCGTAGAATTGGTGTCGAATGTGATACAGCGGTGTTCTTACCAAGGAGCCATTTTGAAAGATGTTGGTGAAGAAGGGTCTTCGAAGTTGTGAATGTTGTGAATGTTGTGTGATGGTAGAGTGAATTGGTGAGCGATGTTGAGTCAATGAATGTTGGAGGGCCACTTAGGAGGCCTTTTATAATAATCATGTCCCGTATAAACCTTTGATCATCCCACGCTGTTGCCACCGTGAAATACTACCTCCAGGCCATTTCTCCAGCGTCAGTATTGCTTGCCTGCATGGAGTGGGTTGTTTTCTGTGGGAGTGCTCCACTTTGGAATGCACGGAGTTGAAAGGTGTTTGGGTATTGCGCGGTAGACACGGGGTCAATTACACGCCCCTGGACAAGCCTTTGTTAAGCTGGATCGAGTACATTGGAAATCACATGGCTTGAAGTGGCGTATAGACCTGCCACGGTGGGTACCGACAGGGCCTTTTGCGAACCCGCGATGTACCGTAGGATGGTCCCGCGCCGAACCGGATGGTTCATACCCGAATAAAGCTAAGTTCCAACCCAAGCCCGCAGCTGGATGATGACTTGTATATGCCAGACTGAGTGATGGCGTCTCCTTGTGAATGACAACGTCTTTCTCTGGCGTTCTTTGTTTAATTCATCTAATAGCATCGCTACTTTGAGATGGCATGAAGCTCTACAGGGGCACCTAGGACCACAACAGTGAATAAAATCTGCTCCCTCTCACTAAACACGATTTACGGGCTCAACTTGGCAAAGTTCGGGACCCCCTTGGGGGTGGGGGCGCAACACAGTTGCTATTCACGCAGGCGGCCGCTTGGGCCGCACGTAGAGCTGTGTGATGCGATACATGCACTAAAACTACGGATGGGGCGTGGCAATTCCGTCGGCGAAGTGCATTCACACCTAGGAGAAATCTAAGCCGCTTTCCATAGTGTGATGACAGCGGAGGAGCGTGGGAGGATAAGGCATACGCGACGTCGGGATGTGCAAAGATACAGAATATGTGGGCCCAGAATCAATGATGACGGGACACCTGAGCCACTGAGTTTCCTCTTTTTAGTCATACGACGTGTTTGCCGTCGGCAAACATGGGTACAGAAGCAAGGGAGGCCGGAATAGGACGTGGGAGGTCGTGGGATGTAGACACGACACCTGTCGGGTGTGATATGCCAATATGAGACATTAAGCGACAAGCTGAGGAGAAACACAGAATCAAACGAGGGAGGCTGTGGGGGAGCATCGTTAGGGGGGTGTGGTGGTTAGGGAGTCCAGCCGATGGCGCCAATGGGATCATCACCCTGCCCGGAGTTCGGTGTGGAAGGTGGAGTGTAATCTGCGGGATTGGTCGGCATGGCGTAACTTCTCATAGCTCAGTTCCTCGGAGAAGCCCTGATCATAGGCGAAATACATCCTAAAGCGGGAGGCAGTGGGGGAATGAAAGGGATGTGGCGGTTAGGGAGCCTGTGCGATATTACGAATGGGATCGTCACCCTGCCCGGAGCTCGGTGTGGATGGTGGAGTGCAACCTGCTGATTTGGTCGACATGGCGTACCTTCGTGACTCAGTTCACCGGAGAAGAGCTGACCATGCGTGAGATGCATCCCCCAACGCGGGATGTGACGCTGAGGGACGCGGGATGATGAATAACGTGTGTATGATAAGGGGCTGGCGGTTAGCTCAGGCAGAAGTCGAGGCGAGTTTTAGGGGTGGAGACGGCGGAAAGGAAAACGTCAGCCGCTCAAGCCACCGACCAAGCATTTGGGAACGCCAGAGGCCGTAGGAGGAAGAGACTGGACACCAGATGATCTGGGCGAACAGAGGTAATGGTGGGACATTGTGGAATTTGTTCTTGACCCCTTCCCCTTCCCCTCTGTCTTGTTTTAAATCGTTGTCCGGAGTCTGGAATCGGATTCTCATTATGAAAAAGGACATCGAGTTGAGTGGCGAGCGTTAAAGGGGCAGGTGGTGGTGGTAATATCTCGATCGTATTTTGTTGGAATCGTCGGGGTATCGTCGAGGTCCGGTTGGGGAGAACAGTCTGGCGGACAGATGTTAGGAAGCTGGGTTGCCTCAGGAGGTCATCGTCACGCTTCTCGGTGAGAAAAGTACCGAAATACGTCTGCTAAGGGATAGGTGCATGGGAGACCAGGTACATCTTATACTCGACCAAAAGACTTCATCTACTAGCTCAACCTTCACGGCAATCTTTTAGCATCCGACTCAGGGGCCGACAAATACCAACCTGTGGAGTTTGATTCATCCCTTTGTTGGGATCTGAACCACAAGGTTGGACATCAAGGTGTCCGTTAGCTACCAAGGTTCTCAATGTTGTGGTGACACTTGGCACGGTTCAACGAGCTAACAGGGGTTGCGGTGAATCAATACCGCCAAGCTGAGGTCGACGTGCTCGCCGCCACCTACGTAATGCGACCATGGTGTATACTGGTGATATTACTGAACAAAGGGTTACAGAGGTAACGATTGAGGAATCCGATTTTATTGCTGTCGAAACCTGCTATTTCTTTATTTGCGTTGACTTTTAAGAACTACCCAAATAAACATGGGTCGACCATCTGATCCTGTACTATTTCATCCAACCAGGAAGCACTTTTTCTTGCACCCTTGAATGAAGAGCAATATCGAACTAGCCAAGCCACGGAAGAAATTTACCTTGTGAGGTGAAGATTGCATTCATGGCAGTATCGTTGTGATAGTGCAAAAGTAGGCTCCACAAGACGCCTTGCTGCACCTCTTTCCCAATGAACTTCGCCGCACCAGGAGATGACTAATTGTTTAACATCTATATATTCATAAGTATGGAAGTAATAAAAACATTAAATGTATGACATGACGCCTATTTGCTGGCGCTAACGGCTGCAGAGCGTGTTTCCCGAATCTTGTCGAATCGAGACGATATGCGTGCCATTTAGTGCCTGTTTCGAGTTCTTGATAAATGCCACGGGACTTTGACGGAAACATCAATCGGTTTCAGAAATCAAGACAGGCGGTTATATACGAGCCACAATTTGCACTTGGGCCCTCTTAGATGCAGGAGTCTGGCCCTTTTGACCATGTACTCGCGAAAGTAAGATCATGCCCATTTGCCCAGAATCGACATGATCGCAATTCCAAGATAGAGAGAAATCAGCATAAAAGCTAGGCGCTTTTTGTCATTCGTGCGATCTGGATTGAATAGAAAGTCGCGAGCTATCATTTCGACAAATCCAGTGAAGATTAGGATGCCAGCGGAAACGGAGTTAAGAATCCCTGATACCATATTTGCAGTATAGGAACCGCTGTTATAGCTTGCCCGCACTGCTATGCCAATGGCAATGGAAATAGGTGTTGTCAGACCGTATGCAAGACAAAGCACCCAGGGCATCCAGTGAAGTCGATTTGGGAACGGAATAGTGCTTAACCTGGCTCCAATACCGAGGCCTTCAAAGGACTGGTGGAAGACAAGCACCGGGTATAGTGTGGTAAACTGTGAGCTAACGACACCCAAGTTCAGTCCAATTATGACGCTGTGGAAGAGGACGCCAAATTCAAGGATGAGAAAAGCGGCTATTTGCGACTGGAAGCTGGAGACGACTTGGATGGGGTTGCTTTCGAGGTTCTTCCAATCTTCCATACCGTCGGACGAATTGACGTCGCCCTTCGAGCGCTGGTTGGTATTACTCGTGTCGGGACCGAGATCTATTCCGAGACTTGTAAAGGTACCCGCGATATCGACCTCGTCTGGCTCGCCGTATTTCGATTGCACATAATACTCGGCCAGAAAATCCAGGAGGAAGATGAGCATTCCCGAAGTAAGGGCAATCGCAGGCGGCCAGGAGTAACTGGCCCAGGCGCCCGTCAGGCCCACGCAACTAGCAGGTCCAATCTCCGCGTATGCTGGGTCGAGCAAGTGAATGAAGGCCGTGGCAAGGATAACTCCGGCGCCGAAGTAGCGAGCAAAGAGGTAGACATATAGCGGGATTCGGAGGCTGCGGACTCGGGTAGCCAGAACGGGGAATAGTGTGGTGCATGTCGAGCAGACTAAGATGACGAAGACGGCTGAAATTCGCGCGTGAAGATAACCGGGAGGTTCGATGCCGGTCGAGGTCATGTAGCATACGATATCCCGTGCATCGGCCGTGTCGAGATTGACTGACTGGGGGTTAAACGTGTCAGCAGCCATGTTGGTCTGTCTCAAGAAAATGGAGGATGACTGGCACCAGAGCAATGGGACTGGTGGGGGGGCAAAGAACTTATAACTCAAACCCAGATATGCCCTAAAGAGGCGTCTGCGTCATCTAGTTTAACTTACTACGTAAGAATTAGTGGCATTTTGATCCACGTGTTATCGTTTCCCCGAGTTTCTTTGGTTTGCTGTTGGGCTCCTTTTTTTTTTTGAATGGAAAACTGTTAATAAGAGAAGAAAGATGGCGGTTTTACCAGCTGGTGAGCTATCTGCATACTTATTACCGCCCATCAGGGTCCTCGTCGGGTCCACACAATCGGATTACCACAACACAGCATACGGCGATATACAGAACTGAGGCTCACAGAAAAGACCTGCGAGATGGATGGGAAGGCATGAAAGCCGCTGGATGAGCAAGAGACTTAGTTTAGGTTTGACCAGTTGAACTTTTGCTATCATCACCACCACTGACGTTTTCGTACTAGCGTTTGACTCTGGCCGACACTCCGCCACAGCCACTCTCATCATGCGTCTTGATACAGCTCCAAGGTAGAGAGACGCTTAGTATTCATAGAATTAAAGGGCGGATTGCTCAATACTGAGTGAATATCTTTCCGATTCATGTTACACCTGAGGTGACAGGACTTCTCACTACAAATTGATGTCTTTGACCCAAGCTAGTGGATGGGGCACTAGGCCTGTTTGTTCCTAGACCTAGATAAAGTTTGAATGGTAGGTCGATCGCTTTCGTTGAAGAATTGATCTGAAAGTTGTTACTGTCTCGACTCTGATAAGCTTTCCAATGAGGCTCAAAGACTGCCATTCCATGAAGCATGATTGTTATATCTCGAATAGATTCCACCTTGGGGGAGGAGCTCCAACCGCAATATCCATACAATCATACACTACTTTCCCGCTGATGCAGGTCGCCGTGCTTCCTCAACTTAGGCCCCACACCTTATTGTGCCAACAAAGGGCCCAGACAACCCGAAAAGGGCATTCACCTAAGCTAGATTTTGAGTGGCTTAAGGCTATGGCGCAATAAGCATGCAGATCATGGGCCCAGAAGTTAACCTAATGATCCAGACCATGTGGAAGAAAGTCCGGTCCCCCAGACTCGCCACAGCCCCGCTGCGTCTCTGCTCCGACTCCTTGGAACGTCAACGAAATTCCTTGGCGGCGAAGAGTTTCCTTCCAAGGCTCCATTAATCCCTTTGCGGGAGATTGAAGCAATAGTAAACGTTCCAAGGCCGAGAGCTTGGCACGTTCCCTACTTTTCAGCCAAGGTGGATTGAGCCTAACGGGCGCTAAGTGTCGGCGACGAATGTTGAGAATGCAAAAGTGGGTGCGCTGGTGTTGAGAGGCCGGAAGGAAATCCACACGCCCCGTAGAGGATAGACCCCAGAAACAAATGTAACAGTGGAACATAGCTATCTAATGATACAGTACAAGTGATCAGTGTATTCGTCTCTCATAGTTTATGAGATGATATATTCAAGACTTGATTTCCCTTGCTGAATCAATTATCGCAATATCTACAAATGGAGCTTCGTATGTATGCCTCCCGACCCAAAAGTAGTAAACCATCCCGAAAACAGCCCAGCCTACCAAGACCACGACAGAATAATTCATATTATCCAACGTGACTGGCATGAAAATGGGGAAGGTACTGAAGATGATCACAACAATTATCCACACCATACTGATAATATTGATTGTTTTACCAAGAAGGGTTGGCAACCTGAACGGGCCAAAATCCTTCCTTTGCAATTTCTTGCGGCCAAATAGGAACATATAGATAATGGGCAGAATGTAGGAAATGTATAAACTTATAATTGCCATCGAGAGAACGGCATTGAATGCAGTGGCGTTGCTGAGATAAATGAGACCGAGGAGAAGCTGCAATGCAATGACGACCAAAACAGCGACTACAGGAATATCAAGATGAGTATTCACTGAGCTGAGTTGGCGGTGAAAAGGCATTCCCTTGTCGCGTGCAAAAGCCCAAAGGGTGCGTGAAGTGGAGGTAACACCGGCAATAGTTGCGGCAAAGGCAATCATCACCGGCATAAGAGACATGATTGTTGCTCCTGCATGGGATCGAGTAGCGTCGAGAAAGATTTGCATGAAGGGGTATCCAGTTGGCGTGCTCAGTAGCGTATCCAATGAACCAGCACAATACAGTAACATGATGCAATACGCAAACCCAATGATGCCGTTGAGAACTACACTGCCGACCATAGCCAGAGGCACATTTCGGCTGGCATGTGGTAGCTCTTCCGCCAGATGGCAAGCGGCGTCATATCTGTTTTTAATCAGTTATATTCTGCACATGAAGTGTGGATGCCCAACCATACCCTAAAAACGGATATACAGCGCTCTGCATTCCGACGAGCCAGGATATCCCATCGCTTTTCCAGCCACTGCTGTTGGTAAACTCTGTGAAAACAAAAGCCGATGTATTCTTTGGAGCCATTATACCGAGTGTGATAAGAATGGCAACAAAGGCAGTAATGTGTAATATTCCTCAAAGCACATTGTTAGGAGCCATCTTTCGTGTAGATGTCTATTTTGCCCACCTGAGGCCAAATTCAGACGAGGCATAATCTTCATGCCCCATATATTGACGAATCCCGCGATGAGTAAAATAGCCCAATAAAATAGCATGCCTTGCCAGCGGGTGCCGGCGAACGATTCATTGTTGAGGGTGATGAGAGCTTGGGCCTGGAGACCAGAGGCAAAAGCAGAAGAAGCAGTGAGGACAATTTGCCCCCCAAGAGAAATCCATCCGGTTGCCCAAGAAGCCACTGATCTTGTAGACTCAGGAGATAGAGCTGCAACCCAGTGATATTGACCTATAATAGAAATATGAGCTTGTTCTCAGTGTCGTCGGCGAATAATCAGGACCATACCTCCAGCTGTAGGGTAAATCGAGGCAATTTCGCCCAACGAAACAACAATGCAGACCGTGCAGAGGAAGGACAGAACGCTATGGAATAGTTTAGATGATGGGTTGACACAAGGTCCATCAATGGGGAAGTCGTACTAATTATAGAATAGACAAGGTGGTCCTCCGCTGATGAGAGCTGTTGCAATAACCGTAGATAGTGCTTCCCATGTTGCCATCAAACAAAGGCACAGGGCACCAAGAGCTGGAAGGGAAAATGCCCGCTTTAACTCTTGTTGGTGACCAAGTTGAGCAAGCCGCTGCTCGTCACTCAGGTCAACCGAGTGGGAAGCTGGCTGCTGAAGATCTGGAACGACCTTCAAGTCCGACATTTTGCGTTGACTTGCATCATTCATTTTGAAACGACCAGATATTTTATTTTACGAAATGTGACGAAACGTGGCGAGGGTCTAGCTTATATAGAATATTGTAGCTGAACCCCCATATCTTCGCACCTGATCTAGGTGATTTATTACATGGTCTGCTATGAGGTAAGGCCCCCAACATATTACTCGGAAACCAGGAGCCCATTCCGACTTAGCGCTCGGTAGTGCCGAGGAAGTAAGAACAACTACCCGAATGATCCGTCAATCATGCTCATCACAAGGTCTTCACTCCCTTGGCTAGACTGGAGTCAGGCTGAGGTGTCTACTCCCTGTGCGTTCGCTTGGAGATGTGTTGCAAACTCACAGCGAGAATCGTCCATTCAGTAAATAGAAGCTAAACCGTAACAAGTTAATGATTACGCTGGTTTTAATCTCTATTAGGAAGGGATCAACAAACAATCGCGCATCTGCGTTTAGCCTAAGCCACTTTAGGCCAAGAATTCCGTCTGCGCACTCATTGAGACGCTAAACCCAATCGGTCCAAAAAGTCCGATCATGCTGTGACATCGTCATCCAGAGGTTGTAAGCGTTGCGTGAACCGTCAAATGGAGACATGGCGAAGACTTGAACAGCTATAAGTAAACAGTTTTGCCTTGGATAATTTGATTAATATGAAGCTGTACATTGCCGTTTCACTCTAGCCAAGGCATACACATCATAACTTGTCAGACATCACTCAATTTCTTTGGCGTCATTCAAAACCTCCATTTCCAAAATGACAGTGGCGACAGAGACCCCAGGCTACATCCCTGTCTCGGATTGGCCATCACTTGAGGAACTCGCTGTTGGCTATGGAGAACACCTGATGCCACAATCTCACAAGTTAATCGGCCAACATTTTGATCACTCCTTTGATAATGGCCTCAGAATCAGTCACGACTTCAATGACGCTGAGAAACTCACATGGAAAATTTTGGAAGGGGGAGACCAGACAGGCCTGACCGACCATGCTAGCTACAAAGCCTTTGAAGTTCGGCCCAACATATTTTTGGTGGATTTTTACAAGCCAACTTATCAAGAACATGTGAGCTTGGTACTGGACACCGAAAGTGGCCAAGCAACAGTTTGTCTATCTGGATTTGCCGAGAAGGATGGTAAACGAAGAACATGGTCAAAATTTGCCAATGCCCACAAGAATGGTGATCAGCAAGTCAATCCACACGTGGACAGCGACGAGCTAATCGGCAAGCACATTCTGTATCGCTACACGCCTCGAGACGTATACGAGCATGTTTACCTCAACCAGGGCACCTTTGTGTGGCACTGTGTCGCCGGTACCGAAAAGGGCCTGGCAGATGCAGAGCCCTGTCGAGTGATGAAGCTGCGCGACCAGCTTTATCTCTTGTTTTGGACCGAAACCATTATGCCAGTGGAATCAGTCGTCGTTGTTGATCTGAAAGCCCTCCGATCTACGGGACGGTTCTTCTGTTGGGACCCAAAGCCTCAGCGAGCTGTGCATATGCTCTTTGGCTCATATGCAACGATTCTTGCGGAAACAAATAGTGCGGAGCTAGTGGCACAAAGTGTTAGCAATTAGGTGTTGCATAGAGCGGCGAATGTTACCTATTCACCCATAAGATTTGATTCAAGAAGCACTGAAATCTGCAGATGTGTGGTAGATATGGAGGAATGCAAGTCGTGCAGAGCCGCGGACAATTTGTACAGCCTGGTACGCGCAAATAGATTCAGATATGCAGAAGCTCAATCAATCTTATATTAGTGCAATTGTTACTGTCCACTTTCACGACAGCGATGTTGGCCTACTCACATGAGATTTCCCATCTCGCATAAGTTGGGGTACAGTACAAGCCTCCTGATTCCCCGTGTTCCGCCAATGCCGTGCCTAACTTCCACTCAGGGGTATATATCTAGACCGCTTTCGGATGTTTTAGCCGGTGTGCGGGGGATGAAAGTGGGGTGAACCGCCCTGACACTTTTGATCAAATGCGACTCCTACACTACACTTGATCCATCACAAGCAAGCTTCAAGCCCTTAAAATTCGTCAAGAATGAAGTCGCGTCTCAAGAACAGGCCCTATTCTCGCTGTGAGTAAATATGCCAATCAAATGCTCCGTATTTAGTTTAGGCTGATTAGAAGTTGTGTAGCTGGTTGTGCCCGATGCAAGCAAAAGGTAATGCCTACCCTATTAAACGCAGGCGACTGGCCGTCACTGATGCGGGAACAGCACATAAAATGTGATGAAACAATTCCTGCCTGTTTAGCTTGTGTGAGAGGGAAATCGGCGTGCCCTGGTTATGCAAAGCCACTGAGATGGTCTGACAAGCACAGGACGCACGCAGGTGACCCCCCAGACGCAGGATCGACGGGCTTCTGGGAAACCTTTACGGACGGGGCCGCCAGACTACATGCAGCATTATCTTCTGATGCAACATTACCTATCACAGGGATGATACTTGAGACGCCAAGCAGTGACGTTTTCATTGCGGAAACAGAATTCCAAGTGGTACCTGAACGGAGCATCCATATGGACGTTTTAAATGTTGACTCTGATATGGAACCCATTTCCACGAACCACAATGTGGAGAATATGTTATTAAACACAGTGTCGAACTCGATTTTCCCTGGTCACAACACTGCCAACCCAATCGATTCTTCCTCCGGCGAGTTTGATGTAATACCAATGGACTACCACGTATTTCCTGGCGCAATGCCGACTGATGATAACCTCCGACTAAACTCCCCATTTTATGTATTGGAAACACAATCAGACACTCTGTTCTGCTATTATTTCTCAATAGTCTGCGTTATCAACTCCGGCTTCGACTCGCCAAATAACCCACTGCGAGCTTTGGTGGCCGACCTCATGTCCAGTCAGCCTTTAATAACACAATGCATGCTTTCAATGTCAGCCGCACACCTTTACCAGCGAGGAAATATCGAGAAAAGTGTGGCAATGGGACATCGTACACAGGCCATATCGTCCCTGGCATCCGAAATAGGGAATTCATCAACCAAACGCCTCTTCCTGGAGGACTCCAATGACGCAGCTGTCACGGCTTTGTTGGGCACTGTTCTACTCGGAATGACTTCGGTGGGAATTTATTTTCTTCTTTTCATCTTAGAGTACTGACCTGGCTATAGTCATGGCATGATGTGGCCTCAACTGAAACTGTGTTTATAAATGGGGCGCGCAGCATATTGCAAAACCTGATAATTAAAAATTCTGATATGCTGCACCCCCCATCCCATGTACCCAACCCTCTCCCAGCTATTGACGACAAAATCAGTTTTCTGCTTGGCCTTGTGGCCTACTGGGAATCTATTACATCCTTCCATACCGACCAGGAAATAACCGCAACCGACTACCTCATTCCGCTCTGTTATCAAGTAGAGCAAAGGGGTGGACAACCCAACCCATGGACTGGAATAAGCCCAACATTATTCATATATATGGCTAAAGCCGGTTCCATAATACGAAAGAAACGGCTGACAAGGCTTCTCTCAGCTACACTATCATCAGCCGAGTGTAACCAATCTGTTCATAACTCGCTTCTTCGAAGTGCGAGACAAATGGAGCAGCAAATTCGCCAATACAAAATGCCACCCAAAACTAGATTCCATGAAACGCATGATGAATCAACACCACTGAATCACTTCGTAATCATGGGTCAGGTATATCGACTTTCAAGCCTCCTTGAGTTGTATAAAGCCTTCCCAGAGTTACTGGAGGCCAAGGGACATCTTAATGATCAAATATGTAACGACCATGGCGTGGCTTTTGGGTGTGACAGATCGGTTCGTAACTTTGAAGTACTCTCCAGGATGGGAATGAATATTCTGGCGTCACTATCATCGCTTCCACAGTCGTCAGGCACAAAGGCTATACAAGTGCTCCCTCTTGTGATTGCAGGCAGCACTTTGCAGTGCTACGAGAGGAATAACGTCGATCTTTCTACCTTTCCTACTGCGGAGGCTTACCAAGAGATGTCTTCCCCATTCAGCGACGAGCCGATTGTCTCGCATTGGAGGTCTTTTGTCAGAGATCGATTGACAACAATACACCGGTATGTGGGATTGGACTCTGTCCAACGTGGAATAGAAATTCTGGAGAGTGTTTGGGAAAAGGCAGACGCAAGGACATCTTACATGAAAGGATGCTGTGACAGAGAACAACTAATGGTGAATTGGGTGGACATCATGTGTGATAAAAAGCTGGATACACTGTTAGGCTAACACTGGAGAATAACAATTGTTGAATAACATGCACCCTCGAGAAAGCATTAAGCGGTGAGAAATGATGTCAATGTTAATCAATCAGATTGTTGAGAAATATACAAGTTTATGGGTCACTGATCACGAATTCATCACAGAAACCATCAATCTCCCAGCCAAAAAGCGGGTTTGGAAAATTCTTTCAGTGTCTTCAACACAAATAAAATCAGATCTCCGTTGTAATGAATGCGTGCAGTGTTTCAGAGACTCACCGCTTGTGGCTAACCAACTGATACAGTCTTTCAATCAATGAGAGGTTGGAAATTTCAAGAGTCATTAAACTCATTCCTCCAAAGAAAAAATGTTTTCGATCATTGAGTCAAAATCCATAGATAAGCTAGCATGTACTGATTCGCGGAATCTGTTCTCCGGGCTTGGCACAGGTTCTCCCTGAAATAGGGAAGCACTTCCGAATTCACATTATGACGCAATGTGTAGTCAGTATGTGTAAAAGTACTGATTAAATTGTTGACGATCAGCCAGATAAAGCAGTTAATAATGGGTTTAGACATTGGGGCTCTGCATCCCTCACATAATGTCTCAGTGCACAAGGGATTCTACTTCCCTTTGTTCGATTTCGCCGCTAATCTTGCAAACATTGACAGTCTATGAATGTGAATCCTTAGTCTGCTAACGTAGAATGGTGGCTTGAAGTGAATAGCTTGGACGCATGCCTGAGTCTTGCGGTGGAAAGGCGGGCGGTGATGAAGTCGAGACGACCGGTGAACGCGGCTCTCTAATTTATTTTAAAAATGTCTCTCAAGCCTGGTAGGTAAGGGAGGGAGGGTTGGTGGAATTAATTCCTGGCGCGTGAAAGAAGAAGCTAGTGCGATTGACATGGGACTAATTTGTCTCCATGACTCGAATGAATGAAAACGCCATCTCGTATTGACTCGGTACAATTCTTGCAGATATCATCGTCATGTGTTTTGTGATTATCAATTGTAGATAGGGAGAGTGGTTTATCCTGGTATAAATATGATATTGCCTTGCCTCTATGAATGGCTGCATCCATCGATTGAAGGCTTTCTGTAACACAACATTGTTTGACCGACAAACCGACAAACACTCAAAATGAGACTCTCGATCTTAATTTCTTTCGCTGGCCTCTATTCAATGGCACATGGGCAACTGCAGTGTACACTCTTCCAGTATAAATGCAAGGATGGCAGCAATAGCTTATTCGACCCAGCAGCCGTAAGTCGCTGCGTCAAAAGAAGCCTGGATACAACCCACTAACCAAAATTTCAGTGCCTTCCAAGGGGTCTTTTCTTGTGCGATCTACGAGACTCGGATTGATTCCAATCCTTCCCGTCTGAATTGACTGGTTTGGGCTGCAGACCGGGGAAATGGCTTCAACCAGTTTTGCAAGGAGCTTTTCTGGACAGTGCGGTGTTGGACATTTGTTGAAATAAAATTATGAATGTGATAGACATGGGCTTGTCGGGGGAATTTTTGTACAACTGACAGCTCCTCGCCTTCCGATGCCTCATCAGATGCCTGATCAATTGATGGGTTTTATTGAATAGCAAGATGGCTGAACAATTGAGTTCAGTTTAACCAAGAAGACTCTGATTTAATTTAACTCCGTACGACTGCCATACGCGACTATCGAGCTTCTGAGGTTCCTGACGTACTACCCTGTAGAAAAGAAATAAAAAAACGGGCAAGATGTAGGCAAATTCCCACCAATGTTTAAGATTTTAGGGGCAAACTTGCCTTCGTGTCATGCGGGAACACCGCTAGGGAGAAACTTGACCACAGACAAGCCTCGGCTCCGAGCAGCTGGGGGGTAAGCGGCGTGGCGCCACGCTACGCAACGGGCACAACATCCGTAAAAGGCCAAGCGGTGACATGCCAACCTGGCGGCTATTATCGTCAAACGCAAGGCTCTCCAATTTTTGCGGAAAGATGACGGGGTGGCGGAAAAATCTTGCCTAAACACTTATGGTTGCTTCTCTGGCGCGTGAGGTTATTCGTCATCGAATTGCCATTTGCCATGTGTGGTGCATGGGTGAGATGTGAGCAAGGTGGTAGGGGCTGCCGCTCTCTGGAATGACCTTGATGAACCTTGTGTGGGTTTCGTGCCTCTACTTAAACTGGTGTGCGCTCAACCTTTTGCCACTTGATCGCCAAGAGATGCTCGCCCTTTACCCTGTCTCCTGTTGATGCGCGCTGGAGCTCAGCCCTACAACGATCGGCCCGAGACGCATCATCATCGCAACTTGGCATGTCATTCATGACTTCATGGCTCGCGGATAAACCGGACGATGCTGATTCTCCCAAGATAAGAGGAAAACGTGTCGAGTGGGTCTGCTTGGCGTTCTAGATCGAGCCGTCGCCTGCTTTTGGAAGCCTAATGTACTCGCTTAGTCGTACGCTTCGGCCAACATGATTAGCCGGGTGGAGTCGCGTCCCAATTCAAGCATGGCGCTTTGGTGGAAAAGCTTGATCATTTCTTGCCATTGCTTGACCCTGTTCAGGATCAGGAGATACGAGATTGGTGGATAAATGCGCCCGAGTCCGCGCTTGTCGAACCGAACTACCGGGACGGACGGCATCATTGACGGGAGGCGTCAGCTGAAACTGGCTTCTTCTAACCTCCTTCTAGCCATGCCGCAGGCAAATACAAGTCGTCGGTTCGCCCGTATCGTGTTCCCACGAACGTCAATCGATTGGGTCTTTTGACTCAGGCACTCCTAATCTTTATCCGCGGAAGATCCCGTCGAGAGGACCAGTGGGGACAGATACGAGGGTTTCAATAGTCTGTATTTTCTCGGCCGATTCAGGCCAACCAGTGCAGGAATACGCGATTCTCAATTTCGCGGACCCGTATGCGTGTGGCCTGGTGGCCCCGGTGGGGTGTCCAAATATGGTATCGCCAGCATGTGCTGTCGTCTCCCTGATGGCATGTGCTTTAGTCAGTCGCGAGTATTAATCATGGGAGCCCTGGAGTCTTCATGGGTCTTCAGTGTTGTTTCATTGGCAAGACTCTGTCCACTCCAAGATCCCAATTGATCGGCGCAGGGGTGCATTGTTTTGTATTTTTATTCTTCTTCTCCCTGCTTTGATCTCTCTCTTCTCGCCTGAGCGAGTCGTTTGAGGGATCTCGGAACCAAAGCATAATGGCGAGAATATCGCCATGGCTGCTCCTTAGCCTCTGCGGCTTTGGTGCCGCACAAGCCCAACAAGGTTCGATTTCACTCTCTTCCCCCTCCAACATTCCTCTTTGCCGCCCTAAAAGGCTTTTCACTCTTTCCTCTACTTCGTCAACCCAGAATTCTCTTTCCGATGCAGTTGAGATTGTTCGGGAGACATCTATCCCTTCAGTATCACAGGAACTGGCCTCCTCCACTTCTGCTTTGTCAGGTTCAATCGCCGTTCTGGTAACTGTTGAAGCCGATGCCACCCTAGCAGCAGTATCAGGACAACAGGCCTTCAACTCACTTGATGTCAATATCCAATCAGTTGTTGAAAGTAATGCTGCTGAAACATCGTCCGCCTTCAGGACTCAGTCAACATCAGATGCTCCAGTTGCCAGAACGAGCGGTACTTCTGAATTTATTGCGACTTCACCTTCCCTCTCTTCGCCCTCCTCTTTTTTCCCATCTGCCACAGCCACGTCGCAAAATACTAACCAGGGCATAGTCGTCACTGTCGCTGCTGATGGGACTGGAGACTACACCGCCATTGCTTCGGCTATCTCCTACGCCCAGGCCCATTCCGTCCCTACCGTCAGCGTTCTTGCAGGTACCTATACCGAAACCATATCAGTTCAGGCCACGGCCGCCGTGACCATCATTGGACAAACCGGCTCGGATAGCGATAACTGGAGCGCCAATAAGGTCACTGTAACCAATGGTGGAGGTGCCAACCGGCCCTTGACTCTCCCGTCGGGGGCTAATGGTATTGCTTGGAAAAACGTAAACTTTGTCAACTCGAACTCCTCATCTACGCAGGGTTTCGCGTACCTTCAAGGATCCAAGAACGCGTTTTACGGTTGCAGTTTCGTTTCCGCTGGTTCAGTTGGATTCACAGGAAACCTGGCCTCTGGTATCATTGCCAACTCATACATCGAGGCTTTCGACAAGCCATTTTCCTCTTATTGCTCCCTATACGTGTTTGGCTCGACTGTCACCTTGACAAACACCAATGGTCTCTTGGTTTACACGAAGGGATACGCTACTGGTGGTGTTCAATACAATTCGACTACCGTCTTTGATGATTGCCAAGTCATTCAAAAAGATGGAACGTCGACAAAGAACGTCTACCTAGCCGCGGCGAACGATGTGGGCTCCGTTGCGCTTTACCGAAGCACGTACCTGCCATCGTTCATTGCTGCGTCTGGAGCTCATATTGACTCCCTATCTCAAGGCAAGACCCAATATTTGGAATATGCTACCAGCGGCCCAGGGAGCTATGCGCAAAATGCTGCTGCGCGTGCCAAGTATGTCACACTGGTCTCAAACGAGGCTGACCTATCCTCGTATGATATTGCCAACTTCTTCAAAACCGTGTACCCGTCTGTTGCGGTTTCGGGTGTTGACTGGGTTGACTCGGGTGTTTTGGCCTCCATTCAGTCTAGCAATAGTCAAAATGCCATGACTGTCTCCTCGTCAAGCTCATCGGCGTCTTCGGCAACTGCTACCTCTTCCGCCCTGTCAACGTCGTCTGGCCTGTCTTCTGCTGGCACTTCCTCTGTCACTAGCTCTACCGTGTCCACCGACACTGGAAGCACATCTGCAAGCAAGACTTCAACTGCTGAGTCTGGTAGCACAACAGCAACAAGCACTGTATCTATCAGCAGCTCATCAACTGCTTCGACGGCTTCAAGCGCTTCCTCTTGCCTTCCGTCTTCCATGCCCAGTACCGCTCTTATTGTTGGACCCTCTAGCAATGGCTGCGCTCAATACAACAACGTTAGTGCAGCCATCGCCGCTTTGCCATCAGACAGCTCTACCCAGTACATTTACATTCTTGCTGGAACCTACAATGAGCAGCCGACAGTTTCTCGCACAGGACCTGTCATCTTCCGAGGTGAAACATCCGACACTACTTCGTCGTCTGCCAACAAGGTAATCATCACGAACCTTAATGGCAGACTGTCCAGCGCTGGTAGCTCGAGTTCCACTGCTACTTTTAGCGCTACCAAGTATGAGACTAACCTGGTGGCATTTTACAACATCAACTTTGTCAACTCATATGGTGCTGCCTCAAACTATGTTGCTTTGGCTGTATACGCAAAGGGCCAGAAAGTCGCATTTTACGGCTGCAATATCAATTCTTCCCAGGGGACATTGTATATCGACTACGGTAATGTCTTCTTCAGTGGTGGAAGGATTGAAGGCACAACCGACTTTGTTTGGGGCCAGGGAGCTGCTTACATTTATAATTCAGTCATCGTGACAGATGGAACAAACACCGGGCAAACGATTGCGGCTCAAAAATACCAGAACGCCTTTGGAGGGTCCAAGTTTGTCTTCAATGAGTGTGCTGTGGTTCCTCAAAGCTCTTCGGTTCCTCAGAAGGGTACATATCTCGGAAGAGATTATTCCACCAATGCCAGCGTAGCTTTCGTGAACTCCTACCTAGATGGTCACATCGCTTCTGTTGGCTGGTTGATAAGTGCTTCTTCCACCTTCACTGGAACCTTTGTGGAGGCAAATAATACCGGCCCCGGCTCCAGCACCTCATCCCGCTCTTCCAATGCTCAGATTCTATCTGATAGCTCCAGCTATACCGTGAAGAATGTTTTGGGAGATGATAGCTGGATTGATTCATCCGCCGTTGCACCTTTCCTCGGATGGCCCGACTCGCTCTATTCTGGTACATCTACAACCTCTGTGGGCACGGTCTCTGCTACTTCTACCTCGACTGTTTCGGCTACGTCAAGCTCAGTGGCTGCAACACTAACCGTTGCTCCGACTCCAACTGGGAGCCAATACGGGTCTGTGTCTTCAGCCATTGCTGCTCTTCCAAGCGATGGCAAGGACTACACCATCTACATTCTGGCTGGTACATATGAGGAGCAGCTCTCTCTCACCAGACAGGGCAAGGTCACACTGAGAGGAGAGACCTCGTACGAGAACGACTTTACTGGAAATACCGTCCTCATTAACTTCTCTGATGGCGTGAGCACGAGTGCAGGACAAGATGAAGAGACGCCTGTCATTAACTGGAAGAATACCAATGGCGACGGCTTGGCCCTGTATAACCTGAACTTCACCAACACCTTTAAACAGACTACCAATTATGCGGCTCTAGCGGCCGACTTTTACGGCACCAATATGGCTGCATATGGTTGTGCTTTTAAGGGCTTCCAAGATACCCTTCTCATCAACCAAGGTGTGCAAGTCTTCAGCAACTCCTACATTGAAGGAAGCGTCGACTTCATTTGGGGTTATTCGAAAGCATACTTCCATCAGTGCTATGTTGCATCCAACACTGCTGGTTCTTGCATTACAGCACAGAACCGCCCCAGTTCTTCTTGGTCCGGAGGATTTGTGTTTGATAAATCTCTCATCACATACACAAGCAGTTATGGAAGTACCTTCGGTTCAACTTATTTGGGCCGGCCTTGGTCACAGTATGCCATTGCAGTATACATGAACTCTTACCTAGACAAGCACATAGCTGCCCAAGGTTGGAATACCTGGTCGACCAGTGATCCTCGCACTTCCAATGTTGTCTTCGGAGAGTTTAACAACACTGGACCTGGAAACTGGACGACATCTCGCGCCAGCTATGCTACTAGCATGACCGAATCGCAGGTTTCATCATACTCCCTGGCAAACTTTATTGGAAGTACTAGCTGGCTTGACATGACTGCATACAACCTGGTGCCTAGCTACAACTTGACCGCAACAGATGACACGACTCCCTCCACCACCACAGATGCCCAGTGGACGCATCCCACTAGCGGAACAACTCCTCCCGATGGTGCCGTTCTTGTATCCGTGGGCGGCAGTGTCAAAGGCTCATACAGTAATCTGACAGCTGCACTAGCCAGCCTCCCCTCAGACTCTTCTACTCAAGTCATCTTCATGTATGCGGGTACCTACGAAGAGCAGGTACCCATCATCAATCGCAATGGACCTGTGATGATTATTGGATACACAGAGAGCGCACCTGGCAAGACCTATACTACGAACCAGGTCATTATAACTCAATCTAGGGGCTTGTCTGTCAGTCCACTCCCCACGGGACACAGCGATGCTGAAACAGCAACCATACAGACTGCTAGTACCAAGATTGCCATGTACAACATTAACATTATTAACTCTGCCAATTTGGACGGGTCTCAGGCCAGCTACGTGACTCTCGCAGCTAGTATCTATGGCAACAAAATCGGTTTCTATGGCTGTTCGTTCATTGGCTGGCAAGATACTCTTCTTACTGGCGCCACCGCTGGATACCAGTACTACGAGAGTTCTTATATCGAAGGTGCCATTGATTTCATTTGGGGTTATTCCAAGGCCTATTTCAAGGGCTGCACCATTGGTGCTAAGCGCAAGTCTTCAGCCATTACCGCCCAGAGCCGTGCTAGCTCCTCTGCGATCGGCGGGTACATCTTTGATCAATGCTTGTTTACAACTGCATCAAGCGCGACTGTTGATCTGACTCAATCCGTGTTCCTTGGCCGCCCTTATTCTCAATATGCAGTTGTAGTTGTAAAGAACAGCTATCTTGATGATGTTATCCAGCCTGCTGGATGGAAGATTTGGTCAACATCCGACCCCAGGACAAGTGGCGTGACATTCGCCGAGTACAACAACGATGGCCCAGGAAACTGGGGAAACAATTCCGCTGCAAGACAGGGTTTTGGATACGCTACTCTGTTGACTTCTGATACATACCCATTGAGTTCCGTCATGGACAGCACTGACTGGATCGACATGACCTATTGGGATCAAATTCAAACACCTCAGGCCAGTGTGACCACACCTGTCGTCACCTCCACTTCCTACAACGGAACAGCCCCCCCTGATGGTGCTTTCATTGTTTCCAAGAATGCCATTGAGGGAAAGACAACTTACAGTACGATCCAGTCCGCGCTCAATGCCCTTCCTGCCTCCAGCAAGACTACAGCTGTTGTTTTTATCTATCCCGGCACGTACGACGAGCAGCTTGTTCTGAACAAATCTGGCACGACCATTTTCATGGGCTACTCGACCTCGCCATCAGACTACTCCAAGAACCAAGTGACCATCACGTACAACAAAGGCATCGATACTCAGTCGACTGCTTCCAACTCCGACTCGGCGACGGTTTATGCTACCGGAAATTACTTTCAGGCTGTCAACATCAACTTTGCCAACACGTATGGAACTACCCAAGACTATGCATCTCTTGGTTTCGGTGTGAAGAGCAGCAAGTATGCGGGATTGTACGGCTGTCAAGTTTACGGAAATCAGGATGCACTGCTGATCAACGGATACTTTTTTGCCTCCAACTCATACATCGAGGGCAACATCGACATGATCTGGGGTTCTGGTGCAGGATATTTCCTAAACTCCACAATCGCCACTAACCGAGATGGTATTTCGTTGACTGCTAGCAAGCGCACAAGTAACACAACAGCCGCTGGTTTCGTCTTTGATCAATGCAGGATTACAGCCGCAGGTGGCGCTTCTTACTCATCTGTTTCCCTGGGACGCCCCTGGAACCAGTATGCCCGCGTTGCATACATCGAAAGTTCTCTTGATTCTATGATCGAGGCCACTGGCTGGGATTATTGGACCAAGTCTGACCCTAGAACTGACGGCGTCATCTTCGGTGAAATGGGAAACACTGGCGCCGGATCCTCGACGGCAAAGAGAGCTTCATTTGCTACTCAATTGACGGCTAGCAATGCTACTCAGTTCCAATTGAACTCCTTCTTTGCAAGTACCTCTTGGATCAATACCACTCTGATCTATGGCACTCCATTCGTGGCTTCAGCCGTCACTGTCTCGACTTCTACGGCACTTAGCTCGTCAACTGCAACCAGCACAACAATTACCACGACTTCAACGTTGAGCACCAGTACTGTATATACTACAAGCGTGTCAACATTGAAAGAGACCCTTTTCACAACTCTTACCGCTTCTCCTCAAGTGACAACACTAAAGAGCACAGAGTTTGTCGATATTGGTACAACTGTCACACCCAGTCCGGTGACAGTTACAGCAGTTGAAAAGAGTACCACTACCGTTCTTCAAACTGTCACAGAGCCCAATGAGATTGTGACTCAAAGGTTGACTAATGTCGTCAATGTTGGAACAACAATCACTCCTAACCCAAAGACTGAAACAGCCTGGAATACTGTCAAGGTCTCGGTGACATCTTATACCACAGTGCTTGGCAAAGATTCAACGATCAAAACTACTTTCACCGAAACCGCTCATGTTACCAGTACCCCCAAGGCCACTACAGTTACTCAGGTTCAAAGTAGCACTATCTATCGCACTGAAACATCCAGTCCAAAGGCAATCACAGTTAAGAGCACCTCAACTGTGACTTCTGGGAGTGGTGGAGTCACTACCGTCACGGCAAAGGCCACGACCTCATATGTGACACAATACACCACATCAACCAAGACAAGTCAGAAAACAACCACTTTGACTTGTACATCGGGCCAGAATAAGAAGAGGGCTGTTGGCGAGCTCGCATTATCGACCGTCAGCCTGCAACCGACACTTGCTCTCACGTATGGCAACTTGGAAAAACGTGTGGCAGCTCAACCAGTTGTCACGATTACAGTTTCGTCTGTTTACACCACCATTGTCAAGACGTCAACAGCAACTCTCCCTGGTACTACGATCACGACGGAGGTGATTACTACAAAAACAACTGGAAAGGCAAGCACCTTGAAGGCGTCGACCACCACTGTTGTCAATGTATCTGCAGCCACCAAATATCAGACTACAACATTGCCAGGCTCCACTTCTACCACCACAGTTGCGACTACAGTATCCACAGGCAAGACTACCACCTTGAAGCCCTCTACAGTAGTTGTGACATCTCAAACAAGCTCTACACAAACCATCAAGTCCACGGTATCCCAAGCCGGCCAGACCATCACATCCTCAGCTGCTGTCACTCGTACGATTACATCTGTTCTTGACAAAAGCACTGCCACAATTTCTCAGACCAAGCTTGTTACATCAGTCCATACTGTAACACTGCCGGCTAGCACTGTCACCAAATGGACAACTGTCAAGACAACACTCAAGCCTAGCAGCACAGTGACGCAACGGTCGACCGTCACGAAGACCACCGTAGTAAAGGTGGCCGAATCAACAACCGTCTGGGTCACTCGCACTTCCAAGGGTGCCAAAGCTTGTCCAACAGCCTAGAGCTAGGGGTGTAATATGTGATGATTAATTTAGAAAAGCGGCTGTGTGGAGATTTTGTTATTAAACTTCTTGTCCTAATTTAAATATATACTTTCAATAATACGCCTTGAACAAAGTCTCAAACAAAGATCATTCTACACATCGTCCTATGCACATGGCCGTATTGATGCAATCGTTCTTTTTTCATCATTTTTCTTCCTTATTCTATTTAATTTATTACAACCGCAAAGACCCATAATTCGAACACTGCGACCAATTTCTGTTTAGAATTGGACTGGTTGTAGCACGTGGGTGGGACGGAGGGACAAACGCATCAAAAATATAGTACACCAGCCCGAAGCAAAAGCAAGAGCAACCTCCCAAAACTGTAAGCTTTGGGAAAGTCGTGAACGCTACCAGCTTGGTGACAAAGGATCCTGTGGCGCCCTCGCGAAAAGAAAAATGAAACATTTTATTGCTAGAAGCACTTTCAGCTACCCGACCGATATTGAAATTAAATCATCTCGTCTTGTTTCTCTTCTCTCTAGTGATTTAAGTGGCCGCACATGGACATCCTTGAATACTACCACCGCTCTGGCAAATACCAAAACCATCATCCTGGTTTACAATACCGTTGCACCCGTTGTCAGAACACTTTCCTATTTCACCATTTCCACAAGATTGAGATCCAGTATTGCAAGGGCACCCTTTCAAATCGCCAACCGTGCAGAAGCCAAGTGCGTTGCCTTGACAAAAGGATTCCGAGCATGATCCGCTGTTATCTCCACAAATGCTCGAACAGGAACATCCTATAACGCTTCCGGCTGTGCAAATCCCGTCCATCTTTGCTGGGGAGTTGATACCCTGACATCCG
Source organism: Calonectria multiphialidica (assembly GCA_020623665.1). Lineage (NCBI taxonomy): Eukaryota > Fungi > Ascomycota > Sordariomycetes > Hypocreales > Nectriaceae > Calonectria > Calonectria multiphialidica. The sequence goes on from JAHVYC010000021.1 coordinate 130,714, forward strand.
TTTTTATTGCAGGGGCCCTTTGGCGCATTGTTGCAGATAGAGGCGCACCTGCAGCCCTTGAAGTCTCCTGCAGTGCAGATGCCAAACTGACTTCCATCGTCATTGATGCCAGCACAGCCGTTCTGGTCGCATGGTCCTGGCGTTGGGCCGCATACACTGGCGCAGGGGCAGCCCTGGATAGATCCGCCAGAGAGACAAACTCCGATGTCGCTGTCTGGGTCATTAAGGCCATTGCAGCCATTCTTGTTGCATGGTCCATTCACTGGACCACAGTTCTGGCGTATGACTAGTTTAAGCCCTGACGGGGAGGGATACCGGGCATGTAGGTTGTTAACTTCAAAGAGAGTAGCTACTGCCCAGCCACTAAAAGAAAGAAGGACATAAGTCGTCGTGAAGAACTGCATTTTAAGCGAAATCAAAGATTGAGAAGTGCGGTTTAATGTGTGTAGGGTTTTGTAGAAATCCAATTATCAAAATTCCCAGTACCAAGATATCATTGATACCTTTAAATATGCGTAGTCGCAAATGAAACAGGGGCTGGGTTAAGATAGATAAAGCAGACGAAGCATTATTACTCACGCTATTCAAATTGATATCTAATAATTATTTTTATCCGAATTTAAAAAGAAGACTCAAAACTATGAAGCTCAGAGTGCAAAAGTGCGTTCAGCTTCAGTGTTTAAAGTCTGACGTTGGATCATGCAAGAAATAAATCCCCGCTCAATTCATAAGCTTGTTGTTAGTGACCGGCCAAGGCTGACGTTATATCAATGCCGAAACTTGCAGTAGCTGAGATCCTTTTGCAGCTTCTAATAATATCTCGTTATCCTATTGGTGAATTCTGTTATGCACTCATGAAGAATGAATGACCCCGTAGGGCTGGCCCCCAGACGATAGAATCATATAATCACATGCTATAATTATCCCACAGCCACAACGCCAAATACCACGATGACATAGCATTTGCAGATTCTAAAGGAATTGTAAATTTATTATGTAAATGTTTATTCAATATCTATAAATTTAAAATGTTAATCTATTTATATGGAGTCGTAAATCTGCCTGTATAAAAGACATTTGAAGGCCTATGAATATAGCATCTATGCATTCGATGCGATCCATTCAAATTACTTACCTACTAAGAAAATCACACCGACTTTAAGGATCCTCAGAAAATATGAAGTTCCGGTATTTTGTGGTGTTATCCGCCTGTTTCAATGGCTTGATAACCACCTTGGCCGCTCCACAGCCAGAGAAGTCTACTACAGAGCCTCCTCAGGGCAAACTACCAGAGTAAATAGCTCTTGTTTTTCCACGATATCTCTAGAAACTCACTAATCATTAAAACAGAGTCGTACCCCGTGCCGGTGACTTCAATGTCCTTGCTGGAGCCCCGCCTGATGACTCTTTGACTCCCCTCTTGGTCAATGTTGTCTCTACCGCCATCTCCATACTTTCCGTCATCGCCTTCTTCCTCCCCCTCGAGCAGCAAGTAGGGGCCGATCAAGAACTGAGAGAATTCCTTGCTGCCGCAGTCCAGGCCGTTTTCCCCCTGCCGCCACCTCCCCAGTCCACCGACCTGGGCCGCGTCCTGGATGAGGTTTTTGGGCGCGTTAACGCAAACATTATCAACGGGAACGCAAATACCGTCAACGTAGTGCGACCCGTCATCATTAATGGAGTCAACTTCCAGGCCCACATCACACTACAGGTGCTGACGGGGCAGAATTGGGCACACGTTGCGAACCTCGCCGGGAACGGAGACATCGCCAACGGCTTCACTGACATCCAGCAGTGGATTCAGAACAGTGCGAATTCTGCCATTACAGCCGGAAACCAGGATGCCTTGTTCCTCGCCAGCTACTCTACTCACGGTAATGGAAATGTGGGGGTGGTGGGAATACTATTGCAATGGCAATTGAGACCGGTACAATAGAAGTGACTTTGGGTCTGCTCAAGAGTCCACCTTGGATTTGGGACTATGTTACAGACGAGTCTTTAGGAGGCTTTGTGCATGTTCTGAGGATGTGGTTCTTAAATTTCCGAACAATGAGTAAAGGAATGCATGTCAGACTATCTGACTGCAAAAGACCCAAAAGACCAAGTTATTCCAGCACAATGTGCCCAGAACTGACTTAGCAGTATATAGATAAGGCACGGTCCCGTTCCCTTGAAATTTGTGAGGGGTGTTGCTCCAGTCCAGGTCGGGGCTGATGCGGGGCTGAGCCAAAGCTCTTGAGGAGACCGTAAAAGCGGCCACTTGCAATGACTAAAATGTCGCTTGAGTTTCTTCTCAGGATACCAAAAGAATCGAAACCAAGAAAGAGCAAATTATTAATTCATTAACTTCTAGATATTATGGAACCATCTTATTTATTCCTTCCAACATGCAGCCATGATATTCCTGATTTTTCTGCTCCAGAAAACGTAATACAGCCCACCCAATTACTACCTTGCGTCTGTATAACCCTAACCCTCCAAACGGAAATATAACTAAACATCAGCCTTTAAATGTTTTCGGTCGTGAACTTGGAATGAAATCTGTTGAACTATTCATCATTGTTATTGATGTTGAAAACATCCTAGATAGTGCAGCCAATTCCGCCATACGTTGAACTGTTTCTCAATGAAATAGAGGCTCAAGGTTTGTGATCTATTTACTCCCCTTCCTGGTTCCCTCTATGATATCCTTTATGCTTCTAATTTTTATTTTTATTTTTATTTTACATCGCTGGGGTTTGACTATAAAGAATTTGTGAACCTTAAGCCAGGTAACCTTTGTAGGTTGTACTGAAATGAAAAGAACCGCCAAGCGCTCAACGGTTGTGCTAGGTTTGGAAGAAATTGTTATGAAGTGGACATTTTAATGGGGGGTTTATCCCATAAATTCAATGTCTTTCATGGCCCATGATAAGGGTGCGTCGAGATTGGAAAACACCTTTGATATAACCTCGCATAGTCCATCCGCAAGTCGTTTCGTCATCTGAGGGGTTGCGATGTGTGTATTTGCGAAAATTTGTAATCGTAGCTTGTCCGACATGGGGAATGCTACTGGAGATATGGAAGATGGCATGAAAAACGGGTTTTTATAGTAATCCAGCCGCGTCGCGCCATTGGACAACTCTATTTCCATTCTTTCATCAATGCTCTGATATTGCATGACTGATTCGAAGTCTGCGCCAGCGGGCCAATCTGTGCATTCTTTTATTATATCTTTGAAGCCCAGGGTATCTGCATCTTCAAAAGACATAAACTGGCGTTGAACAAAATGGAGCAACTCGTTTGGAGTTTTCAAGGACGCTAAATTGACGCGAATGGGAATAATGTTGATACATGATCCACTCATCTTGTCAATGTCTGGGATGGATGAATTGCGACCTGCAACCAAGTGACCGTACACAATGTCAGGTTCACCGGTGATGATGCTGAGGAGCACAGCCCACGCGGCATTGACAAGGGTTGCAGTAGTTGCTTTTCCCAGGTTGCGAGGCACGGCCACCTCTGCTTCTGCTTCGATCGTCTTTGGTACAGAGTCTTGAACATCTGGCTGAGGCTGAATTTTTGACTTTAAGCTTGTCAGAGATGACCCCTTCAAGAGCTTGCTCCAGTATTTGATAGATTCGGTCCTCCTGAAGGCAGAGTAGGACAAGAATTTTGAGAAATCGGGACCTGATACAATCTCTTCCTTGCCTTCATACCCACGAATGAGTGATTGCAAGATTACGGGCATTGAAATACCGTCGTACTGAGCATGAGACAAGCGCATGATTAAACGAAGACCTCTGGACTCATGCCCAACGAGGAAAATTCCAAGAGGGGGGCTGGTCGGTGATACAAGTTGTAAGTCTTTGAGGCAAAACCTGTTGCAATATTCATCCAGATCACCATCTGCATCCTCAACTTGGATCGTAAGGTCGATTTTGCGTAGAACAACCTGCCACCACCTGTTCAGAAGAGGCAAAAAGCACGCTCGCAGGATCGGGAACTTTTCCACGGTCATGCGAACGCTTTTCTCAAAACGTGCCAGATCCAAACCAGGGTCGAGGTCAAGGAATAAGTAGTTGCAGTATTGACGGAACTTCTCTCCCGCCACGTGGAACTCTTGGGTGCTGGTGAGGGGTAAAATGTCTGCGACCTCGTTCGGGTCAATTCCCACAGTTGTTTTTAGCGCGGCGACGAGGTTGTCCTTGAGGGTGGGTTCGACAAGGACAGTGTTTTCAGGTACATGGACCTGCTCCAATCGTGCTTTCAGTTGGCTGGCCAGGACCTCGAGTGTATCAAAGCGGAAAATATCTGCCACCACTAGGTGAATGTCAGATTGGCGGGCCATTGTAACAGCCTTCATAGCCGCCATGGAGTCACCTCCGAGCTTGAAGAAATTATCGTCCAATCCCACGGCGTCTGGTTCAAGCTTCAGCGCCTTACACCATATGCCTTGCATCTTGACCTCATTTTGAGATACTGGTTGTCGCTTTGGTCCTTGTTCTAGCTGGCTTTCCATCGACACAGTCTCTGACAGCTCAGTAAGTGCTCGTCGATCTACCTTGCCGTTATTGTTGAGCGGCATTCGATCGAGGATCGTGATCGTTTTTGGGATCATGTATGGAGGCAGTTTATCCTGAAGCCTTTTCCAGATCTGTTGCCTGATGATTTTATCTTGCTTGCCCGGGAATGCTTCGTCGCTGGCGTCTTGTTTTCGACTGGACTCCTGGATAGTAATGAAGCTATCAATACGGGGTTCACTTCCTCCCTCATCCTTTATAATGGTAGTAGACTCGTTCACAATGCTGTGAGTGAGAATTGTTTGGTCAATCTCGCTGAGTTCGATACGGCGCCCGAGAACCTTGACTTGGCCATCGACCCGTCCCATGTATTCCAATTGACCGTCTCCGGGACGCTCTCGAACATAGTCCCCTGTTCTGTAAGCTCGAACTTGGCGATTGCCCATCTTTATCGAAACAAATGGATTTTCATCCTGTTTTGAATTGATATATCCTCGAGCCAAGCCATCTCCTGTAAGGACGAGCTCCCCAATAACACCACGCGGGACAAGGCGCAGCTGCGAATCCATGACAAAGGCACTGGTGTTGCTGATGGCCAGACCAATGGGAACGCCGTTGACATATTCCTCGTCGCCCAGAAGTGGGAAAAAGGTACTGGCGACAGAGTTTTCCGTGGGGCCATATCCGTTGCATATTATTCCATCTTGCATTAGATCTCGTGCCATGCACATGTCTTGTTGATTGACCCTTTCTGCTCCTGTATAAATAAGTTTCAGGTTGGTAAACAGGCCGGGACTGTTGGTCAGATATTGCTTCAAAAGGACCGGGGTAACCATAAGTCCATGGACCTCTTCTTTAGCAAACACCTTCGCCAGAGCGTGCGGATCCAGTACAGTCATTTGGTCAATGAAAACCACCGTTCCACCATTCAAAATGGCACTGTATATCTCCCACGCTGAGAGGTCAAACGCTAAACTGGCCATATTTGCCATAGTCGCATGACGAGGCAAGCACGCAGTGGTATTGTTGTTCTTCACAAGTCTCACAATTCCGCGATGTTCTATCATGACTCCCTTGGGTTGACCAGTAGAACCAGACGTAAAGATTGTATACGCAAGGCTAGTGGGAGAAGGTGCAACTATGCTGGATAGTTTTGAGCCTGCGCCCTTGCTCAATGATTCTTGTTTCCTGATGTCGGATATTTGGTGAAACTCGACGTTTTCCAACTGAGAGAGCGGAGACGGAATATTGGAACCAACCAAAACAATTCGCTTGTGGCCTTTTATCGCTGACAGCATCTTATCCATTCTGGCCGTTGGAGTGTTGGTATCAAAAGGCAAGTATGCCAAATTGGCCTTCATGATGCCTAAAAATGCGACGATTGCTTCACATGATCGAGTAGTAAACACACCAACAAGTGTTTCGGCTGCCAGCGACTGCTTCGATAACCACCGAGCCATTAGGTCTGACTGCTCATCTAGTTGTGCGTAGGTCAACTGGTAAGAATTGTCTTTTGCAGCTACTCTCTCGGGATTCTGAGAAACCTCTTCACGGAAAACGTCGATCACACTTGAATCCCGCGGGTACTCGGCCTTATCACTGGCCAACAGCCCTGAGCTATCTACTGTCAAGTTGTTGTCTGATAATGGCAACACCGACAGAGATAAATCTGGGGTTTTCAGTCCTTCCTCAAGGACCTTATGGAATACAGATAGTATGGATTTGATGGTGGATGAGTTGTAGAGATCTGCGGAGTAAATGATTTCGCCATGTAGGTGGTCCTCCTGTTGGATCACGTGGAATTCAACATCGAACCTGGAGGTCACAGAAAACTTCATCAGCTCTGTTTCCGTGTCTTCGAAGTTAAATTTAGCAATATCCTGTTGTGTGTGTAAAGCAAATGTTACTTGGGCTAGCGGCTGACGAGATAGGTCCCGGCTTTTGTGAATCTTCGAGACGATTGTGTCGAATGCGATATCCTGGTGTTCGAAAGCCGCAAGCGTGGTTTCTTGGACTTGTTGGACCAGTTGATTAAAGGATTCACCTTCCACCTTGATCCGCAAACACTGCATATTGATAAAAAAGCCGATGATGCCCTTCAACTCCCATTGGTCCCTGTTAGCATTTACAGTGCCAATTGCAGCATCACTGGCGCCAGTTAAGTAAAAGTGCGTCGCTCTAAATGCCGCGAGAAGAGTGTTGAAAAGGGTCACCCCTTTCTCCTTGCAGAACTGTTGCAATGAATCATAAACTGGTCCTTTGATGTCCAGACTTTCCATTTTGGCAGAGCCGGATAGAGTCGGCGGCCTGGGCTTGTCGCAGAGGAACTCAGCTGGCCGGCTTGTCTTTAACTGATTCACCCAGTAGTCAAGTTGTCTTACGTGGTCATCTGAGTTATCCTGCTCCTTTTGCCAGATGGAATAGTCCCGGTATTGAATTGGCAAAGGGTCTATTTGCTGAAGCGGATTCTCACCACGAAGTGCAGCAGAGTAAAACTTGACCAACTCTTGTCGGAGAATGTCAAAGGACCAGCCATCTGAAATAATGTGATGCATGACCATGGATAGCACATGGTCATCTTCTGCAGCTCGAAAGACCGAGGCCCGCCAACCCGGTTCAGTTTTCAAGTTGAATGGAGTAGCCCGGTCCTTTTCCAATGCAGCCATCAGAGCTTCCTCGCCCCCTTGGGCATCCACAATTTTCAAAGGCTTTGATTTGAAGGGATGAACCATTTGAAGATTGGATTCCCCTTCAGAAAGGAATGTGGTGCGGAGTGTCTCATGACGTTCCTCTAATGAAAGAAGTGCCATGTTGAGGGCATCGAGCTGTACTGGCCCTCGGATTCGGATAGCACAAGGCGCCAAGTACCAGCTTAAATTAGGATACAACTGGTCCAAGAACCACAAACGTTCTTGAGCCGATGATTGTGGGACAGGTCCAGTGCGCGAGGTCCGCGGTATCTTTCGAGTGGCAGCCTTTACAGCATGTTCACTCTGCTTGGCCAAGTCCTGCAGCCGGGGGTGGCGGAACAAGTCCGCGACAGTTAATTGAAGGTCAATCCTTCTTGCCTCACCCACAACTTTCATGGCGGAAATAGAATCACCCCCGAGCTGGACAAAGCTGTTATCGATGCTAATTGTCTCCGGCTTAAGTTTGAGCACTTTGGCCCAAATACCTTGTATGATTCTTTCCGCTTCTGTCGTCGGTTGTTGCTTAGGCCCTTCAACTGAAGTCAGAACATCTGCTATCTGCTGCAACGAAAAGCCCCCGCCCAGCTCTCGGAGTTTCTTTCGGTTTATCTTTTCGGTTGACGTTGTTGGGAGCTGGCGAATAGCAATGAAGACTGTCGGCCTCATATAGCTAGGTAGATTTTGAGAGAGTTTGTGCTCAACATCAGCAGGGATGGGGACAAGCTTCATGCCGTCCTGCTCGTCCGATTCAGAAAGGCCTTGTTCAATTTCGAGGAAAGCAGCCAATAGTGGGCTTGAACCTTCGCCTTCTAGAGTAATGACCTCAGCCACGACTCGTTTTGCACTTGGCATGTATTGTTGAACATAGAATTCAACTTCGCCTAGTTCCACTCTCTGGCCCCGGATTTTGACCTGAGCATCTTTGCGTCCGATATAGAATAAGTTTCCATCTTCGGTATAATGAACCAAGTCACCAGTCTTATAGACTCGTCCCTGACGACCTGTGTGACCATGGGCACCGCGGGCAAGCCAATCCGGAGTGTCCACAAATACCTTTGACGTCTTGTTCGGGTCGTTCAAGTATCCAGTAGCCACAAGAGGCCCTTCAAGAACCAGCTCACCAATGCACCCAAGTGCCAGTAGTTTGTGGTGGTCCTCCGGGTCAACAACCCAGGTCGCACCCCCTACCGCTTTCCCGATATTGACGGCTTCCTTCAGATCAGTTGCGGCATCATTTATAGTACCGATTGTGGTGATTTCGCTAGATCCATATCCCGTAATGACTTTCAGTTTTCCCCACCAAGGTGTGATATGTTTCAATCTCACGGCCTCGCCTCCGAGAACCATGGTCTTGAGGTCAGGCAAGTGACTTGATGACAGAGACTCGGCAACAGAGCTAGTAAGTACGATGCCACTAGCTCTAAAGGATGCTAAACTAGCTGACAAATTGGTTTTTCGTTCATCATCGGACGGAACGCACAAGCACGCACCAGCTAATAGAGATGCAAAAATATTATTTAAAGCAACTCCAAAGCTGTACGACGCAAAGTCATAGATCCTAGACGAGTTCGTATAACCAATGCGATTAGCATGGAGAGGCACACAGGACGTGATGTTTTGATGAGCAACGATGACTCCCTTGGGCGTTCCTGTACTTCCAGATGTGAAGAGAACATACGCGTCCGAAGATGGATCCACTTTCGGAAGTTCTAGCTGCATTGTATTAGGCTCTTCGAACAGCTCTTCTGTTACCGTGAGCACTCTTTGAGTAAGCTGACGGCTTAGTTCTTGTGTGGAAGATGAGGACAGAATTAATTCCGCGCCCAGTTGCTCAACCATGTTCTTCAGGCGCTGCTCAGGTATAGCCGGATCAAGTAGAACAAAAGCCCCGCCTGCCTTCAGCACTGCAAGTACTGAAACAGCGGCCCACAAGGATTTCTCAAAACACAATGGCACGTATACCTTTGTTCCAACTCCAAGGGTGACCAGTTTCATTGCCAGTTTGTCAGAGAGCAAGTCTATCTCCCGATATGTCAAATTTCCATCCCAGGCATTAACAGCCATTGCATTAGGTTGAGACTCCGCCTGTGCCCTAAACATTTCATGAATGCATTTTTTGTTGGCTTCTGGGATCGAGCGATTCCATTCCCAAATTTGGGACAGGTCATGTGGAGAGATTCTCTCTAGGTCTGCCACAGTCTTATCAAGACTCGTCTGATCAAATTGATCTATCATAAATTCCAGGCTCCCCAGCAGTCTTTGAACCATCCCAGGCTCAATTACCCTTGAGTCAAAAACGGCGGATACTTCAATTTGCTCCTCTTCCAGCAAAACCTGGAGAGAAAGAGCATATGTGTTCACGACATTGGGCCGAGGGGATTCCAGCCATTCACCTAGAATCTCCTGGCTCTTTTGCGATTTTTGTGGCTGAATCACAAGCAACGTTTGAAAGTTACAAGCCTGACGGGCTCCAGTGGAGAGTTCAGCAATTCGATGCAAACCCATCTGCTCGAAAGGGATCATGTCAACTGATTGCTGCTGAACACTGTCAAGAAATTGGCCAATGGTCTCATCGGCTGCAAACTTGATGCGTAGTGGAACTGTCGAAATAGCTGGGCCTGGCATTTTCTCGATATCAACTACCGGCGCGCTTCTGCCAGACACTGTGACGCCGAAGACAGCGTCGTTCGAGTTAATCATGGAGGAAATAATTAGTGACCATGCCGCACGGATCAATGTTGATGTTGTGAACTTTTGAGATTTTTGTTGAGACCTTGAGAACTGGTGCCGTATCTTTTCATTCGCTGCTGGCTGGCTGATGGATGGTGGCAGGGTTGGGAATGTTGCGCATGCGAAATCGTCCAACGACCTGTGCCAGTACTCATGAAGCTTTTCATTGTCCTGATCTTGGACATATTTGATAAATGATTGAAATTGAGGCACCGAATCAAGTGGCTTCTCAAAATATTGTCTTCGTACTCGATCCATCAATAAGGAGAACGACCATCCGTCATATAGAGCATGGTGAATAGTCAAAACAAACAATGCATGGTCGTACTTATCATCTTTGACAATTGCGTATCGTGTCAAGCGTTGGCCAACTCCCATAATCTGTTTCTGGTCTTCTTCAAGGTACCGTTCTAGACTCGTTTCTTGTGCCCAGTGGATTTCTTCCTTCAACAGCACTTGTAAAAGACCAATGTCTTCATGTTGTACGATCCGAGTATGCAGGATCGGTACGGTACGAGCAACCGCTTCCCATGCATTTTGGAAACGCTCAATTGAAATGTCTGATGCTATCTCCATGACACCCTGTACAACATACTCTCCAAGCTGCTTTTCTGATAAGGATACGAGGCCGGCTTGAAGGGGCGTGCAGGGGTATCCGTCAACAATCGTTGTGGCATCTAGATCAAGTTGTGTGGAAATTTCATGAACAAGCAACTCGAAATCATCGGCTAGGCCACTTAGTAAAACGAATGGTTTGATCTCTTCAACTGAGTCATCGAGAATATGAATGACTTGGTTGGAGACATCCCGAAGAGTTGGGTAGCGGAATATATCTGCCACTGCTAACTGTATCCCAACGGTTCTAGCTTGGCTGGTCACTTTCATGGCTGAAATAGAGTTTCCGCCCAGTTGAAAGAAATTATCATCAAGCCCAATCGTTGTAGGCTCAATACCAAGAACAGTGGCCCAAATCTGTTGCATTTGGACTGCTTCTGCAGAAACAGGTTGTTGTACGGATCTTGCTCTACCGGATCGTAGGGGAACTTTTTCTGCAAGAGCGGCTCGATCAACCTTTCCGCTTCGGTTAACAGGCATCTCGTTTAAAATTGTAATAGCCTGAGGAACCATGTACGAAGGAACTTGTGCCCGCAAGAGTTCATAAAGTTCTTCGTGGATCTTCCGTTTTGTTTGCTGTCGTAGAGGATGGCTGCTCAATGTTTGGGTCGATCGGTGACTGGTGTCGTCTGGAAAATCGAACATAGCGTTCGCCTTTCCATTGGCGTCAAGACTATGGAATATGGCGTCAAAGCCACCACGCTGAGAGTGTTGTCTCTTCCAACTAATTTCGACTTGCCAGCCTGTTTGGTTGGCCATGTCTACCAAGTCGACTGCAGAGAGTGAAGGACAGCTTTTAGCCTCGCTTTTAGCTGTTGACAGCCATTCGAATTCGTTCGTACATTCTTCTCTGTCACTGTTCAATGAGTCTATAACAAATCTCTCAAAAATGCTCTTGCTGTGGGGAATGTTGCTAATGGCCACGTTGGTGTGTTTTGGAGAGCCTCGTAGGATGCTCAGAAGTGATGAGCGGTCAAGATTGCTTGCCCTGAAGTCGACCCACTCATTATCCTCAATCTTGTGGATTTCCCTCTCGTCTGAGTTTTTTCCTTTGAGGTGAACAACAGCAGCATACCGGTAACAGCTCAGCTCATTTGTTGCTTCCATAAGTTTCGGCAAAATTTGAACTTGTTCAATATGGTTAGGAAGCCGATCACGCAAACTGGTGAAAAAGGCTGGGTCAACCAAGAATTCAGATTCAGATTCGTCCATGTCCGCCATCATTCTTTGAATGGTACTTTTGCTCGCTTTTTCCTTTACAATGCACAATGCTCTCTTTGCGAGAAACTCTCGGAATAGCGCATATGAACGAATATCGCCGAAATAGATTGTCTTGACAGTCCCCAGCTTAATAAGGCTCTCCACAACCTTGTGTAGGTATTCCTGGCTTGGAAAGTACTGGACAACTGAATTGAAAATGACAAAGTCCGGACTGGTAGGCATATCCAGTCGTCCAACTTCCGTTGCTGTGGCCTGGTACATTCTGACCTTGTCTGCCAAGGTGGGAATTGACTTGGCCGTTGTCATGACGAACCTGAACGCCTTTGCAGAAGGCTCAAGACCTACATAGCTTTGAAGTCCGGGGGGCAGGTTGAACAGAATCATTCCAGAGCCTGTTCCTATCTCTAGAACATGATTAAGTTCGCCAGCGTTCTGGATTGTGCGGATTGTGTCATCCAGCCACTCGTTCATCTCGGCGTTGTCAATGAGGGACCCATCATACATTGATGTCCATCCAAGAAAGTCTCGGCCAACCGACTTGGCACCGACAGTTTGAATGGAATCATATCCATCATCATAGAAATCACTCCAAACTTGGACCTGGATTGATTCCTTCGAGTCGTCTGCATTCTCCCCATCCTCAGTGTTGGATTGTAATGCTGAATCGTGAATTGTCACAAAGCTAACAAGTTGTGATTCATTGCCATCACCCTGCTGCAAGATAGAAGCTGCATCGTTAACGGACTCATGGGTACGCATGATGTGTTCAATCTCCCCAACCTCAATCCGCTGCCCACGGATTTTTACTTGTCCATCCATTCGCCCAAGATATTCCAATTGCCCATCAAGCGGTCGAGAGCGAACATAATCTCCTGTTCTATAGGCTCTTACCTTCTCGCCTTGTACTGTGATGGATATGAAGCGATTGGTGTCTTGTTCGGGATTTATATATCCTCTTGCTAGCCCATCCCCTACTACCACAAGCTCGCCGACTATGCCAAGAGGAACGATGCTCATTTTGTTGTCCACAACATATGCCCCTGAGTTTGCGGGAGCTCGACCTATAGGCACTCCGTTTTCAAATTGATCGTCCTTTGAGATATAGTGCATAGTGCTGATGATCGAATTTTCAGTAGGCCCATAAGCATTAATGATTGTGCCTTTCATGATGCCTTGCGCTGTGAGTACATCTTGAGGGTCTAAACGATCACCTCCAAGATACAGTGTATCGAGCTGGGCGATCGCAGATGGACACTCAACCAGGTACTGTTTCAGCAATGCTGGTGTTATCAACATAAGCCGTACCTTCTCTCGTCTCAAGATGTCTACCAGAGCTCCCGGCTCCAGTGAGTCCATTTTGTCAATGCATATCAATGTTCCACTATTAAGCAGACACATGTAAATTTCCCAGACAGAGGCATCAAAAGCAATACTCGACACATGACCTACTGCAGTACCCTCGGGTACGTGCTGGGCAATGGTATGCTCTTTGACGAGACGTAAAATGTTACGGTGCTCAATCTTGACTCCTTTAGGTTGTCCAGTTGAACCTGACGTGAATATTACATAGGCGAGGCTGGACGCAGTTGGTCCGGTGAGTGGGATTTGGACATCAGACTGGTGATTTTTGTCATCGCCAAGTGCTTTATCAATCGGAACTAACTCAATATCCGACGGCAGGGGGGGAGGCTTTGCATTGGAGTTAAACAATACAAGCTTGGGTCCCTTTATAGAGAGAAAGACCTTTTCAAGTCGGCCTTGTGGGGTTTTCTCATCTAGAGGCAAGTATGCCATGCCAGCCTTCAATATTCCCAACATAGCCACGATTGTTTGACAGGACCGGCTGGCAAACACAGAAATAATTGTTTCAGAAGGCAGAGAACGCTTCTGAATCCAGATTGCCAGTGCATCCGATAACATGTCGAGCTCGGCATACGAAAGCTGCCCGGAGGAATCTTTGACTGCGATTCTCCAACCGCATTGCGATGCATTTTGACGGAAAACATCCACCACGCTCAAATCTCGGGGGTACTCGGTTCGTTGTAGTTTAAGCAAGCCCATTTTCTCAAGTGTATTGCGATTATCATCGTCCAACAATGGTATTGAGGAAACAGACACACTGGGGTCACTGAGTCCCTTTTCAAGAATCTTGATAAAGACTGATAGAGTGTTGTGAATTGTATCAGGATTGTAAAGGTCCTTCGAGTACAAAATCTCGGCTCGCAAGCTATCTGTTTCTTGGAAAACGTGAAATTCGAGGTCGAATCGGGATTTCAAAGGAAGGTCCCTTAGCCTTGCCTGGAGACCTTCGAAGTGAAAGTCTCCAAGGTTCATTTGGGAATGAAAGGCGAACGTGATTTGAACCAATGGATGCCTCGAAAGATCCCTCTTCTTCTGTAATTTGGCAACAACATTTTCAAAAGGAACATCTTGGTTTGCAAAAGCGTCAGTGGTTGTCGAGTTGACTTGCTGGATCAATTCTTCAAAAGATTCGTCTTCGACCTTAATTCGAATGCATTGCAAATTAACAAAGAATCCAATCATGTCCTGGACCTCCCATCGGTCTCGGTTAGCATTGGGACGACCAATCGTAGCATCAACCTGTCCGGTAAGACGGAAATGCGTTGCTCTGAAAGTTGCAAGTAAGACATTGAAAGGTGTGACATTTCTGGTGGCGCAAAAGTTTAATAATTTCTTGTAGAGTGGTCCCTCAATCATGAAGTCTTGCATGCCAGCCATTCCAGACAAGGTACTCGGTCGCGGCTTATCACAGAATATCTCGGCTGGCCTGCTGGTATTTAATTGGGTCGCCCAATATTCGAGCTGCTGTTGGTATTTCATGACTTGCTCCTCCTGCTTTTCCCAGATAGAGTAGTCTTGGTATGTGATTGGTAAAGGTTGGATTTGTGACAATGGGTCTTGGTTCCGAATTGCGGCTGAATAAAATATAGCCAGCTCTTTGCGAAGGATATCTACTGACCAGCCGTCAGATATGATATGGTGCATAACAATAGATAACGTGTGTGTGTTGTCATCTTCTTTGTAGAGCGTAGTCCTCCACCCTGGATCTGTCTCCAGATTGAACGGGGTGGTTTGCTCCTTCTTCAGCATTTGAGGAAGTGCGTCTGTGGACTTTGAGACATCAATGACATCCAGCTCCTTAGCTTCAAAGGGAAGAACAGTTTGCATCCCAATACCATCTTGTGAACAGAATACCGTTCGAAGAGTTTCGTGACGAGTCTGAAGTGCTAATAGAGCCGCACTAAGTGCAGCTAGTTGGAGCGGGCCAACGAGTTGTATAGCAATAGGCATGATATACCACGTGAGCCCAGGGTGCAGTCGCTCCAAAAACCAGAGTCGTCCCTGAGCAGATGACTGGTTCACGGGCCCATTTATTCGAGCCCGCGGAATATCGGTTGTCTTGTTTCCTTTCTGATCAGGCTGCTCATGTAGCAGGGTATCGATTGAGGTTCGGCGGAACATGTCAACGACGGCCAAATCAATACCCAATTTCTGAGCCTCGCCCACAACTTTCATTGCTGTGATTGAGTCTCCTCCAAGACGGAAGAAGCTATCGTCCATTCCAATCGAGTTTCGTTTGATATTTAGGACATTGGACCAGATCTCCTGCATCTGCTCTTCCACCAGTGTTGTTGGCTGTCTCTTCGGACCTCTGCCCACCGTCGACATTTCTGCCAAGTACTGGGCGGAGAAGGATGCGCCAATCTGGCGTAACCTTCGACGATCCGTCTTGCCTGATGCCGAACATGGCAACTCCCTAACTGAGAAGAATACGGATGGAATCATATACAAGGGCAGTTGTTTGGCGAGTTCCGCCTCCACCTCAGTGCTGATAGGATAGATTGCCGCCTCTTCTGAACATATTTCGTTGGAATCTGTCGTGCTTTCACCCAATTCAATAAAAGCAGCCAATAGGTTGGTGGGTTTCTCTCCCTGTGGGGTAATTGTCTCAACAACAACTTGAATTGCACTGGGAATGCACTGTTGCAGTTTGTGCTGAACCTCCTCTAGCTCGACTCGCTGTCCGCGAATCTTCACTTGCGTATCCTTGCGACCCATGTAGACAAGGCCTCCGTTCTTAGAATATTGAACTAAGTCGCCAGTTTTATAAAGTCTTCCGTGGCGCCCAGGGTAGCCCGGAAAGCCTTCCAACAGCCAAGCTGGGTCTGTGATGAAAGTTGAATTTGTCCTTTCAGGGTCATTGAGATACCCTTCACCAATGTTGGGACCCTCCAAAAGAAGCTCACCGACAGATCCAGGTGCAACAAGTAAGTGGTGATTGTCCGGGTCCACGATCCAGGTCAATATTCCCAGACCTTTTCCGAGATGGGCAGCCTCTTCGGGGCTGCTGGGGTCGTAATTGAGGGTACTCATCGGTGTGCACTCACACGGCCCATAAACATTTACCACCTGGGCTCTATCCCACCAAGGAGTCACATCTTTGGTCTGAACTGCCTCGCCACAGAACCCAATCGTTTTCAACGAGGGTATTTGATCTGGACTTAGAACTCGAGCGACTGATGGCGTAATAATTGCGCAAGTGACGCTGAGCTGGGCCATACTTTGGGCCAAATTGCTCCTTCGGTCGTTTTCGCTCGGGACACATAGGCAGCTTCCTGCAGTGAGTGCCAAACAGGTGTTTAATATGATTAGGTCAAAGCTGTGCGATGAGATGTCAAAGACCCTGGACTCATGGCCCAATGCTAGTGGTTTCGACTGATGCCAAATCGCCGATGCGACATTCCGATGCGATACAGAGGCTCCTTTTGGTGTTCCGGTGCTGCCCGATGTGAAAATAATATACATCGTAGTATCTAAGTCTGGGAATCCAATGTTGTCTCCCTCATCGGGGAGCTGCTTTAATTGGTCCGGATTAAAAACGAAGATTTTTTCGCACAGCTCTAGGCTCAATTCTTCGTTCTCCAATGAGGACAAAATGAACTTTGGCTTGGCGCTTTGGACGATTGTTGTGAGACGTTGTTTTGGGGCCGTAGAGTCAAGTAACAGGAACACTCCACCTGCTTTCATCACACCTAGCATTGCCGCTGTGACCCACATCGACTTTTCAAAACAAAGTGGAATAACTTCATTTGGCTTTACATCCAGTTGAAGTAACTGTTGGGCAAGCTTTGAGCTGTATTGGTCAAGTTCTTGATAAGTAAGATTTCCATCCCAGGCACAAACAGCGGGTGCTTGAGGACGCAATTTTGCTTGTGTTAGAATCATCTCGTTGATGCTTTGCTTAGCTGATGCGGGAACGATTTTATTCCTTTCCCAGATTTGTCTCAAATCAGCCTCCTCCAGCAATGATAGTTCATTGATATTCTTGTGAGGGTTTTGTGTGATTTTGGAGATCGCGGTGCTGATTCGTTGTGTTAATTGCTGTGACTCAGCTAAAGTCGAGAAGCCTGGTCTGAAATTCAATTCAATGGTGATCTCATCTCGAGCGTCTTTGACAGCAAGTGTGATGTCGTACTAGATCCGATTAGCCCATGTACCAAAGTGCAATGTCAGTCCTCTTCTTACCTCCGTGGGATCATGGTAGTCCTTCAACCGGACCACAGGCCCTGCACTACTGCTACCATCCTCATCGCTGACCTTTTGAAGTGATACAACGGTATTAAACAAAGCCATATCCTTCAGTCCAGCGACTCTGTGAATTTCAGATAGGGGGAAATGCTGGTGGGGCAAGCTGTCAAGATAGTCATTCTGCACTTTTCTGAGCGCATCAACAATAGTGATGGGTTCACCAAGATGTAAGCGGCATGGCACCATTCCTATGAGTGGTCCAAAGATCTCGTTGGCTCTTTGCACCGGCACATCACGGCCGGAGCACAGATTTCCAAAGCAAGGCGTTGTAGACCCAGTGTATGTCCGTAGAACAACTGCCCATGCAGTGTGAATAATAGTCGCAGGTGTCACATCCCAGTTGGCGCAGAATCTGCGGATTGCGCTTGTATCCAAGTCAGATACATTCATGAGAGTGAATCCGGTGTTGTTCTTGTCAGACTTGGAGAGGGGCGGGAAAAGGCATGGTTCAACTGCTGTCAAATGGTGCGCCCAGAATTCACGGCTAGAGTCCTTTGTTTGGTCCTCTAGATGATGAATGAAATCCCTAAAGAGACCCCCTGGGCTGAGGTCGCAGTTGTATGCTTTTTGAAGGTCGCTCCATAGTATTTGGTACGAGAACCCATCCACAATAGTATGATTCATTTCGATTCGAAGCTGAGCAGTGTTGCCTCTGATCTCGCGAATTTTGAGTCGATGTTGAAGAGTGTATTTTTCAAAGGTCGAGCCGTTTGTTTGATGTCCCGCCCCTGAATCCCATGATACACTCGGCTCAGGATCTTTCAGTACAACATGCATTGTTCGATTACTTCCAGGGAATTTGTCAACGAGAATCGCCCGGAGCAAAGAATGGCGTTTCACCACAGCCCGCCAAGCTTGCCTCAGTCTAGACTCATCAAATTCTTCCTTAGTTCCATTAAGATTCATTTCAAAGTCTACCCACTGATAGTAGGTACTTGAATCTTTTGATTGGGCCAACAAGACGCCTTCTTGCATTGGTGAACAAGGAAAGATGTCTTCCACCTCATCAGCGTGTATCCCAAGCTGAGCCAGTCGGCTGTTTCTGAAGTTTGTAATTTGGTCATATGATGTGAAGGCCAATGGAAAGTCACTAATTGTCCACTCTGTCGGGGCATTGGAAAGATCCCTCGCCATTTGTTTCATAGTGGCCTCGTATCCGCTGACCCATTGCACAATTCTTGCTTGGTGGTGCATGTCTTTGTGAAAGTGGATAGAGGCCGCAATGCGACCCCGATCTACCCTCATATCAACTTCGAACAATGAAAATCGCCTCACCTCAAGGGCAGACGCAGGGCTGCATCCACCAGGTACAGTAGTCTCTTCAAACAACGCGTCAGCGCGTTCAAGCTGCTGGTAAGACCCTGCGAAATTGAACATAATTTCGACAGGGAACTGTTTAGCTAGTGCCTCTGCTCTGTCCTTGTTCGCAAATCTTGAAGTAAAATAAGTCCAGCCATTTCGAGAAAGACTTCGAAGGTAGTCCTTCGCCTGGCAGATTATTTCCTTTAGGCTCATGTCCTGGCGGTAAGAAATTTGAATTGGAAACATGGTTGTGAACCATCCCACAGTTGTGGAAATATCGATGTTGTCATCCCAGCTTTCACGACCATGGCCCTCAGTAAAGACTTGGGGGCACGCACGATCAGGAAAGGCGGCCGCAAATGAGTATATCAAGGCCGACATGATAAGCTCGTGTGGTCTAGTACCTAATGCATCGTTGCAATTATTCAAGATTGCAGCGCTGGTCGATTCATCAAGAATAAACTCATTTGTGAGGGATCCTCCTCTTAAGTTCAGGTTGGAATCCATCCCCCAGAATGGGAGATGGTCTTTTTGGTCAAGAGAGCTTGGGGTCTCTCCTACCAGCTTCTCTTTAGCATATTGTTCTTGAATGGCTATCCAAGATGAGAAACTCGTGGGGGTGGGTTCCGCAATCGTTCCTTGGGCGAGAAGAGACTCGATTTCGTGAAGGATTATTCGCCACGACATTAAATCTATAGCGAGATGATGGATTGAGAGGAATAATCTCTGCTTCTCCTCTCCACCAATAAGCACACCAGCAAGCAGTGGCCCGGTCTCGATGTTGAGAGACTGACGACATTGCCGAATGGCATCAGCAGCGCCAGAAGGAGTCGCCTTTTGGTGAAGCATAAAAAATGATACGGGGGCTCTGGATGTTTGGCGGGGCTCCCAAAATCCCTGGTCATTTTTGGAAAAGCTTGTCCTCAATGATTCATGTCTCTCGACCATAGCCCTTATGGCGGCAAATAAAGATTCATACGTAACTCTTTTACGCAGCTTGAAAAAGAAGGATTGGTCAAAGCACTTCCTTGGATCCTCTTGTAGGTTGAAGTACAGCCTCTGAATTGGACTAAGTTGAGGGGTGCTCCCTAGAAGGCGAGAGGCCTGTCTAGTGGCGATTTGTCCCGTGTTGGTCTTGGTTGTGTCGATAGACGTTGCAAGGCTGGCGATTGTCTTTTCCCATAAGATGTCAACAACACGGATATTGATAGACTCGGTGCGTGCTGCAGATGCCACCTGCATTGCGCTGATTGAGTCGCCGCCTAATTTGAAAAAGCTGTCGTCTATTCCAATCCTGGCTGCATCAATATTTAGGAGCCTGCTCCATATTTTCTGGAGCTTCTTCTCAACCTCAGAGCTAGGCTGGCGTTTGCCCTCTTCTGCTTTATGTGTAGCAGAGATGTCATCGGTAGAAAATGACGCACCAATCTCCCGTAATCGCTTTCGGTCCATCTTCCCGGTAGTTCCTATCGGCAGCTCTCTCATGCCAAAGAAGGCTGTTGGAACCATGTAGCTGGGCAAGTGCTGTGATAGTTTATCATCAATGTCAGATGGAACTGTGAGTATCTTAGCCGCAGCTGACTCGTCGCCTTGACCTTTGCCAACATCTTCCAGTTGGACAAATGCCGCTAAAATGGGCTGCACACTGGTTCCTTGTGGCGTAATGACCTCAACGGCAACTCGGCTTGCGTCTGGCATGTAATGGCGGACCCAGTGCTCAACCTCTCCAAGCTCTACTCGCTGTCCGCGGATTTTGACTTGTGTATCCTTGCGGCCCATGTACTCAAGGCTTCCGTCCTTATTATAGCGAACTAAATCACCGGTTTTGTAGAGCCTCCCACGCCGCCCGCCTCGAATCATCCAATCAGGACTTTCAATGAAAGCGGCGGAGGTCTTTTCCAGGTCATTCAAGTATCCTTGGCCAACAAGCGGGCCTTCAAGCAGAAGCTCACCAGTAGAACCCACCGGCATCAATCGGTTATGATTCTCCGGGTCCACAATCCAGGTCAATTGGCCAGCACCCCTTCCGATACGAGTCACTTCTTCTGGGGTCTGCGCTGAAGGGTTCATAACGCTAGTGGCGGTACACTCGGCAGGCCCATATGTGTTGTACACCCTGATTTTTCCCCACCAAGGAAGCACATCGCTCACACGCAGAGCCTCTCCGCAGAACAGAATGGACTGAAGACATGGTACCTTTTCCGGAGACAAACAGCGAGCGACAGTCGGCGTGATCATGGCAACAGTTGCTCCCAGTGATGCTATGCTTTCGGACGGCCTGTCTCTCCTATCCTGTTCGCTAGGAACACACAAGCAACCACCTGTTGTAAAAGCTGCGCTTGCGTTGTAAACGGCCACATCGAAAGCATACGAGGCAAAGTCGAAAACGCGAGATTTTGAAGTAATCTCCAGGGCTTCCATCTGATGTCGAAGGGTCGATGCCATATTTTGATGGCTTACCAATGCTCCCTTTGGTGTTCCTGTACTTCCCGAGGTAAAGACAAGATGCATTGTAGACTCAGGGCTGCTAGCTGGTAGCCGCGGCAGAGATTCTTTATGTAGTCCCTTGAAAAACTCATTGTCGATAGCAATCGCCTGTGAAGCCAACCCCGAACTCAAAGTATGATTTAGGCGAGACGATAAAATGAGCTTTGCCTGAAGCTGCTTGGTTATGGAACTGAGACGCTGCTCGGGTAGCCATGAGTCGAGTAAAACAAAGGCACCGCCCGCCTTGAGAACTCCGAGCATTGCAACAGATGTCCACATAGACTTTTCAAAACACAGCGGGATTAATGTCTCCGGCTTGACGCCAAGTTTGACCAGTTGATGGGCCAGAGAAGAGGAGAGCTCATTTAGCTTTCCGTACGTCAGTTCGCCGTCCCATGCGCAGACTGCAGGTGCCTCTGGCTGAGCAATCGCCTTTTCTTCAAACATCTCATGGATACACCTCTTTGCCGGTTCGTGAATCTGACTGTTCCATTTCCATATTTGGTCAAGTTCACAGTCAGAGACCGCGTTTATCAGCGAGATTTTGGTGTTGCGGTCAGCGGTAGACAATTGCTGTATAACAGACCTCAGGCGTTGCAGCAACATTTCTACCATCCATGGACTGATAACTCTGGAGTCGAAACTGGCTGTAACTTCAATTCCACTGGTCTGGGGTTGAACCACCAAAACCAAAGCGTACGTATCCAGCCATTGGCGCTCCTCACTGTCCTGCCACTCTCCAATCACATTCTTGCTCTGTGTGTCGACTATCTCTTGCGGTTGGACGACAAGCAGAGTTTGGAATGAACATGCTTGTTGGGCGCTGGGAGACATTTTTCGGATATGGTGTAGTCCAGTGTGTTCGAACGGAATCATCTCAGCCACTTGCTTGTGGACCATCTCCATGTACTGTGAAACTGCTTGGTCTTTGTCTAAATTAACACGGAGTGGGACAGTGGCGATTGTCGGCCCTACCATGCTCTCAATGCCGCTGACGGGGCCATTTCTTCCAAAGACGGTGGCTCCAAACACAACATCGCTGGAATTTGTGGTCGCTGTCATCACCAAGGCCCATGCAGCGCGGATGATGGTTGAGGTAGTGAAGCTTTGAAGTTCGTTTTGCGGCTGCGGAATTTCGATCCTTCGCATTCCATCGACCAGTGGCAGTCCAATAGACGGCGGGAGCTCTGGGAACGGTGCAGCCTGGCAGCCTGCGAGAACCCCTCTCCAGTACTCCTGTGCCTTCTTCTCATCTTGAGTCTTGATGAGTTTGACGAAATTTTGGAACCCAGGTTGTTGTTTCATCGGCTTTCCTTGGTAGACCTGATTCACTGTATCCGTAATAAGAGATACTGACCAACCATCGTATAGCGCGTGGTGTACTGTCCAGATGAATGACCTCTTGGAACCCGCATTCTCTTCCACGATGGCATATCGAGTAAGAGGTTGTCCGAGATCCATTTGGGTATCCCTGTCAGATTTTAAATAGTCGCTGAGGGACTCGGGTTTAACCCAAGAAATCTCTTCGTCAAGCACCACCTGGATCAGGCCAAATACGCTGTGGTTGACGATTCTTGTTCGTAGGATTGGGGTGGCACGGATCACTTCCTCCCATGTCTCCCGAAAGCGCTGAATGTCAACCTGGGCAGGGATTTCCAAAACTCCCTGCATCACGTAATCACCTTTTCTTTGCAATGACAATGACAGCAGACCTTCTTGAAGTGGTGTGCATGGATAGGCATCCTGAACAGTAACCGAATTTTGCTGGCACAGACGAGCAACATCTTTGATGAATGAAGAAGCATCCAAATTCTCTCCCAGAAGTGAGAATGGTTTTATTTCTTCTGAGGCCCGTCCTCGCATAATTCTTGTTCTCTGCGAAATTTGGTAAAGTTTAGGATGTTGGATGATGTCCGCCACGGTCAATTTAAGGCCCAGCCGTCGAGCCTCGCCAACAACTCTCATCGCGCCAATCGAGTCACCTCCAAGTTGGTAGAAGCTGTCGTCCAATCCAATGGTGTGAGACTCGAGCTTCAACACCTTGGCCCAGATCTGTTGCATCTGCACTTCAATATCAGACGAGGGAGGGCGTTTTGGCCCCTGACTAGCGGTTCGAATTTCAGCCAGTTGTTGAGTAGAAAACCCCCCGCCGATTTCGCGCAGCCCTTTTCGGTTCATCTTCCCAGTAGGTGTCATTGGCAGTTCCTTCATGGAAAAGAATACCGTGGGAATCATGTAACTAGGCAAATACTCGGCCAACTTGCTCATAGTCTCGACATCCATGGGAATAATCCTTGCCGGACTGCTACCATCCTCACCTTTACCCATTTGAAGAAAGACCGCCAACTCTGGGTTCGAATTTGCCCCCAACGGCGTAATTATCTCGGCTGCAACCTTCTGTGCATTTTGTACGCAGAGTTGAACCCTATATTCGACCTCTCCTAACTCAATGCGCTGGCCTCGAAGCTTGACTTGTGCGTCCTTTCGCCCGACGAATGTAAGGCTACCAGACTCATTGTACTGCACAAGATCACCAGTCTTATATAGCCTACCATGTCGCCCAGGGTGGGCGGTCGTCCCCTTTACCAGCCACTCTGGGTCGTTGATAAAGACTCCTGCAGTCTTTTGAGGGTCTTTGAGATACCGTTGGCCTACAGCCGGGCCTTCCAGGAGAAGCTCACCGATACATCCCGGAGCTAAAATATTATTATGATTATTAGGATCCACCACCCAACTTACCAATCCCGCTCCCTTTCCAATACTAGGGACCTCTTCAGATGTAGCTGCACTGTTATTAATGGTGCTGATAGTTGTGCATTCGCTGGAACCGTATGCTGTGATGAGTTTCAAATGACCCCACCAGCGTTCCACATTCTTCATGTGAACCGCCTCGCCACCAAGAATGAGCGTCTTCAAGCCTGGGACTTGCTGTGGAGAAACAGAATCTGACAGAGATGGTGTAAGAAGTACGGAGTTGGCCCTCAGCGAATTAATGCTTTGTTGCAGGTTGCTTCTTCGGTCGTGATCACTTGGAACACACAAGCAGCCTCCAGCCAGCAGGGCGGCAAACATGTTGTTCAGCGATGCTCCGAAGGAATAAGAAGCAAAGTCATAAATCCTCGAGTCGTTTGTGTATCCGAGATGTTTATTGTGATGCGGAATGGCAGATGCGACATTCTCATGGCTAATTATGACTCCTTTCGGGGTACCTGTGCTGCCAGAGGTGAATATCACATAAGCCGTGGTCGAAGGATTTGCTTGTTGCCGGATCTCTTCCCCGGCATTATTAGATCCGGAAAAATATTCCGAATTAATTATTATGACATCTCTCACGAATTTCGAGCTGACTTCTTGAGCAAGAGGTGACGACAGGGCCACTTTTGCTTCCACCTGATCGATGGTTTCTTCAAGACGTTTTGTTGGAAGCGACGGATCTAGAAGCACAAAGCCTCCACCAGCCTTGAGGACGCCAAGAACTGAAACCGTCGTCCACATCGACTTTTCAAAGAATAAAGGTACCAGGACTCCAGGATGAACCCCTTTGGCAACAAGCCTGCGAGCCAATATGGTTGAGAGCCAATCTAATTCGCCGTAGGTCAGTTCCCCATCCCAAGCACACAATGCCGGTGCGTTAGGCTGGGACCGTGCCCGTTCTTCGATCAGATGGTGGACGCAACGCTCGATGCACTCTGGTACTGTTTTATTCCATGTCCATATTTCTTCCAAATCTTGTTCTGTTGTCATCTTAATGTCGCTAATCTTCTTTTCAGAATCTGCGCAAACGAGCTGGGAAACAACTTGTTCGAGTCTCTGCAGCAGCTTCTTGACCATCCACTTTTTGATGGCCCTGGGGTTATAATTCGCTCGAATCGTTGTGCCAAATTCGTCAGAATGATATGCTAGCACCAGAGAGAACTGGCCCAGAACCTTCATATCATCCACCCCACTGAGGCTCTGGTTCTGTTTCACCACTAACGTCTGAAATATGGCCGCCTGCCGACTCTCGGGCCATATCTGAGAAATGTGCTGTAGTTCATCGTCGCGAAGTGACATCAAGTTCATTTCTTGTCCCTGTACTTCACTCAAATAGTCGACAACCTTTTCTTCGGGCGTGAACCTGATTCGAATCGGAATTGTGCTGACATTCGACAGCGAACGCACATTGTCGCCATCCAGCAAACTGCACCGAAAAACGTCGGTCCCAAACATAACGTCGCCGCAGTGCGTGAGCTGTCCAGCAATAAGAGCCCAAGCTGCACGAATAAGCGATGAAGAGGTGGTATCCTGGCGGTATTCCGTATGTGGGAATTGGTGCGCCAAGCTCTCTACCGCCAATGGCTGTCCCGCAGATGGTGATTGAGATGGAAATGAACCACCTCCAAAGCCGTCTAAAGTGCTTTGCCACTCATCCATTATCTCCCGGCCCTCGGTAGCTGAGACGAGACCCTCAGAGGATCCGCTGGGGTGTTTTGCCAGGTCATGCTTCGAGGCATGAATCGGAAGCCGTAGGGCTTCCTGGGAAGCCAGCTCGCCGCTCTTCTTTCCAGTCGTATCGATCGTCATCTTGGGCTGATCAAGAAATGTTTCCTAATAAGTTAGCTTAGATGGTCTTTGGCACCGCATGCTTCCCTAGTTACCTGTTGCAAGATTGATAAAGTAGTCGGGAAATAGAGCAGAGCCAAATTTCACTCCGAAACCCATATGACGAGATCTGGGCTGTTTTTGAGAGTATGTGCGAAGCCGTGTTTATCGAACCCACTCGCGGATCATTTCCACTTTAATAATTCCTCCCACGTTTGTATTTCACAATGTCAGTTGGCGGGGCATTAAGTTCCAAGGTCCAGGTAAACATTGACGAATCCGTCACTTACATAATGTACAATACACAAATGTCTGTTTCTATGTGTTTAATTTCACTCTTGCCGGCCGAGCCGCACAATGATGCCTTTTCATTGGTATGTTCTTGGCACGTCCAAATGCAATTTGCCATTGTTTTTTTATATTAAGACACGGTTTTGACTTGAACTCCGTTTTCCGGTATATGAGGGAATGTCGAGCTACATAATATAAATATTCGGGGTCAAAGTTTGCCGCTGTCTTGTCCGATTCCCCGTTTCTATACTTTTATGCCGGGTTTTGGCTTTGGTTGCGTTATTTTCCGCGAAATATTCAGGAATCCAAGGGGTAGGCTTAATGAAAAATAGGGCTCATTCTATCAAGCCAGGTCGCAGCAGCATGAAAGCGTCGTTCTCGAACATTACCTTCCAGGAATTTAAGGTGTTCTTTCCCTTGGCATCATCCCATCCATCGAAATATCCAATTCCATCGTATTACAATTCAAATATTTCGCAAATGATTGGGATGACCCTAGACCCTAGTGG
Source organism: Calonectria multiphialidica (assembly GCA_020623665.1). NCBI lineage: Eukaryota > Fungi > Ascomycota > Sordariomycetes > Hypocreales > Nectriaceae > Calonectria > Calonectria multiphialidica. The sequence goes on from JAHVYC010000021.1 coordinate 157,252, forward strand.
ATTACCCTTCGGACCATGGCGCAAACTTCCGAGACAACCCGTGCGGTCATGATGATTCAGCGTTGATCCCCCTGTCGGAGAATACAAACCTAGAGGCCTAAGCGAGACATTACGGAATGTACCCTCGGTTTCAATATGTGCAAAATTCCAGTCCGAAAGCCGGAATCAGCCATTATGCCATTACTCTTCTAGACGTGACTTGATATCGTCACCTACTTAAATAAGGCTTCGGGCGATTGGTTTAGAAGGCAGAATGTCCATGTTAAAAGCCTCCGTGAAAATCCCGCGCTTCACGTTCCAAATGACCAGGCTACTTTTAGACAAGCTCAACACGGTTCCTAGATCTCTGCATGAGTCTGTGATACGTTCGAAAGCAGAATATCGAAGACTGGGAAAATCTGGTCTGCGGGTTTCAAATCCCATTCTGGGCGGCCTGCATTTGGGTAGTTCTCGTTTTTTCCCCTGGATTCTGGACGAAGACAAGGTGATTTCCTGATTCTCATTGCATGATTATCGTTTGATTAGGGTATTCACGCATTTTACAGGCATTAAACATATTGAAAAAAGCTTACGATTATGGCATCAACACGGTATTTTCCTGTCCATTGTACTCGTAAATGTCCTCGACGCAATGCTAAATATATGGAAGTGGGATACAGCAAACGTCTATTCCAATGGTGAATCCGAGAGGATTATAGGCAAGGCATTAAAAGAGTTTAGAATCCCACGCCAGAAAGTCACAATCATGACAAAATGCTATCGAGTTGTGTGCGATCCGGAAAACTATGACCCGGGTGCTGCGGTTACAATGCACCATGAGACTGCAGACATGAGCAAAGACTACGTAAATCAATGGGGTAGCTATTTAAATCTGCTATAGAATCCCGTTCCGTCAGCTGACTCGAGGTCCAGGGCTATCACGATCCGCGATCTTCAAAGCAGTCGAGAGCTCACTTGAGCGCCTCGATACGGATTACATTGACGTGTTTCAAATCCACCGATACGACAACACAGTTCCACCTGAGGAAACAATGCGCGCCCTGGACGACTTGGTAAGGTCCGGTGTTGTGCGATACATCGGAGCCAGCTCCATGTGGGCCTATCAATTCCAGGCCTTGCAGAATATTGCCGAAAAAAACGGTTGGACAAAGTTCATATCAATGCAAAATCATTATAACTTGCTATACCGAGAGGAGGAGCGAGAAACAATACCGTACTGCCATCTCAACGGTGTTGGCATTATTAATGTATGTCTTCCGAGAAGTTCTGAACACAATGCTACCTATCCAACGCTGACATTCACGTAATCAGTGGGCTCCCTTAGCATCCGGCATACTCGCGCGCGATCCAACAGAAACGATGTGCTCAACTCGGGCTTCGCTCTGCTCCCAGGGGTCAATTTACGAGAAAGGTGATCACTATGTGCCAGGTATAGTATCAAGAGTGCACGAGATCGCGGTAAAGCGAAACTGGCCAATGAGCCATGTGAGCTTAGCTTGGTTAAATCGACGAGTCACGGCCCCGATTATCGGGTTTAGCTCAACAGAGCGCATAGAGGAAGCACTGATGGCACGGGGGAAGGAGCTTACAAGAGAGGAGGAACAGTATTTGGAAGAATTATATATTCCCCGATTTGTGCAGGGCCACTCATAAATATTTTGTTAAAATTCACTCGTGGGACAAATCCAAGTCAACAAACTAAACCCATGAATTATATCTCTTCTAATACCCGTCTAAGGATTAAAAATGAAATTCTCAATCAAATACAGGCTACATCATTACAATAGCAATGTATTCAGATGGAAACTCAACCTAAGTCTCCAGTATAGTTATTCGAAATAAAATAAAAGCAGCGGCAGCACGTGTGTGTTTGCATGAGCAATTTCTCAGCACTAGCAGAGTTCGCACGCATATCGCCATTTATCCGGACATCACTCATCCCATCTTCCGGCCGGCAACACTAGTTGTCTTTCAAATCCTAAATCGTTTAAATCCTTCCAACTTTTGAGGTAGAGCTCCAACCTCGGTTTGTGTCTCGGCCTATTTGTCACAATCCTATAGTTCAACTTTAAACAGGCAGCGATCTTCAATGCCATAAAAGCTTTCCCTCTGATTCATCCAGAAAGAAAACGACCCAATCACCTCGCCCAGCCGGTGCATCCGCCCAGATTCTGTTTCAGGTCCGCTATCGTCAAGGTTTACCAGGCCCAAAGCGATCCAGTCAATGAGGGGCACGTCTATTAAAGGCCCTCTCTAGTTGTCTGAGTTGCCTGCCGGATGCGACAGAGTAGTTTGCGCAACTATAAAAAAGTTGACCTCGGGGGTAAACCGGTGAAACACCGCTAACATACCGCTGAACACTGAGCGCGAGTATCCGCCCATGTCGCATTAGCCCTTGTTCTACCTCGTTTAGACACGACCGTTATTCAATTGTTTTCTCGTCTCTGGAATGCCTGTTTTATCATGTCGTACCATGTTTCAGGCTGTGAAGACAGTTATTTTGTTCCACATGCCGACACAGTAATAAAAGACATATGGACAAACACGACAACAGCAGTTTTCACTGCAACAGAATGTATTTCCTCCGAGAATTGGTGTCCAAAAAGCAATAAGACAGCGTGCAAATACATCGACCAATGGAAAACTTATAATGGGGGCCGTTCTGGACTGCCACCTTGATGTTTTCGTCTTGCTCCACTGCTCATACTTCAAGACCCTCCTTGTCTCAGTGCCCTTTGTACATCCTAGGGTTTATTTGGCTAGTAGTAACTATATGTGAAAGATTAGCGCACAGACTATCTGCATTCCACTCTTCTGCCCACTGCCAAGAACTCGGCCTCTACCGGATAGTCGACCCAGTCTCATTACATCGCACGTTGCCTGCCGAAAAATCAGGTGATCCCAACTCCTCGAAGAATGCACACAAGGCAGAAGCACACTAATTCCGGCCATGACTGTTGCTACAGAGTCTGGCATTTACTTCGAATATGACGTCATGAACATCACAAACGAGCTCCATAGAGCAGTTCCCACTCTCTCCATTTTTTCATCACCAGCATAATCAGAATTATTCTCAATATCGCTACACACAAGCAAATACACATAGAAGGTACATGAAGCTCTATTTTCTTCCTTTATTTGAACCTTTTATTCATTTCCCTCTATCTGTCTATGACTATTGAGTGATGACAAGAATCAGCATACTGCTAGTCCTTGAGTTCCACTTTCGTCACACTTTGACGGATGGCTACGATTAAGGATTCTAAAATCTCACTGACAGTCTCTACATCCTGGTGTTGAATTGACCTATTAGGATAGTAATGTCATAGAAGTATACGGCCAGAAAAGAGGAATAAAAAGAATCCAACAGAAGAGCACCGAAAAGGAATATTCTATCCCCAATCAGCTCGCTCGTATACTAATGGTCATACATGACAATTTAAAACAATCATCGACTACACAGCGAATTAATATGCACAATGGCCAAGGGAACGAAGGATTACTTCCCCATACTCCTATAATATCTTTGCAAAGTTAAAATAAATATTCATTACAGCTTAGCAATCATTGCATTACCCTTCTCTATCCATGTCACGGCATCTTGCACAAACTCGTCAACCACAGCCTTGGCCGGCTTCTGTTCGTTAACGACGGCAGCACATTTGCCCATAAGGAAGCGGCGATACTTGAAGAGCCCCTCCTCATCTCCGTCGGAGCTCTTCGCTTCTTTATCAAGGTCATTCTCCCAGGGGATAATGCCCTTCGAGGTCAGCTCCTTCAGCTCCTGCTGGCGATTTTGCTCCCAGTTTTGGATGTATTCGTTATTGCGCACACGCATGGGGCGTCCGGTGTAGATTATCGTGCGCACGTTGTCGTCGTGTCCCGCCGTCTGCAAGGCTCTCTTGTGGGCTTCTGGCGCGCCAGCCTCCTCGGTGAGCACAAAGCGGGTTCCAACCCAAACAGCGTCAGCACCCATCATGAGAGCTGCAGCGAGAAGCTGGCCGTTGTGAATTCCGCCAGCCGCGATGACCTGTACCGGCTTGCCGGTGAGGGGAGACTTGTGCTTCTTGCAAATGTCGACAACGGCGGGGATCAGCACCGTCGTGGGGATATCGCCCGTGTGGCCACCGCCCTCACCGCCTTGGGCACAGATGATGTCAACACCAAGTTCGAGACACTTGTAGACATGCTTGACATGTCCAACCATGTTCATGTAGACGACGCCGTGCGAGTGAAGCCTGTCAACAACGGACTTGGGCGGCACGCCGACCGCAGAGACAAAAAGCTTCGCGCCAGACTCAATTATCACGTCAATAAGCTCATCTAGCTTTCCCTTGGTGTAGTCGTAGCTATGAACCATCCACTGTTAGCAAAGTCCAACGGCGCAAGGCATTTTTCAATTGGGTGGGCGCATGCGACGCGGAAAAACGCACTTTGTCTTTCGCGCGCTACCGCCAACCTGGGGAAGCAGCAGGTCGATTCCAAAAGGCGCGTTCTTGTCGATAAAGTAACTCTTCATCTCGTCAATCTGCTCGCGAAGCATGCTTGGCGTGTACGACATGCCACCAAGCACACCCAAGCCGCCGGCGTTCGTCACGGCGGCGGCGAGCTTTGGGCCCGCGGCAACGTTCATACCCGCGAGCAACACGGGGTGACTTATGTTGAATAAGTCAGTGACCGATGTCCTGATTTTCTCTGCCGAGACGATTGGAGTTAGCATTTTTGCGTCACCAAGGTGTGCAGACTGTCTCTATCTCGACGTACGCGGAGATGCCATGGTGAATTCCGTTTAACTATACAAATCAAGCGAATAAAATCAACTAAAGCCCGCGTGAGATTGACAATTCGATAGTGCCTGTCAAAGGGAGTGGAAAAGTTCAACTGTTTCTCTCAGCACGTTGGTAGACAAAGTTCACATACAACGAATCTCGGTAATCCGAGGCCAATGTTTGGGCCCGTCGGTGTGGATAATGGGAGCGATGCCGAGGCTTGGTCCCTTGTGCGGGGTTGTGTGGGCCGACTTTTAGCTTCCGTGTAAAAAGGAATCCGGGGCAGAGGCGGAGATGCCGATCACAGAAGGTGGTTGGTTATTTCCGGTATTACTGACGAAGACTTGTTCATCGCCAGACAGGTAAGGTCGTTTGAAATGCTCCAGCGGCAGATTTGTCCCGTGTGACACGGCAGAGTTAAGTGTCAATTTGTCTGGTCACATACAGCATCACCATCATTCCCAGGCCTCGTGACGGTTCCGTCCTATCATAGGCACGCAACCCGATACTGTTGAGGACGAAAGGCACAAGTCTATAGTAGAAAATGCAGCGTTCCAGCATAATGACGAGTTTTGTTAGGTTGGGATTTCGGCATTTGCGACATGACCGGTTATCTCAAAGGCTTCCCGCTTTGGCCGTTCCATCTCAGCTCTCCATGTGCCTAACATAAAATCGCACAAATCGCACCAACGGCCAGTAAATTACAGGTGCGTCAAATTGATTCTCAGTTCCCAGGTGTGTCGAAATGGGCTGCCTCTTGAGACAGCTTACTACAAAGATTTTGCCAAAGCGCCATTTTCTCTTTGGGTCGCTTTGAGACATCACTGGTTACACCAGCAACCGGCACCGATGGGAATTAGACGCTGTCCTTGCTTCCGTTTGCGTGCAGACGATAGACGAACCCTAGGCCGAAAACGTCGAGTGTGACATGAATATCGGGTTTCTGGCAAAGCCTAATGCTTTGTCAATGGAAAACAATGATTGCCAAATTCACTTTAGCGGTTTTGTCAAAGTGTCCAAATCTCACTCCAATCCAAGCCGGCTGAGAATTGACCTGGATAAAACGAGGGAAAAGCATAAAACAATTTTAATAAAAACAAAAAAAAGACGTGGGCTTCAATAATTTACTCTGTGTATGCTCCAAGGAACATGCAAGGGCGCAATAAAGTATCGGAGAATTTCTAATCAGTATTATTGATTTACGAAAAAAGATGAGCCAGTATGATTGCCACACCCGCCATTAGTGCGCTCGGCATCGGCGCCATATTCGCCGCGGATGTGCCTTTGGGGTTTAGGTTTTTGACGCATTGGTCGGAACAAGAGTCCGCCTGCGCATCGCCGGTTCCATTGCTCGACTGTGTCTTGTCGCCAGTGTAGTAGCGCTCCATGCACTGTCTCACGCATCCGAAAGCCTGACAAGACACCGTATTCTCGTCGCTGATGACCCACCCATCCAACTCGCGCTGGCTCCAGACGCCGTTTGCCCCGTACAATCTGGTGCTGCTACTGTACGAATAGCCGTTAACCGAGGACGTGCCCTTCTTGATGAGGCTGGTCGAGATGCGGATGCGAGACTTGTCGGGCGCCACATCAGCCGGGATAGTAACGTTAACTTGTGTGGTGTCCAGGTCCTCTGCGTACGCGAGCCAACACACAGGCCCTATGCCCCATCCGGGTGGCTCCAGGGCAAGGAAGACGCGGTACGCGTTGTACCTCTTTCGAAGATCAGAATCGCTGTCGATAGTGTAGACGATTTTGAGTTGCGTGGACTGGTCAGCGGTGACGTTGTAGGGGAGGGTGATGGCTGGAGCAGCGTTGACGTGCGTTGTGAAGGCCGCCAAAACAGTGAGGACAGCCACCCGGAGGAAGCACGATATCAGCGCCATCGCATGTTGAAGTGAATGTGATCCGGGGGGGGAAGATGAGACGACGGCCCTGCCTTTGACTCTGCCTCGGTCTTTGCCTCTGCCTCTGCCTCTTTCTCTGCCTTGGAGAAAATCGATGCGAACAATTTGGAGCGGCTGACAAAATCGTCAAACAGGGGCGACGCGCCGGAGATGAAATGACGCTACTGAAATCCTTCCGGCTTTCGGCCGAGTCGCCTAGTAGCACCGTCTGGGCCACGATCCATCTCGGCGGGATTGACAGAGTCGAATGGGAATAATACACAGCCTTTTTAGAGGCCTTGCAAGTCAAAATAATAGTATTCTAGAACCCCAACCAACCCTATTTTGGGCCTGCACAGCCGATCACGGTTGCAGCCCCCACTCAGTGTCCTGGATACGCTACCCTAAACAACTGCATTTATTTTAACAGGGTCGTCGATGACGGGAAACACCACTTGGATTCATTTTCTAAATGGTTGTATATATTGATTTTTAAATTTTAAAATATTTGAGGCAAACTTTTTCTCTCGAATTTCTTGCGTGTTGGAGTGTTGCGTGGCACATATCAGTCTCTATGGTCATATACATCACCTATTACAATGTATTGGATCTGGCCGTTGTTCCATCAGGCCGCGTCGCCATGCTCATTTTACAGAGGGGAGGATATATTAGGACTTCATTAATTCTATTTTACGTCGGATCATCTTTATCAAATGATAGTATTGAGTATCGCCAACGACTCAAGTGCGTTGTTCGGTTTCTTGTCGTGCCCAGAGACATGATCAAGTGGATCTCGGATCTCGGCAGCACATAAGATTAAAATCATGCACAATGCTAGACATGAGCCCATAAATTCAATGATAACCGGGGAAATAAAAACCATGCTGCAATTTCAGATCAGTTCTCATCAAGCTATTAAGGCAGGCAAAACTGTTGTCGCAGGCTTTTTTTTGCTATAGTGTGAGGAGAGAGACATGGTGCCTAATGCTCATAGCTGTAGTAATCCACTGTCCTCCCTTTTTCTAACACCCCTGCTCGAACATGTCAACCATGAAATGACAGCCCCACTAGCTAATTACCTTTTGCCAAAGCACTCGTTCTGCGATGAAAATTCGTGGTCAAGTAAGGAGGAGGGTCGCGCCCATTAATGCTGCTCTCGCGAACAAACGCGCTTACAGCGTCGACAAGATGGACTGTTGTATCCAACGCACGGAAGCGACGCCGTTTTTATTTCTGGCTTCGACTCTTGTAAGAGGCCCTAGCTATTTCGCATCAGCCTGGCACTGAATCCTGTGGGGAAAATCATCAGTGGCTGAGTTCCGATTCCCAGAGATCATTGACGCTGGCTGCTGCTAAATCATAGCTACCTGTTGCCCTGGATGGGCACGGTTGGGCTGTGAGACACCTCTGTCAACGGTATACGCACCTTTGATTATCTGTAATCACTGGGTCGCGATGTCGCTTGTGCTTGCTACATTTGGGTGGCTAATGCCCGACGTTCGCCTCGCAAAAACCGTGTCCTACTTCAAGGTCGATCTCTCGGCGATCAGAAGGTGGCATTCCACACCTACCGTTCACTGAGCTCGAGCGACATCGTCATCGGTGGATAAAAAAAACACACTAAATGTGCATTATATTATAGAGAAGACCCTGATCTACCTACTGAACTCTCAACTTGCAGTCTCCTGGGCATTGGCAAAGGCGTGAACACTCCCCGCCGCTCTTGCGTACTCTATCTTGCCGGATTTGCAAATCCCATTCGTATCAGCTTTCGGATCATACCCATTGACAATGGTCCAATTGTGTGAGATGCCGTTGCTCTTTGATTCTGATTCAGCTTCTCCCCAGCCACCGCCGCCTGGCGTGTGAATCACGCATCGATCTCCAACTTGCATGTCGACCTGGCCTCGAGAACCCATGCTGACCCATCGCTCCTTGTCATCCCCCAGGTTCTTGACCCAGTAATTGGCACCGCACTCTCCGGGCTCGCCGCCCATCATGCCGTATGGCTGGTTCACTCTGCGCTCCGAAATAATCGAGTAGGTCAACGGGGCGCGGCATTCGAAATCTCGAACAACGCCACAGCCTCCATTGAACTTTCCCTTTCCGCCACTGTTCTCGCGAATCGAAAACTCGCGCATCAAGATGGGATATCTCCGCTCGATGATTTCAATGTCGGTGGTGCGTGTGTTGGTCATGTGCACCTGCACACCACTTGCGCCATGCCAGGTCGGCCCAGCGCCTTCGCCGCCGCAGATGGTCTCGCCATATCCATATGCGAACCCGCCGTCTTTGTTTCTTCCTCCGAAAACACCAAAGCAGTTCATGCAGCCCTGAGATCCCGAGGCAGCTTGGAAGGCCTTGAGAAGGAGATCGACGAGACGCTGGGACGTCAGCGTGTTCCCGCAACAAACGGCTGGCCCTGACGAAGGGTTCAGGAAAGTCCCCTTGGGGAGTATGACCTCTGCTGGTGCCAGACAGCCTTGGTTCAAAGGAATGTCGGACCCAATGAGCAGACGTGATACATAGATGAGCGCAGAATATGTGATGGCTGGTGGTGCATTCATATTTGAAAGCATTTCGCAAGATGTCCCTGTGAAGTCGAAGGTTGCTTTTCCATCTTCGTGCAGAGTGATTGCAACCTTCATGGTGGATCCGTTGTCTAGCTTATCTTCTGCTCGCAGAGGACCGGCCCCGAAACGGTGATAGGCCGACTTGAAGTAGGCGCGCACAGCAACCTCTGCGTTTTCTTGGATCTTGTACATGTAGAAGTGAACCACTGACTGGCCATATTCTTGCATTAGAGCACGAATCAGAGTGCTTCCCTTGTGATTAGCGGCCACCTGAGCCTTCAAGTCCGAGATGTTATCGCCAAGTCTCCTCGAGCCGTTGCACCCGGGATATTTGCCGGGCTCAAGTAGAATTTTGATGATGCCTTCCTCGTCAAAGGTTCCATTTTGGACTAGGAAGAACGATTTAATAACGGCACCCTCTTGCCACAACTCGGTGGAGTTTCTACATGACCGATTAGCATGAAATAATTGCATTTGAACATTAACTTACGGCGGCATCGATGTGCCTTCATACCCACCAATGTCTAGATGATGACCTCTAGACGCGGTGTAGAAGCAAATTGTTTCTCCGTCTTCATCAAACACGGGAGTGATAACGGTGATGTCTAGCATTCTCATTAGCTATAGGAAAAACGCGACAATGAGGAGAGGCTTACCAGGGAGATGGGTGCCTCCGGCTTCTGGATGGTTCGAGACAAGAACATCTCCCGGTTTCAACTTTCCAAGGTGAAGGTTGTGTTGGAACTTGACGGCATAGCTCATGCTTCCAAGATGAACCGGAACATGAGGAGCATTAGCAACAAGCTCGCCATCCGGGCTGAAGATAGCACACGAGAAGTCCAGTCGTTCTTTAATATTCAGAGAAAGACTTGTCTTTTGTAGAGTTCGTCCCATCTGCTCTGCGATGCTCATGAATCGATGCGAGAAGATGCTCAGCTTGATGGGATCCACCACATCGGACACTGGCGCATCGGTCTTTGCCTGGACCTCCCCGCTGCCCAGCTCGATCACTATATGCGAAGTTAGAACCATGGCCCTGGCCTCAGGCACAACTACAATAGTTTGAGTATTATCAATAATAATCGACGGCCCAACAACGATGCTCCCAGGCTGCAGGTCTCCAAGAAGGTAGACCTTGGTGGGTTGTGTGCTTTCGCCACCGAAGTATGTCTGAGTCTATTGCGAGTTAGTGGATTGGTTCAAATCAACGCTCAATAGGATACTTACTAATTCTACCTCACCGGAAGTCACCTTGACAAAATTTGTGGTTTCCAGCTCCTTGACGAGGCGGTCGTTGTCATGACTAACTTCGCCACTCTTTCCTACCCCACGGACCCGAACATCATCAACGATGACTTTTCTGGAAGCCGGGAAAACGAAAGAAAGCTCTCTGAAATGTTCGCGCTCCAGAGCTGCCCTCCAATCGCCGTCTTGAGGCTCGGGAATCATGAAGTTCGTGTCTGTTCCGTGATATCTGAGGTTCAGGAACGGCTCATATGCCATCGAGTCTTCACTGATACCCTGACCCGTAAGGGCTTCATGAACTTGGCCTTGGAGCGCTTCGATTCTTCCTTGGAGGCGAGGGATGCTTTCTTCAGAGAGGGTCTCCGAGCACGGCTCTTGCGCCTCCTGGACTACCTCCGCGAGTGCCATTCCATATGCTGAAAGAATACTCGAAAACTTGTGCACGATGATTCTTCGAATGCCCAGCTTGGAAGCAATCTCGCAGGCATGTTGGCCGCCGGCACCACCAAAGCAGGACAGGTTATGCTCGGCGGTCTCAAAGCCACGCGCCTCGGTCAAAGCGCGGATGGGACGACTCATAGACTCGTTCGCGACATCGATAAAACCATGTGCGACTTCATATGCGGACATGGCTCTGCCAGACTCGGCACTGATCTGGGCTGTCAACAGTTCAAAACGCTCTTTCACTAGGTCGTAATCGAGAGGAAGATCCTCCTGGGGTCCGAATATGGCTGGGAAATACTTGGGAATTAGTCGACCGAGGCTATTGAGATTAGTATTTTAATCAGTGCTATACTGGTATGAATTCTTACAAAAGATTGGCGTCAGTGACTGTCAATGGGCCTCCCTTGCGATACGAAGCCGGTCCTGGGTGAGCGCCAGCGCTCTGCTCCGCATTAGAAAATCTTCTTTTGGCTCAGCATGGTGGGCGATACTTACTTCAGGACCAACCTTGAAGAGACCATTGCTCCAAAATAAAATACTTCCACCACCGCTTGCGACGGTGTTGATATCTAACTGAGGAGTCTGTATCGAAACGCCGGCCGTGGTAGTTTCGAAAACGTGCTCGAATGATCCTCCAAACCGACTGACATCTGTCGATGTACCTCCCATATCGAAGCCTACCACAGGAGATTTCCCATCGTATGACGTCCTAGCATATCCCACTACGCCACCTAAAACATACTGTCAGCTTTTGATATGAGTTCTGATGCAAATGTTACTTACCAGCTGGACCACTCAGCACGCCTCGCAATCCGCGGAAGCTTTTATGACTGACCAAGCCGCCGTCGCTTTGCATGAACTCGCATGACACACCATCCAGATTGCCATCCTCAAACCCTTGAGCGAATCCATCGACATATTTGATAATTTCAGGCGTGAGATAGGCATCCACAGAAGCAGAACTGCCGCGAGAGATCATTTTGATCATCTTGGCGCCCACGCTAGAAGAGGTCGACACATGACGAAACCCTAATTCGTATGCTATCTCCGCGACTCGATCTTCGTGGGCTTGGTAAAGATACGAATGAGCCAAGCAGATTGCAAGCGCGTCGATGCCGGCTTCTCTAAGCTTGGATAGCTTGGTTCGCACCTCAGACTCGTCCAGAGGCCGGATAATGCGAAGCATATCCCCGGTTGAGGCTTTCACCAGCTGGCCTGGAATTTCTTGGAGGTCTAGCTTAATATCATCATTTCTCTCATCGAAATCCTCAACGGTGATTCGCTCCGATATTTCAACGACCTCATCGTAGAGGAGCTGGGGCTTCTTAATTCCCAAATCGAAGAGCCTGGGTCTTGACTGGTAGCCAATGTCTAGGAGGTCACGGAAACCCTGGTTCACGATAAATGCGTGGCGAGTGCCTTTTCTTTCCAATAGAGCTATGCTGGACTGTAAGTATCTGCATTGCATCAAAATATTGATGTCGACCCACCATTTGTGGCGACGGTTGTACCCATGCGGATAGAGTGAATCAGCGCCTTGGGGATGGGTGCACCCCGAGGGATTGATGTTCCGCTGACGTTCTGCAGAATCTTTCGAATACCTGATGAGATGTGTTAGACCTAATCAGCTCACAGAAGTACGTTTTTCCCACCTTCGGATGGAGCATCTGCATAGTTGCCAGGGTCTACTGATAACAGCTTGACTACAACATCGGCATGTCCAGGGATAGACGCCCAGACATCGGTGAAAGTACCCCCACGGTCTGGGCAGAGTTTCTGTCAGATTTGGCCATAGTAGAGGTGAAGCGAGGCATACCAATTGCGAACTTGATGCTCTTTGGGGGCACAGTTTGGGATGCACTGGTTGTCTTGACAGTCATGATTGCAGGCGTAAATTCGGATGCTCAAATGCCATGCTACCTTCATCTTCCCCTCTATCAAGGGCATCAAGTGTAATTATAGCCATCTTTGGGATCACTTTTGGGACTTTGAGGCCCGTTCAACTCGCTCTCGATGCACCGTTATCGCGATTAGTAGAGGGCCGATGCGTGCTTCGTTTCGAACTGCTTCACGTCCACACCCCTGCTCTTGGATCTGCACCCCGCTTCACTACTTGACCAACCAACCCAATCGTAGCGCCCTTATCTCCGGACCTATTTCTGAGTTGCCGTGACTTCAGGCTGGCACGCCGGCCAATTCCTGCACGCTAGGGTCAAGGATTACAAAGCTAGGCTTGTTCGTCGCGTCGCATCGGGCCATCCGAAATCGCATATGACGTTGATAACGCGCAGGATGACCGGCTCGCTCGTTTCGACCTGCCCCCCTCACTTGTTTCTGCGGGTCTCTCGTTCTGGTATAACAAGCCCTTTTAACTAGTGCTGCTGCTGCCACTCCAACCCGTAGACGGCCCCAGGGCCCGGGATTGCAGATAGTCGATTCTCCTGCTCGTGGGAAGCATCCTTGCAGGGACGCGGAAGATGGAGGGGTTTGGGTTTCCCGGAACGATAAGCCACGTATAAAAAGTAAGGAAGAGGATCACAGGTCGCACAAATCATCACGACCTCCAGTGCCTTGCTTTTCGTAAATGCAGTAGTCACAATTATTTCCTCGAGGTCAAACAATGGATGCCGACAAGGGAAAGCCTGTTGAAAGGGTCGAGTCCCACCAAAATGGAGACTCTGCCGAAGTGCATCTCGACAATGGCGTCGACAAGCTTCAGGGCGAAGCGGCGAAATTCGTCGCAGCCCACCAAGACTATCCCCCAATGACACCCGAGATTGAGCGGCGCGTCAAGAAGAAAATAGACGCGTGGCTGATTCCATTGGGCTTCATGACGGCGACCCTGGGCGCGGTTGACAAGGTCCAGCTCAGCACTGCTGCGCTGTACGACTTTCGGCAGGACAACAATCTCACCGGCGAGGAATACAGCTGGCTTGGAAGTATTCTATACCTAGGCGTAGGCGCTTTCCCGGTGTATGTTTGGGTGAATCTTGGAGCTGACTGCCATGTAGCAACTCCTGGGACTGTTCTTCATGTCATACATGGTGCAACGAGTTCCCCCGGGAAGATTACTGTGTTGGGCGTCGCTTGTGTGGTCGGCCCTGACAATCTTGCATCCTGCGTGTCACAATTGGGGCGGATTCATGACACTCCGGTTTTTGCTGGGATTTGTCGAGGCGGCCATCACTCCATCGCTTACTATGATTGTCGCGACATTCTACCGCAAGAGTGAACAGCCGCCCAGAAATGCGAGTGAGTAATCATGAATCCCGCCTTGCCACCTATACCAACTAACCTGTCAAGTCATTCTGGCCTACTTTTCATCAATCTTCAATGGTTTCTTCTCGTGGGTTATCGGCTACATCCCGGAAGATGCGCCGCTGAAACGGTGGCAATATTTGTACTTGCTCACAGCCAGCATCAACATTTTGTGGTCCATATTCCTCATCCTTGTCTTGCCCGATAACCCTATGAACGCACGCTTCCTGACCGAGGAGGAGAAGTTTTACGCAACGTTGAGACTGGCTGAGAACCGCACTGGTGTGGCTAACAAGAGCAATGAGTGGAAATGGTACCAAGTCAAGGAAGCCATGCTTGACATCAAAATTTGGATCATTTTCTTCTTCAATATTGCCATCAATATTCCAAACGGAGGTCTGGTGACGTTCGGATCCATCATCATCAACAATCTTGGCTTTGACGCCCTCGAGTCCAGCCTACTTTCCATGCCCTTCGGTGTGTTTGCAACTGGTGGAGCCTGGATTTTCAGCTACATAGCCGCGAGATGGCACAACAGGCGCACAGTGGTAGCATCTATAATCTTGCTGCTCCCTCTTCTCGGAACCGCTATTGTCTATGGTATGCCAAAGTCCAACGTCCCGGCACAAATGGTTGGACTCTACATGATGTATTTCTATTGGCGTAAGTATTGCCTCCCTTGTACAATCTCCCAAAAACCTGTTGGTTAACAAATCAGCCCCATATATCGTTTGTGTTTCCCTTCCACAGGCAAATACTGCCGGACAGACCAAGAAAGCGGTTACCTTTGTTGTAGTGTCCATCGGATACGCGGTCGGCAACCTCATCGGACCTCAGACCTTCCGTGCGGACCAGGCACCCAAGTACACTGGCGGAGTAATTGCCATGATGTGCTGCTATTGCGTCTGCATTTTGTTGTGTTGCTTGTATTTGGCTGTCACTGTTTGGGAGAATCGTCGTCGCGATCGGCTGTACGGGAAGCCCGAGCAGGTTCAAGTTGGAACAGTTGAAGGTCTCTCAGACTTGACAGACAAGGAACAAAAGGAGGACTTCCGGTATACCCATTGAGGTTTAGTTAGGTATATATGCTTGCTGTGAATCATTATTCACCCAAAATTTAATACATCGAATATTCAGTATTTTTGTTGCACATTGCCAGATGAAATATGTTGTCTCTCGATGCAGCTCGAATTTAACTCACACGAAGGCTCTGGGCCGCCTCGGAGTTAAGGTCTCCCTTGATTCTGCTATGGAGCTTGTGTTGGGTACTTCTGATGATAAATATTGTATATTAACTTAGATGTAATAGTGTTTAAGAAGCCTATTGTCCTGGGACTGATTAGATCTTGGCCTTGGGCTTCTCAAGATCTCCCAAGTCAATCACATTGCCAACTCTCCAGCTTACGTCTCCGTCCCCGCCTTCTTTCTTCTTCCATCTCCACTGCTTATGAAGTTGCCACTTCTCCTCTAGTACCTTCTTGACCCACAGACCGACAACGGGGAGCATTTTGAAGCCATGGCCCGAGTCTCCTGTTGCTACGATTAAACCCTTCTTACCAGGGACAAAGTCAATCACGTAATCAGAGTCAGTGGTATCGGCTACCCAGCACAACTTCTTGTCAATCAATGGTCGATCAGCAAGAGCTGGAAGAGTATCTCGTAGCAACTTCCGGATCAACTCCTCATCACTTTCGGGGATAAAAGAGGAATCATCTGGTGGCAATGAAATAGGTCCACCTCGGAAGTTCGTATATCCTGCGCCAGATGGGCAAAGTTTGAGCAGTTTTGTTCTCGGGTCGGGCTCAAAGAAGAAGCCGAGATCTCGAGCATAAGTGACCGGGATGCCTTTCAAGCTCTCCGCCTCGGATGATGTGAGCTGAATGTGCGCCACACTCCACGCCTTGGCCGTCACCTGGTGGGCAACGTCAGGTAGAAGGCTAGCAACAGAGGCACCCAGCGTGAGGATTACAGTCTCAGCCTCGTATTCCTTTCCAGACTCTGTTGTGACTCCAATGCACTTGTTGCCGTCCCACATCAAGGTCTTGGCGCCATCTCCAAGCTTAAAATCGACACCGAGGTCACAGCACGCGGCATAGGTGGCGTGGAGGGCATCGGCAGAATGCGAATATCCAGCGAGACGATTAAAGTAGCCCTGCCATTTCATCGGGCCATCGAAGACCGGTGCAATAGCCTTGATGTCTGCACGATTGTTTATGGGGGTGATTTGGTCCTTGAATGCAGGGTTTTGCGAAATGGACGACAGGGATTTGGCCAGAGTGCGCTTAGCCTTGTCGGGAGCATCAGGAGAGTTTGCAAGTAGGTATCCTACTTGATGGAAGTAGGGCGCAAAAAGAGGGTTTTCTTTCCACTGTGTGATCGCCTCCTGTACGCTAATTGATTAGCGGTGTGCTGGGATGTAAGAAGCCACTGTGTTCAACTCACCAGCGCCAATTTGGCATACCACGGGTTCTCATACTCGGCGCGAATAATCTTGTTCAAGTCGTTTCCGGCAGAAGCCTCCGCGGGGACGAGTGTGTCCTTTTCCAGAACAGTGACGTTCTTATAGCCACCCTTTGCGAGGTGATAGGCCGTGGAGAGACCGTAAGTCCCACCGCCCACGATCAAGACTTTCGCATCAGTCATCTCGGCGGCTCTGTGGTGATAAATCAAAGGCGAAACAGACCGCCGAGCAGCCAATATGTATGCTATTTCCGCGCCAATTGATCTTGCTCCGGTCCTCGGCAGTGAACTTGGTCAAGTGCCGGACGATAGGTGCTGGAAGTTTAGGCAAGTCGAATCGAGGCGACCGTGTGCGGGGTACAACGACGCGTTCCCCGCAGTCTGCACGCCCATCACACGAGTCACGATGCCGATAACCAGGAGCTAGGGGACCCACCGCATGGCGAGGTTCTTGATAGGCCGTATGCACCGGCTATCAGAGCAGGGAGTCGTATCTGGGCCCGAAGGTCGCGCTCAACCAGAGTAGGGATTCTTCATTCTGCCTCCTTTCACACCACTGCTCTCTTGTCTACGCCTCACAAGGCGAAACAAACCCACCGAGCCGTACACAGCCCCCCAGTCTGGGAGCCCTTAACTGGCATGACTACTAAACGGAACCCGGGGTCTGAGTTTAGAACCCGGACAGGTTGTAGAAGGTGCCGTGAGCGCCGAATCAAGTGCCCTGGTAAGCGGCCGGAGTTGTCAATTGGCTTCTACGCGCAGTGCTAGGTTCTAATCCCCTGCGACTAGAACAGCGACCTGCATGCAAAACGTGCGAGATTCGTGGCGATCAATGTAGTTATGACCTTGTCTTACGATGGAGCCGCGTCAAGACCTTCGGATTTGCCCGAAATAAGTGCAAGCCGTCCGCGCCGACTTCGCCCAGCATGTTCCTCAATACAGGGCCAACCCACTTCCTTTCGCCTGGTACAAGGGTAGACGGTGTACTAAGAGACCAATCAGTTGATGCTGTGGGAGTTGGTCATGATCTTGGCACCATCCAACATTCGACAAATGCGGGACGCATTCGGTCAAGCGATGACCAACATTCCCAGCCTAGAATTGTGCATAGCCTTTCTTGTTTCAACCTTTCCTCCACGGAATATCATCTTTGGGACTACTTTCACAGCCAGATCACCCCTGCCTGTGTCTTAAATCCGAATACGAATCCTTATCAAGATGTGATCTTGAAAGTTGCCGTCTCGTGTGGAACCACCTCTCCCATTTTCCACGGCGTCATGTCAATCTCTGCGAACCAGTTGTATAGCTTAGGCCATCGCGAATACCAGCATTTAGTGTGGAAGCATCGCCACTACGCTCTTCAGGGACTACGGTTTGAAACATCCAAATATGAAGCCGGTAACTTGAATCCACTTGGTGCTGCACAAATGGCGGCAACAGCTTTGGCGCTATGCTTCGTCGAGGTAAACCACCTAGCACTCACACACTCTCTTCTTTTGGTCCAGCTATTGATCCATCCTAATAGATTTCTCATGATTGCTCCGACTCTTGGGTTTCACACACGAATTTTACTCGATCGCTCATAGAAACCTTCTCCAAGCTTCATTCTACTGACCCAGACGTTCAAGCATTATTCACCTTTGCCAGCGCCTACATAATTTCGCATGAAATATTCGCACATACAGCATGGACTCCATCTAAATCACACGACTACGACGCGATAATGAATTTATCCGACGACCCCAATATCCAAACCCTTACAGGGTGCTCAACCGAGTTCCTTCAGATTCTTTCAGAAGTCAACCAGTTAGCAATGAATATCAAAACACAATCTGCTCTTTCATCCCCCAGCCGCAAAATTGAGAAAGACATGTACGTCCGAGTTCGCGATTTAGAACGAAAGCTGCACGGGTGGAACCAGGAAAACCGGCTGGGTGACCCTCATTCCGATGCACCCGAGGGCCTCCTGGTGGCTGAAACGAAGCGATTGACTGGGTTGCTCTACTTATACTCACGCACAAGCGATCTTGGTCCTCAGGATCCCTGTATCGTTCGTTTGACGGCTCGAATTTTGAGTCTCATATCCAGAATCACGCTTCGTACTAATACGGTGCTCTGGCCGCTGTTTATGGTCGCTACGCTGGGGGTGCGTCCTGAGAGCGACCCAGACAGGGTGATGGTACTGGATAAGCTGCATTCACTTCAGGGCACTAGGCAGCTGGGGAGCGTGAAAAAGGCACGCCAGATCATCGAGGGCGTCTGGAACACGCGTGATTTACACAGCTGGGCTTCAAATATGGGATGGAACATTCTTCAATTTGCTATTGGCTCAGAAAAAATAAGCCTGGCATGAACACGCGTTCACTTCAGAAGGTAGAGCAAGCAAATGGATGTTGGCATATGAGCCTATCCAATTGATAGGCGGCAAGGATTCTAACAAACCTTCTGCGAAGATCTTCCCAGAATACTGGGCGCCCTTTGCCGTGTTTGACCAACGGGAGAAGGCGGGCCGCTAGTATTGATCGGCTCACTGAGGCTGAAAAACATGTCTCCTATCCGGGGTGTTGACCGCCTTATAAGCGGGCTCCAGAAACGAACGGGGGATTCATTGGTGAGAGCCATTGAGGTTGAGTATGAACTAAGGCTTAGGTGATGGCAACTAAACCAATAAGCTGCAGGCCAAAAAAAGAAATTACTAAAAGTTGAGTGGCGGTGCCGCAGATCCTTCGGATCTAAAGACACATAGATTCCTTCGTATACAGGTTGCCCCTCGTATCGACCAGAGTCTTGGTGAGGAGCGGCTGAAAGGCGGCATCTCCACTTTCCAAGCCATGGAACTAGCGCCGCGAACCACTTGCGACGTCATCCGGCGCAGTTTCACCTCGCCGTTTTATCTTCTTGCGCACACTTCATTTGATTCCCGTCTACTATGCCCGGTGTCCCTACGAGTCGAGGTTGCGAGGCCTGTCGAAAGGTAAAGAAGAAAGTAAGTTCCACCCTCATAAATGGCATTTTGCAGAACAAACTGTTAACCTCCTTCAGTGTGATCAGATAAAGCCAAAGTGTGGGAGATGCACGCGTCGCAAAATCCCGTGTATCGGGAACGGCGCCAAGCGATGGGTATGGCGGCAAAATGAAACGGCCATGTCCACTCCAAGACCGAGTCCGAGTAATGAATCAACAAGGGAGAATTCTAAGTTGGTATTCATCCTCGGCATCGAGGACCTTAGATACGACATGCGCGCATACGGGGGAACTTTCTTTGCCGACTTACCCCGCCGCTTCGGCCACAGTCCAGTGCTTGATGCGTCCGTGTCTGCCTTGGTTGCCTCATACAACGCGTGTCAATTTAATCAGTCAAAGATAACGGCCTATGAGCTTTATGGCGCGGCTTTGAGAAAATTGAGGATGTCTCTGCAACAGTCGACGGAGTCTATGGCTGTGAAGATGTATGCAGTCTATAATATTTATGTCTGTCAAGTAAGTTTATATATATACATAATAGTATCGAGATGGAACTTTTTACTAATAGCATCAGGACTGGATTGACCGTAAGAATAAACATACAGGAAAGCATATGGAGATGTTGGCGTTGATGCTGCAAGGCGCGGTGGCCCAGGACAAATTGAATGAACTCGAATATGTATACGGCCTTTGCCAGTACATAGTAAGTCCATTTCCCACACATAACCATGATACAACGCATACTAACTCTAAGGAACTAGATTTGGCAGAGCCTAATAAGCCCTAGAGTTAAACTCGGCCCATGGTTCTGGAAGGCCGCTAGCATCTGCACTACAACACGCCCTCTGCGCTACCAAAAACACGATTTTCTAAGTCTCGAGCTGGGAACTCGAGCAGAGATATCTTTGTATCTTCATGCACCAGCCAGACACCTGTACCAGATAAAGTGCATCTATGACCTTATTCGGCTCGAGAGGCCGCGACTTTGCCAAACCGTCGAGATGTTGAGAGTGGCGGCTTTCGCGCCGAAGGCGACTTTGGTGGACATGAGAGTCCTTATTTCGTACCAAAGCGGGTATGCAACTCTGCTATCTATGGCGGCAATTATCAACCGGGTTCTACGCGCATTCGAATATGAGTGCCTTAGTCTTTTAGAAGAGGCCCATGACTTTTGCGATGAAACCATTCTGCTGGCCACCCGTTGCGTCAGCGATCGGCCGCTTGGGGCTGCCTACGTCCCGGAAATTCTAAAGATCGTCTGGGCATCAAGTACAGATGGCTACGGCTGTTTCGAATTGGAGGCGTTATTACTGGACTTTCAGACGGATTTTGATGGCGCCGACTATTTGAAAGAGGCTATGCCGATACGAGGGCAATTTGAAAAGCTGGAAAGGAGCGTGAATCAGACCAAATTTGGCCGACATGGTAGTTCCAGCGACAGTGCTGGATTGGATGATTTGGAGCCAGCTGAGGGATGTGCGTCGCAGTAGGCAAGACATTGGTGGATGAGATGATTTCAAATCTGAATCATGAAATGTGTGCCAAGGCATACAGCACGGTTTATGACCTCGAGCATTATGGGGACGGAGGTAAATAAGGCGAGGCAGAACTATCAATAGCTAGAATTGGCTTAATGTTGCATCATCCAGCTATATATATATATTGTTTATTTGCTTTCTGTTCTGGACTCAATCCGATAGCAGCGCATGCCCATCTCAGATCTCTCTCTTGGCGCGATGGGGCGGTTTAATCATCAAGGGTCACCTAAATTAGGCCACGGCCGCTAAAACACAGCGGTATCAGCGCCGGCTTGCCTTACGCATCATCTCGACACGCAGTGGACAAAATGGCGCAACCCGTCAGCCTAACCACGCTGCCACAGGAGATCCTGAGGATCATCCTGGCCCATTCCCACGACCTGGACAGCCTCCTGTGCACGATTGCCTCGTGCCGGGCTTTCCACAGCGCCTTTCACTCGTTTCCCAGCCCCCTCGTCGCATCGCTGGTGGACCGAGAGATTGGCGCGACCGTCCTGCCCCACGCCATCCAGACATGCCGCGCTCGCAACGTCCATCCCAGGGGGGTCCATTCGCCGGACACGGATCTGCTCGCCGCCATCGATGACGTTATCCGCCACGGCGACCAGCGGACACCGGCCACCTACAGATGGACGCTCGCAGACGGCATCGCCGCCATTCGGCTGCACCACATCGTCAAGACCCTGGCCGCCACATTTGCCAAGGAATATTTGGACAATGTGGAAGCGTTTATCTCAAATCGGTCAGAAGCACCCATGTCCGAAGTCGAGATAGCCCGCATCCAGTGCGCCCTGTATCGCTTTGAGATGTTCCGCTACCTCTTCCCGCCACCCGAGGGCATTCTGGGCACTAATTTTAAGCCCGCTCAATTCTGTTTCTTTTCTCAGTTCACACCCTGGCAAAATGAGCAGCTTGCCAGCGTACACGAGTCCCTATGGCGAATTGTCGCTCCTGGTTTGTTCCACCCATGAGTCGCAGAGCAGAGCCGCCATTGACCACTTATAACGATACAGCATTCAATCTAATAGGCCTTCACGACATATCGTGGGGAGAGTTCAGCATCGATTATGTAGAGGAACCGGATGATTTGTTCACTGAACAGGTCATGTCACGGGGTCTAGAGACCATCTTTGACATTTCAAAGGCCAAGACCTATGACGAGTATTATTCCCTTCTAGGCTGCAATGTCCCTGTGGCCGCCCGAGAATTCTTGTGCGAAGCCCTCCGGTCCTACGGTTTCCACCTTGTCAAGACCTTTACGCCCGAAAATGGCGCCATTGGCCGATCGCCAGAGGAAGGCCCGAACGGCCAAACTAATACTGACAGAGGTCCAGAGATAGTTTGGCCGTGGTGCCATCGAGTAAAGGGTCTGGATGGACTGGTAATGGAGGATGAATTCAGACCCATGAGAGCTGGTGGCTATGTATTTTGGGAGGAAAAAAGACTGAGGCGCACTGGCTGGTTGGGTCAGGACTGGAGAGAGATCAACATTGACATGATTGAAGACGTCGTCCGCATTTCCCCCGATTATGGGGAGCAGTTAAAATCTTGGGAGCAAAGATCAGCTCTATACACGAAAGGAATTAGAGGATACTGGGGGCGTGATTTCAACAAGGACATCATATCATAAATTTACAGGTAGACTATCAGCGATTCCCTATCGTCTAAAAATGCCGACGGTAGCTCCAATTAGATTTTTGTTAAAGGGAATTATGTCGGGCATTGTCATCATGAGCAAATATGTAGCTTCAAATAGAAAGGCCCCAACATTGGTGATGCCAGTGACAATAATCTCCATCAAAGCCTCCATCGGGTGCCCTGGCGAACAGTAGTCTGTTAAGACCATTCGGCTATTGGTAAACCTAGAAAGAGGCACTGTGGGTCGTCATTGTTATCTTTGAAGGTTGCGAGACGCAGCGCGGGGTTGGCGGCGATTGATTTACCAGTCTTTCAGTTCTTGGCGCCAAATCGAATTGTGTCAATACGATGCAAGGAAGGATGAGATTGTTATTGGGCTAATCATTTCCAAGATAGGATTAGATAAATTTAAGTTTGTCCCAAGCACTTGGACTGGCTGAGCTTCAACCATAAACCAGGGCGGCGATCAAAGGCGCGACCAGGGGGTTCGCTTTCGTTCTCGGGTTTGCCTGCAAAGCCAAATTCTCGCCGAGACTTATTTTTTCTTCTTCGTCTTTTTTGAATAATTGTTTTACAAAATGATGGAGCACATGTTGGTGTGATAGTTCTTCATCCACTCCGAAATATTAGCTTGAGATAAATGACGCGAGACATCGTACAAGACGCATGAACGCACTTCATACCACAAATGGGGTCTTTCAGTGAATTTATTTACGCAAAATGGCACCGAAGCTAGGCTAATTAGAGATTGTTTCAACAACGCACGTATCCATAAGAGAGGCGACTTAGGTCGCAAATTCGTTCTCGTTCTCGTTCTCGTCATCGCATCCGATAACTTGGTATCCTATATTGGCTTGACAACTGCGAAGCTGGCATATTAGAGAATCTCCATCCATCTCATATACTTTTGATAGCTGCTTCAACTTTCCAACTTCAGATTTAGTGCCAACCTTGAACTATTTCCACCATCGTTTTTCCACCTTTCTGCTCCTGGTTGCGCTTCATAGATCCAGAGCCGTCGGTTGTGGATAGATCCACGACATGCCCGTTCCTGTAACAGCACAAGGCTCTGCTTCTCCTACATCCCAACCACAAGTTGAATCACTTCAGCCCGAAACAAGAGTTTCAACGAGTGTGGTTTCTATTGAGAGTAACGATGACGACCCTGACCTGGTGGGATGGGAAAGCCCTGAAGACCCCGAAAATCCTATGAATTGGCCAGTATCACAAAAGGCAGTCAACGTTGGTCTAATGTCGCTATTGACCATCATTTCGTAAGTGTTTTCTCCGAAAGCGGCCATTTGAAAGCAATGTTCTAACGCCCTGGTCCTCAAATCTGGTTAATAGACCACTGGTAGGCTGAAATTCCTGGCACGAAGCACATCATCCACCCCTAATGTAAGCTAAAATACCTCTTTTAGGGTTCCTCTATGTTTGCACCGGGAGTTCAGGATCTCATGGCAGAATTCAAAAGCACATCCAACATATTGGCTACCTTTGTCGTCTCGATATATTTCCTCGGCTACGCGTTTGGACCTTTGGTTTTCGCACCCTTGAGCGAAATATACGGCCGAGTGTACTTGTATCATTTGGGAAACCTCACCTTCGTCATAATATGCATTGGCGCAGCAAGAAGCGACAATATGAACACATTGCTTGCCTTGCGGTTCCTCATGGGCGTATTCGGTTCGGCACCTACGACTGTCGGAGTGGGGAGCATCATCGACATCATACCACTAGAATGGAGGGGGAGAGTTCTATCACTGTGGGCAATGGGACCTCTCTTGGGCCCCAGCATCGGCCCCGTTATTGGTGGTTATGTGGTTGAGCGATTAGGGTGGCGATGGGTGTATTGGATTTTGGCCATATTGGTAAGGAGTGCCTGGTCTTGTTTCTTTTGACCTCCCCTGGCACGACATTACTGATAGAATTTTGATCCAGGGCGGTGTCTTGGGCTTCTTAGGGTTGATTCTGATGCGGGAAACATATGCTCCCGCTCTGTTGGAAAAGAAGGCCCGCTATCTCCGCAAACAAACGGGCAATGTCAATTTGAAAAGCAACCTCGGGGAACGGAACCACAAAGCTATTAAGCTTGCAATAATCCGCCCACTCAAATTGCTATTCACCACCCCGTTGGTTACAGTGATCGCTGTCTACGTCGGCATCAGCACAGGTATTCTCAACCTGCTTATTGCGACATTCTCATTCGTTTACGCGGACAAGTATCATTTTAGTGAGAGCACCGTCGGGCTAGCATTTCTCCCCGCTGGTATTGGAATGATGATTGGGGTAATGACATTTGGAAACATTGCCGACTTCCTCGTGGCCAAGGCCAAAAAAGCGCCGGGGTCGGATGGAACGTTTAGGCCAGAGGTAAAACTTACGCCGTGGGTCACGGCACCCGTTGGTGTGATGCTTCCAGCCGGCCTGTTCATGTACGGATGGACAGTGGAGAAAGGTATTCACTGGATTGTCCCCATGATTAGCGTCTCCATCTTTTCGTTCAGTTTGATGGGCGCGACGGTATGCTTCACCTTGGACTTACCCTGGACCGTTGCTGACTCCCAAATGACAGATGGCCATGCAGAACTACCAGGTCGACTCATATCCCCTCTATGCGGCATCGGGAACGGCCGCTATAACTTTATTTAGATCGCTTATCGGCGCTTTATTGCCGCTTAGCGGCTTGGAATTATATGATGCACTTGGATTGGGTTGGGGCAACAGCTTGCTTGGTTTCATCTCTCTAGCATTGATCCCAGTTCCTATGTGCTTTTACTACTTTGGAGAGGGGTTGCGAAAAAAGCATTCTCCTAATTTGTAAATAGAAGGCGATTGCACTTTTCAGCGTGTTTTATTACATAGGCTACAGATACATGGTATATAAAAAGGCGCCCTGTGAGGAAAATATCCAGAATCGTACGGTTTGGTATAGTGATGGCGTAAAGTATAAAATGCTCATGACAAAGAAATCAAGCTTAACCAGGCAACACATTAAAACCCTCAAAGACCCGATCAATTGCTATTTTTGATCTCTCTTTCCCCTCAAAGCTCCGACGAAATTCCAGATTCCTCAGAGTCGGTATGCACTCATCTTAGTACTGCTGCTTGTGCAGGTATTCGTGGTTCTTCAGGGGCGGTTGCTTGTGTAGTGTGGAGAGAGCAAAGAAAACACCGAGGACGATGCTGATGACACCAGAAGCAATGTATGCCTTGGACATGAACTCGACACGTCCCATGCCAGAGGATTTTGTCGTGATGATAATTGACTTCTTGCCGCCGTTGGCTTCAATGGGGAAGTCTGGAAGATGCATGGTTAATAACGGAGCATTTTGCGACATACAAGGGGAGACTTACGAGAGAAGAGCTCAAGGCGATACAAGCCTTGCTGCATGGGGTCATCCTCGTTCTTCATAGCCAAGTTTGCGAAAGTGGGACCGGCGGCCGTACGCATCCAAACCATGAACGCTTCGTCGTTGGTCGGGTCAAACATATTGCCCTTGTGGTAGCCATTGGGGTATCGGTCGGCCCAGTTGGGAGGCGGCACGATGGAACTGTCGTTGTTTCCGCCCTGATCAGGAACCGTGTAGGTGCTCGTCTTGAAGAATTCCTTGTTGGTTTTGGTGGTGATGTTAAACCTGGTCATGTTGTAGATGACCGACTCGCCTGAAGTATCGGTTGAGTCGAGGAATCGCACAGGGTCCATGAAGGAGTCGTTGAAGACCGAGTTAGCGATGGCGCCGCAGGGGTAGACAATCCTCTCGACGCCGTCGGAGCCTTTGAGGCCAGCCGACACGGGATCGCACGAGTCTCCAAGCTTGTCGACGCTTTCATTCTTCCCAGACAGCTGCGACTTGCTGAACGAGGTGCCGTACTTTCGGTGGTTCTGGACAAATTCGGTGAGGTGGTAGTAGAAGTAGATCGGAGGGCGGAGGGTTTCGGGCAGGAAGAAGTCAATGGTGCACGTCGTGTAATTCTTTGTTACACCGTCGAAAGTTCGGGACTTGGACGAGCGCATCCACTGCACCTTTGGGTGGGATTCGCTTGAGTTCTTGACATGCATTTGGTAGTTCCCGCTGGGCATGTCCTCTAGCTGATCTTGTGTCTGGAGCTGGCCGCATTGTGTGTAATCGAAACGAAGCTCGCGGACCTAAAAGCGGGAGAGGTGTCAATCAACGCCTGCTCGGCCAGTGATGAATTGGTGATTTGACTAACATTTGAGTCTGTATATAGCAAGAAGCCACCAAGTCCCACAAAGATGGCTCCGATAATTAGGAAAATTTGTGTTGATGTTTTGTGGTTATAAATTGGCCTGGTTGAATGCAAGTCAGTCCTGGATCTGGATTGAACATGTGAAATGTTGCGCGGGCGCGGGGGAGCATTCGAAAGGAGCGGGAAACGGCCAAAAACGAAAGAATCTGGCAGATACGTGGCTGGAATCAGGATGGCAAGTCAACTCACCTCCAAGCTGGCATGCGCTGTTGTAAAAATGGGGTATCTTCAGGCTTGGGGGGCTTCCTGATGCCACCCGGCATGGTGCCTTTGTTGTCTGTCACCTTTGCGTCGCCCATTCTCAGCGACTTTCTTTTTTTTTCTCTCCCTTCCTTCTCTTGACTGGGGACTGAACTACGGACTCCAAATGCCCCTCGTTGCCAGGAAAAAGTGAGAGTCGACGGGGTGAGGGTGGGTGGTGTCGCCTCGAGACCTGTTCGAAAGGAGAAGCGTCTCTCCGCGGAAGGGAAGTTGGTGCAGGCGGGACGTGAATTTCTTCAATGACGGAGCGAGTGAGCGGGTTGCAGAATGTCGTCACAGCCACAAGTGAGAGTTCCCATTGGGGAACCCCGGTCAAGGTAAAACAACGGGGCACGGGCGCTCTGTTGAAGCCTGGCGTGTTGTGACCCTGACAGGGCTAAACTTGCAAGGGAAGGTGAGGTAAGGTTGAAGAACAGGCAGATTTTCGGATGGAGCCTGAGTAATGCGAAATATGCTGTATTGTCGTATAAGATGAAGATGCGGCGGGAAAGTGTCCGCTTGGCTTGGCTGTGTTTTGCGTGCCATCCTCCTGGCCCGGGGTGTGTGTGTGTGGGCGGAGCATGTCTTGTCTGATCTTCTCTGTTGGTTACAATGTTGCAATCAGTTAGTTGCAGTAGCGTGTGGACTGCCCGGCTGTTGAAGCGGGCGAAGCGCTCCGTCGACCGATATCTGGAATCATGAGCGTGGCGCCTATGGGCCGCGTTGTCACGTTCTGGTTTGCCAGTGGCCGCTCACGCGTACTTTGTTTGCGGGCTCTAAACTAAAACCATGGGACACAAGCCTCTAGCGTGCTTCAATCTTGGCCGAGATCGTCCTGTAACAGCTCACTGTTGGAAGGCTGTCAAGCCGATCATACCCTGCAGCGCAACGGCGCGTTTAATTAGTTACAAATTATTGTGGCACTGTCGCAGCGTGCATCTTAGTCAGAATCCGGGCGAGAGCCAAGCATTAGTCTATGTCCCCACTTGACATTTGCCCTCTCCGTCTAGCGAATTACTCAGTATTGTCCAGTGTCTGATGGCAGTGTTTGCTGGGTGTTTTCTCTTCTTTTTGCAGTTTATCAGAACATGGCATACATTGCTGGAACGTCAATGGGAGAAACCCCAGCAAACTAGTTGCAGCCATCTCTTCCATGTCCTGCACAGCATTAAACAGACAAGCCCGGACCGCGAGGGTTCCGTCATTTCATCCCTGTGGAGGCTTTCCAACCCACTGCTCCCTACTGCGCACTCTAAATCCCCATCGTGGGACGTTCTTGCAGGGGCCATATAGCCCGTGAACTGGTTGGTAACTTTCATACCCTTCGATGGGATTATCGTCCGCCCGCACGCAATTGGACCGTCCGCTGGCTGACTGGGCAGCTCACCCCTCGCCTAGCCCCTAAGTGGAATGGCCACCGCCGCATTGTGCCCCTCTTGGGATTCGATCCCCTGTGGCCCATCCACTCTCGTGTTTCGTCATTACACTCGGAGCGCTAAGCTAACTTTATTCCAGAAGCACAAGACGGCTCTAGACCGAAGGCACAGCCTCCATTGCCCCAGCTGTTTTTATTGAAATCACCCACTGGGAGTTGGCCAAGCTTTCCCTAGCATCTGGCGAGGAGAAGCTTCGCTCTGTTTGATACAGCTGTGCCTGGTTTCGCGCGCCTGATGGACCTTGCGATCAGCGGATTTTAATCTGGACTCCAGTTATTTCCCAGATCGCCTCCAACCACCCTTGCCATCCCTTTCATTACCTTATTTTCTCATACAATACTCCCCACACTCCCTTTGCGCATTGTCATCCGTTCAAACAGCCGCTCATTCACTTGTTCTTCCAGCGTTTTTTGTTTTTATTTTTCGTATATTTTCTTCGGCTAGGCGTGTTTTGCCTTGCGAAAATCTCCATGCCGGAGCTTTGATGCCGGAGCTTTGACAACAGTAATAGCAGTAATCACATCCATCTGAGCTTGGGCAGGCCGCGCCCGCCCTCCCCAGACAGCCCAAGATGCCACCACCAAAGCCGAAGCCATGGTACTTGAAGACCATACCAGAGCTGATCCGGGGCGACAAACCACCCCCCAGACCTGCGGATGGGAGCACGGGTCGAAAGATCCCTCTCGACGTGAGCTCGCAGCAGGTGCTGATTGACAACACAACTGGCGCACCATACATCTCCAACGCCATCAAGTCTTCTCACTATACCGTCGCCGACTTCATCCCGCGCCAAATTGTCTTCCAGTTTACCCGCGTGGCACACGCCTACCTTCTGCTCGTCTCCATCCTGCAGCTCATTCCAGGCCTGAGCACCACCGGAACTTTCACCACCATCATCCCACTAATTGTCTTTATTTACTTGCTTATGGTCAAGGAGGGTTACTATGATTACCTCCGACACCAGGCCGACGTGGTTGAGAACAACCGGCGTGTGTATGTCTTGAGCAACGGCACCTCTCAGTTCCAGCCCGAGGACTCTGATAGCCAGGAGGAAGCTGCCGGTGGCTTCCAGTGGAATGAAGTTACTTGGGAGTCGATCAAGGTCGGAGACGTTGTGCGGTTATCCAAGGACGACGATGTGCCCGCCGACATGGTTCTTTTGCACGCCACTGGCGAGAATAGATATGCCCATATCGATACCATGGCCCTGGATGGAGAGACTAATCTCAAGTCCAAGGCCCCGCCGGCCACCCTTCCTAACTGTAGCACTATTGAGAAGATCCTCGCCTGCCGCGCTATGTTGGCTATTGAGGAACCAAACGCTGACCTCTACCGCTTTGACGGTACCATCTCCATCAACGGAGAAACACTTCCTGTCACCACCGACCAGGTTGTCTACCGTGGCTCAACTATCCGGAATACATCACAGGTTGTCGGCCTTGTCCTCAACACGGGTGAAGACTGTAAGATCCGAATGAACGCAGAGAAGGGTCTCGAAGCCAAGAAGGCTGCCACCGACTACATCACCAACCACATTGTCCTCTGGCTCATGCTGTATGTGCTCGTCATCACGACTCTCTGCTCCATCGGCTACATCGTATGGAGAGGAAACTCCGAAAAGAAGGCGTGGTACCTCGATGGCGCCACCGTCGCGTTTGCCCAGATCTGGTTCGGCTTTCTCATCATGTTCAACCAAATCATCCCGCTCTCTCTGTATATCGGCCTGGAGGCTGTAAAGATGGGACAGTTGGTCATGGTGATTAGCGATCTGAACATGTACCACAATGAAACGGACACCCCTGCCTGGGTTAACAACACAAACAACCTTGACGATCTCGGTCAGATCAGCTACATCTTCACTGATAAGACCGGTACTCTTACTGAAAACATCATGAACCTTCGTCGCATCAGCGTTGCTGGAGTCAGCTGGCTTCACCGCATGGACCTTCAAAAGGAAGTTGAGGGAAACAGCGAGTTTTTGCGTGTTGCTCGAGAGAACACTACCGAATACATGATTGAGTATATTCGGGCCAAGCCAAACTCTGCCTACTCCACCAGAGCCACTCGCTATATTATGGCTCTGGCTCTTTGCCACACCTGCCTTCCCACAAGCAAAGAAGGTGGTGAGTACCAATACGAGGGCTCCTCTCCCGATGAGGTCGCCCTTGTCAGAGCAGCCATGCAGATGGGATTCATCGTCACCGACCGTTCTTCGCAATTCGTTACGATTGTGCTCCCCCATCTCCGTGCAGACGAGCAGCGCCAGGTTTTCCAGATCATGGATGTCATCCAGTTTAGCAGCGACCGCAAGAGAATGTCCATCATCCTGCGATGCCCCGACGGCAGAATCTGGCTCATCTGCAAGGGCGCTGACAGCATCCTGCTGCCCCGTCTCGTAAACGCCCCCAGAGAGCTCAAGTCCCACCAAAGCATCACCAACGGCCAGATGAACCACTGGCAGTCCGACGCCGGAAACGTTGACAACGAACTACAAAACCAAGTGAGTGCAGCGAGCGACAGAAGCTACGATAGGAACTTTGCTGAAGAGGACTTCCCCGACGACCAGGCGATTCTGCTTCAGGAAAACCGAACCTTTGCCACTCCATCCAGGGTTCACGATCGCTCTGACGAGTTCCTCGACAACGTGGACAACATCTCGGAAGATGACACCATTCGGAAATGCTTTGAGCACGTGGATGACTACGCCGCCGAGGGTCTGCGAACGCTCATCTACGCCGACAAGTTCCTGTCCGAGGACGAGTACCAGAACTGGAAGCGGGTCTTCCGCGAGGCCGAGACCAGCCTCACCGACCGCCAGCAGCGCATCGAGGAAGCCAGCGAGCAGATCGAGACAGACTTTGACCTCATCGGCGCTTCGGCTGTGGAAGACAAGCTGCAAGACGGCGTCCCCGAGACGATTGAGGACCTGCGCCGCGCCAACATCAAGATTTTCATGCTCACTGGAGACAAGCGACAGACTGCCATCAACATTGCCCACTCTGCCCGCATCTGCACCAAGGCCTCGTCGGTCTTCGTCCTAGACGTGATTGACGGCGACCTAGAGCACCAGATCCAGTCCATCCTCGACAAGTTCCAAATCCGAAACCAGAACAAGCCCGGCCACACTGTCGTCGTCATCGACGGACACACACTGTCGGCCATCCAGGATCCCTACGCCGTCCACCTCATCAAGTTGTTCTGCCAGCTCGTGCCCCTTGTTGATTCCGTCATCTGCTGCCGAGCCTCCCCCGCTCAAAAGGCCCTGCTTGTGTCCATGGTCCACGACGGACCCAACCCCGATGCAAAGAAGTCATACTGGGACCAGATCCGCGGAGAGAGGAAGCCCCTTACTCTCGCCATTGGTGACGGTGCCAACGACGTCTCCATGATCTTGACAGCTACTGTTGGTGTGGGTGTTGCTGGTCGCGAAGGTCAGCAAGCCGCACGTGTGGCCGACTTCAGCATTGCTCAGTTCCGATACCTGTCTCGTCTGTTGCTGGTCCACGGCCATTACAACTACCACCGCGTCACCATGTTTATCCTGACGACGTTTTGGAGAGAGCTGTACACCTACACGCCCCAGGCATTCTACCAGCTCAAGGCCGGAGCCACTGGCACAAGTTTGTACCACCCGCCTAGTCTCATGTTCATCAGCTTCTTCACTGCCGCCTCCATGATAGTCATCGGATCGTATGAGCAAGTCCTCAGCCCCAAGACTCTCATGGCCATCCCGGAGCTGTATGCCTATGGCCAGAGAGGCGAAGGGCTGAACACGAGGAGTCTGCTTACCTGGGTGCTCAACTCCCTCGTGGCAGGTGCAGTGACTTTCTTCGCATCCTGGGCGTGCTACTCTGGCGCAGAAACCATCAAAGACAACGGACTGTTCGCTCAGTCTTCCGTCGCGTTCGTCGTGTGCATCATTTGGATTAACTACAAGGTTATGTAAGTTTCTTCCACGCCTGCTTCTACCTCCTTTGCGAGCGAGTCTAACGCATCATAATAGGATCCTTGAACTGCACCACAAGACCACGATTGTCATGTGGGCCGTGCTATTGAGTATTCTGGGTCTCTGGATCTACGAAATCGTCACTGCAATGGTGACCGATCCCAGCATCAGCCAGTACGCGCCCAGACAAGGGTTCATTTCCGGCTTCGGGCGCGACGTGCACTGGTGGTTGGCCGTCATTTGGACGCTTGGACTTCTGGTCCTGATGGAAGCGGTGATCCACGGCTTCCAGCAAAACGCCATGGTTCGGGCCTTGTTTAACAAGTGCTGGCCACAGGGAAGCAAGGCTAGAAATGGAGGAGGCGTGCGGCCGGGCTTTTCCGACTGGGAGACTCGCCTGTGGCAGGAAATGGAGCAGGATCCAGCCGTGGAGAGGCTTTTGACGCCAGCAACGAAGGAGTAGGATGTTTAGTCATGTTTCAAACAATATTTCATTATGTCATGTTCCTACGGGACAGTCGTTACTAGATACCACTGTATAACCTTTAAAGAATCATCATGTTAATCGTTCAATTACCTGTCCCTTGTCTTTGCCAAATCAATTTGCTGTGTGACAGTTTTTTGTCGGGCCCAAAAATAAGGATTTCAAAATATAGAATGCTGTAAGGCTAGAAAGAAAGTCACCCATAACGTAGTTGAGTATGCAACCGCCTTTATATTATATTACAAAAGGTCCAGTGTTGGCTGGAAGTCGTTAAATATTTCATCTATCATCCAGTTAATGTCGTATGTCCCATGCATGTCGCCATTTGACCCAAAGAACGACGAGATTGCATCAAACTCAGGAAAGTTTGACGATTCCAATGCGGAAACAAGATCAGGTACTCCGGTTTCATCAACGCAGGCTTCACCTTCACCGCTCACCGGTAAACTTGTCGCTGGTGGAAAACCCTGTATATCAGACGAAACTCGCTCTGATCTTCTGTTGCCTTGATTCCTCCGATGTTGTACAGGCACGCCATGAGTTGCAGCCTGACGTTGCTTAATGTCAGAGAAGGAACATATGGTCGAGTTGGAGAGGTTTTCGAGCGCATCACGACAACGTTTTGCTTGCGGCCAATGCTCCCCTGTGGCGCTTAACACGTCCGAACCGGCCTTCAAGTCAGAGACAAGAACATCCATACGGATCTTCCTCGCAATCTCTGGCATGACCCACACGCAATATAGCATCGTAAGACTGCTCAAGAAGACACTATGGACCGTGACCCAACTGTAGGCAAGTACATTCTTCTTGTACAGTCGATTGTAAATCCTAAGATTCTGGACTGCGCTTTCATAGCACGACTCTAACGAGACCTCTGAAGGCTGTGGTATCGCGGGGCTTGGGCGCAACAGCAACATGACGACATTGTGGTATTTAATCTCGGAGAGTTCGGTGATATATGCGCCGTCTTCTTCTTTATTGGGGATGGATGCGGCCCATTGGTTCAACCGGGAGTGCATGTTCTGCTGCCACTCAACTAGGTTAATATTGGGAGAGCGCATGTAAGTTGAAAACGAATTGGAGGAGCTGGGGCGAAGGAAATATTTTATCTCCGAGTTCATCCGAGCCAGCTCAAATAGATGAATAGCATTTGACATGTTCGTTGGTGGACCACCAGGCTCTCGTGACACGAGTTGGGTTTCTGACAGGTTATTATCTGCGACATCTTCAGGAGACTATAGTCTCGTTAATATGATGTATTTAGAGACGTAGCCAAAGGGTGAAAACACGTACCGGGCAGCTGCAATCCTCGTCTCTCAAGGCAGCAGGTCGCCCCATAATGGTGGACAAATTCTGATCCATGGTATACATACACATGAATGCCCTTCGTCGCAACTGTTCCTCAATTAAGGAATATCTGCCAGAAGAAACGTCGCATTGTAACCCCAGATCTATGAGCGCTGCCACACATTGATGATGTAGGTACCACATGTTGAGGCCAACGGAAGGGCTGTTCAGAGCGTATACCAAAAGCAGGAGCGTGCATTGCATCCCCCTCAACGAAGTCGTCAAGTCTATATGCTCAATATGTTTCAGTGCGCTAATACAGAAGCCTTCCGCCGAAAGGGCGATTTTATGCCTCCTTGATAAGATTGTGGAGCCTATTGCGAGCACCATGTACACCTGAAACGGGACGATATGATCGCAATCATCGTCTTGGTTATACATTTGCTTGACGTTCGCGTCATGCGTCGGCTGGTGCAGGAATGGAAACTGCAAATGCACCGTCTTGAAATACGCCGACGACAGCTGCATGGCGTGTTCGTAGCTCTGGGGAAGGGGTGCAGGACCAATTTCAAGGACATTTTGAATAAGCGAACTTGTCGCTTGATTTATTTCATCCCCTACATTGGACGGTACGATGCTGGCGATTGGTCCTCTTTCACCAACAGTATTCAGCAGCAGCTTCGCAAATGAATAGCCACTCGAGGACCCAATAAATCGATGATCAGCACCAGCTGAAGATGAAACTAGGCCAAGTTCACGATCTAAATTCCCTATGGGGGTTTCCGGAGAATCCAAGTCTTGTCTGATCTGTCGGCTCGGTTCCTGTACGTCTCTCGCGACCGCAACAGGTGTTTCGGGGCCATCAGATGCTAGGGTGCGCAGGTTAGTTTGTTCCGGGACGTCAGCAAGCGAAGGGGCATCAGCCAAATCGATATCTGGGCATCGACCCTGCACAGCGTCCTCCAACCAAGCAATGCGGCTCTTCAGTTTAGTGATGTGTCTATGCAGGGTTAGGCGGGCATACAGCGATCTCTACTGGGTCACCTACATTCGAGATTCACGGGAGATCTCCCGATCACGCTGTTTGTTACTACCAACACATACTGCCCCTGCTCGTTGGCATGGCTGGCAAGACGGAAGTGAACCGTCACACTAATTCCAGTCGTCAGCCGACATCCCAGAGACTCAGTCAAGATTCCACACTCACACGGATCTTCCGTCTCTGGCAGCGGACACAAGCCGCACTAATCCGGGTCGCCTTGGCAGACTTCTTGGCGTGTGCCGATCGCGGAGTGGGTGCTGGCCCAGCAGAGTCGCCAATCTGATTGACCATGATGATTCCCGTGGCTGGAACGGAAGATGAGTGCGTGACGGATGCTTCCGCTCTCTCGACGGAAGTGAGCCGTGCTTAGGCTAATGAGTGCCCACACGTGACGACGGAAGTGCATCCGCAATGGCACGCGGGGAATGGCCCGCTTCTTAGTGTAGCCTCGGTCCAATCAGCGACAGAGCGATTCACCATCGCAAGTCAGACAATTGCCTTTATATAAGTTGCCATTATTCCCAAGTAAAGATTCAGATAGCCAGACAAAGAAGTGTGTCAAAAAAGCCTGCATTTTATTATCTGTTCCGTCTTCTTCAATTATTAACAACGCACTCAACCTTCTCTCAACATGACCGTGGTAACACTCAAGGCAGCTGGAGATGGCAACGATGCCTCCAGCAACCCGGCTGTCGACGTGCCATCAATTGTTCGAGGTGTGATAAGTGACATCCGTGCCAATGGCGATAAAGCTGTTCGCGAGTACTCCGAGAAGTTTGACAAATGGAGCCCCGCGAGCTTCAAGCTCTCCCAGGACCAAATCAAAGACATTATTAGCAAGGTCCCACAGCAAACATTAGACGATATCAAAACAGTCCAGGACTCTGTTCGAACCTTCGCACTCCAGCAGCGAAAATCGATCACCGACTTTGAGTATGAGATCCGTCCTGGTGTCCATCTTGGCCAGAAGAACATTCCCATCTCCACCGTTGGAGCGTAAGTCGACTCTTGACTGGATCACAGCCAACCAGCTAACATTGGTGTAGTTATATTCCCGGTGGTCGCTACCCACTACTTGCCTCAGCGCACATGACCATCGTCACAGCTAAAGCCGCTGGTGTTCCCCGCGTCATTGCATGCACCCCGCCGATCCAGGGCGAAATCCCTCCGGCCACCGTCGCGGCCATTCACTATGCTGGTGCCGATGACATCTTTATCCTGGGAGGCGTGCAAGCAGTTGCCGCAATGGCAATTGGTACCGACACTGTTTCCAAGACAGATTTCATTGCCGGCCCCGGTAACTCATTTGTTGCTGAAGCCAAGCGACAGCTCTTTGGCGAAATTGGAATCGATCTCCCCGCCGGTCCCACAGAGGTTTTGATTGTTGCAGATGAGCATGCCGATCCTTTTGTAGTTGCTACAGATCTCTTGTCACAAGCCGAACACGGTCCCGATACGCCTGCTATCCTCATTACTACCTCTAGATCTGTGGCTGAGAAGAGCATGTCAGAAGTTGACAGGCTACTGAAAATCTTGCCGACAGCCCCCCTCGCATCTGTATCCTGGTCTCGCTTTGGTGAGGTCCACGTTGTGGATTCTCTGGATGAGGCCTATAAACTGGCCGATGACTATGCCAGCGAGCACGTACAGATTCTGACAGAAAACCCAAGAGAAGCTTTGGACAAGATGAAGAACTACGGAGCTCTTTTCCTTGGCGAAAAGACTTGTGTTTCTTACGGCGACAAGGTACGCAATCATTTTAACTCAAGTCGAAAGGATTCATACTAATTCTACCTCAGTGCATTGGAACCAATCACGTACTACCGACCAAGGGAGCTGCTCGCTTCACTGGTGGTTTATGGGTGGGCAAGTACCTTAAGACCGTCACATATCAGGAAGTGACGTCAGCCGACGAGAGCGGTAACCTCGGGCGTCTCTGCGGCAGGGCAGCACGTGCAGAGAGGTTTGAGGGCCATGCTCGCTCAGGAGATGTCAGGGCTCACCGTTATTGCAACGATCGGTTCGAGTGGATTGACGGTGGGGCCAAGTTGTGAAGTTTCATCAATCATAAATTTAATGCTAGATACTTTGTTATCTCAATTAATTCATGATCTTGCTTCTTTACTAACGATACGCTGTCTGTGAACCCACAAGCTGTTATTCGACTTTATGAAAGCGTGGGGGCTTTCCTAATCCTAGTCGGCGTGAGTATTCAAAAGTCCGGGCGGCATCTTGCTCGGGATATTGGCCGGCATGCCAGCTTCAGTCCCGTACGCAGCGGCAGAGTGTTTGGCTCCATAGAGCGGCTGGCCCTCTACCCCGTACTGAAAACACACAACAGGGGATGTGCATCCCGAAGCCAGAAGAAGACGAAGGTGGACAGGTGACGACATTTTCTAGCCACTAAAAAGATTGCGAGAAGTGCGAGCCGCCTCGGATAGAATGCGAGAAGCACTGGCCCCTATGTACGCGCGATGTGGGCCCCTGGTTTGGCGAGTCATGCGTCTTTGCCACACTCCAACTCCGTACTGTTGGAGGCTGTGAGTCCCCATTATTCTGACCGATACAACTCGACTCGAGTATAAAGAGGCACGATGCCATGGCAAGGTTTGTCCAAGCATTTGGCAGACGTTGAATTCTATCTCTTGAGCTGAAGCAGAGAAAATTCAATCACTCAATCAACAAAAGATTTTGCGAATCACTTGAACGGCATTGACACCATAAACCTCAACCTCAGTCTCAGATGACATCCAAAACAGCCAGCCGCCCTACTGACCAGGAGGCCGTTGACGTTGGGGATGACGTTTCTTGGGACACTCCACCCCCGTACGAGTTACATTCCTCGGGATTTGCTTTGGCCAGCTCAGCAGTTGTCAATTGTAATATATATACCCACGATGTAAATTGCCTTCCTGAGGCCCATCACTAACACATGGAATAGCACAAGGAGGTCTCGATATTGAATTCACATCATCCTCCCCTGATGACGTCGATCGTTTGCTACCATCAACAAATCATCCAGGCCAAACGGACAAGCAACCATCCAAGCCATGCCCGCCACTTCATATAGTAATACAAGTCGTTGGAAGTCGGGGTATGTTGCACTAGATTTACGTCTATGAGGGTAAAAACTGAAATGGGGGGACAGGTGATGTGCAGCCGTTTGTTGCTCTCGGTACTGCTCTGCAACGCCATGGCCACCGCGTCCGCCTCGCGACACACGATGTATTTGCCAGCTTTGTCCGGTCGACAGGCTTGGAATTTTATGCTATTGGAGGGGATCCCGAAGATTTGATGTCGGTAGGTGACCCGAATTGGACACAGATGGAGGGCCATAGAGTTTTATTGACCATTTTGCTCTATTAGTACATGGTCAAAAACCCAGGCTTGATCCCCTCGATGGAGAGCCTCCGTGGGGGGGATATAGGCCGCAAGCGTAAAATGGTATACGAAATGCTCCGAGGCTGCTGGAGATCCTGTGTCGAACCCGACGAGATTTCCAACCAGCCATTTGTTGCCGATGCAATTATCGCAAACCCCCCCAGCTTCGCCCATGTCCACTGTGCCCAAGCGCTCGGTGTTCCCATTCATATGATGTTCACTATGCCTTGGACAGCAACGAGAGCCTTTCCACATCCACTGGCTAATGTGAGAGCCCAAAATATAAAGCCGTCAGCTTCAAACTTCCTCAGTTATGGTGTGGTTGACTTGATGACTTGGCAAGGGTAAGCACACCCGAAAGGAGAAAACATTCAGTAGGCTTCATTCGAAGTTTGCATCCGCTGGTCCTTTTCGACCGGTAATGCACACTCAGAGTATACATGATACTAACTATCAATTTAAAAATCAGCTTAGGTGATGTCATTAATTCATGGAGGGTTAAAGACTTGAATTTAGAGCCTCTGCCAGCCACCGTTGGTCCCGAGATAATTGATGTTATGCGGGTGCCTCACACATACTGCTGGTCGCCTGCATTGGTTAGCAAGCCAAGTGACTGGGGTCCTAATATCGGTAATGGATTTCAGTTAACACTACTATGCGGGAAGGATGCTGACGCCAGACAAGACATAAGTGGGTTCTTCCTACGTAACGAGCCTTCATATACACCACCATCAGAGTTGGAAGCCTTCTTACAGAAGGGCCAACGTATTGTATACATCGGATTCGGCAGTATTGTTTTAGAAGACGCGTCGCAGATGACAGAAATAATCAAGGAAGCATGCCACCGCGTTGGAGTCAGGGCGGTTGTGTCCAGAGGCTGGAGTAAACTCGGCGGAGATGAGCCAAACACTGATTCTGTGTATTATTTAGGCGATTGTCCACACGGTAATTTATTTTTTGCATTCTTTTTATTGTTCGAGGATAGCTAATGGCTTTTAGAATGGCTTTTCAAGCGTGTGGCGGCAGTTGTGCACCATGGAGGAGCTGGCACCACGGCTTGTGGGCTTGTTAACGGATGTCCAACCACAATCGTTCCTTTTTTTGGAGAGTAAGGAAGCCCCGAACTCCTGTCCTCGTGATATACAGGTCCTAATTCCAAATAAAATAGTCAGCCCTTTTGGGGCAACGTTGTCGCAACACGTGGAGCCGGTCCAAGCCCAATTCCGCACAAACAACTGACTGTGGAGAACTTGGCGGAAGCCATAAATTTCTGTTTGAAGCCGGAAACCCAGAGTGCAGCTCGACAGATTTCTCTTCAAATGAAAGAGGAAGATGGTGTCGAAGCCGCTGTCGAGTCGTTCACGAGCCACTTGCCGGTAGACAGTCTCACTTGCGACCTGCTTCCACAGTATGCCGCAAGATGGAGGTACCTTTCTAAGTCTAGGAATGTTGAACAAAGATCAGTTAAAGTTTCACATGAGGCGCTGAGAATACTTTTAATTTCTAAGTATGTGGACAAGTCTGATTTTGAACCGTAAGTATATCAACATCCCAGAAGTAATGATGACGTTTGTGCATTACAGATATTAATATATTTCAAGGCTTCGCTCAGAGGAATACCATGTAGAAAACCAACGGTGGGATCCACTCACTGCCGGAGCTTCGTCTACTCTCGGCACAATGACGGATTTCACAGCCGCATTAGGTGGAGTGTTCATTGATCCGTTCAAGGAAATGAAACGGGTGCGTAGCGGCGACTCCCGCTATGGGTCTACAGGCGTTGCTGCCTTGGCTACTTCAGCAAATAATCTGAAGAATATGACGACGTCTTTGAGCAAGGGCACGCTCGTTGATTTTCCTCTTGCACTTACGGAGGGGTTTCGTAATGCCCCGCGACTTTATGGCGAAGATGTTCCGGATCATCAACCTGTGACTGATTTAAAAGGCGGATGTGTCTTTGCGGCCAAGGTTGTTTATTTTTCATCCAGTATTTATCATTACTAATGAATGGATACAGAACTTTGGGACAGGATTTTACGAAGGCATCACAGGTGTAGTTGCAAAGCCAATGGATGGAGCCAAGAAGGAAGGTACCCTTGGCTTTCTAAAAGGCATTGGGAAAGGGTCTTTGGGTCTAGTAACAAAGCCAGGCAGCGGTTCGTGTTCTTCAAATATCCCTCCTATCAAAACCGGCAAATTTCGCCGCGTTATAGAGGTGGAACTAACGAAATTTTCAACCAGCTATGTTTGGATTAATTGCATATCCAGCTCAGGGTGCCTATAAGAGCGCCAAATCTCTCAGGCTAACAAACGTTGAACGCGCAGTGAAGTCTGGGAGGACAGCATCATTGGAAATGGGGATGATTGACGCAACACACAATCAGAATCAGTTGCTTATTGGACGTTTTCTTACTCTGATCAAGGACTAAGTATCTTGGTAAAACATCTTCATTCAACAACGTCGGTTTATTGAACCTAGTTATTATTGGGGCGTGTGATATAACATGAATGAGGATAAACGGAATGAAGCCGCGGAGTTGCTTGTTAGTACTTTCTTGTAGGTCAAACTGGAAAGAAAATAGCCCATATAAAGGATTGCCTTACACATGAATTTAAATTGAAGATCTTGTGACAGGCGCGTTGGGCGAAAATATTCATTTTTAACTCGATCACATTGGCACTATGATTGGGGGTAGGCAGATAGACTCTGTAGTAGCCGTAGTCTCGCTCAGGAAGACTTCTCCCCTTAATGAGGTTTACATATGCCTAATGGCCGATATACCCCAGAACCGAACTGGAAAAAGTGATCATACATTATGCATTTGGAACTGTCGACGATTAGTTGTAAAAATAATCAGTCAGCTATGGACCTAACTTACGACGTGAGAAAAGCCCAGCCATGACCTTGGAGGTGACCAGATAGCACAAGTCTCTAATCCGACCTTGAAAGATACGCGGGTTCGCTTAATCCACCCGAATGCGAGCCGATTACGAGGTTCACGCACTGCTTTTACTTCCGTCTCAGCCACAGACCCACGCGGGCCGAGTTTCTAGACAATTAGAACTTGAAGATGTGTGATTAATAATATAGGGGTCCAAAATTCTGCTAAGTGCGTCGCAAATCCCTTTTCGGGATAGGTTTCTAGCTCAGAAAAACACTCGGATAATCTCGCATTGAAGCCATCAATCCACTGCGCAACATACCCATGCCAGGGGTCTACCGAGTCAGCCTCCATAGCCTGCTATTGTAACTATTTTGGTTGTCACTTAGTTCATTTGATAATTCGCTAACCCAAATATATAACCGTAGCAGGTTCGAGTATGAACGGGCCCCAGAAGAAATTGCAAGGATGACTTCGACGGCCTCCAAGACCGAGACATATAAGAATTGTGTAGTTAACACGCACCCTTCAGTGAGATTTTCAACTCGGAGCGTTGTTGACGAATTCAATCCTTTAGGCTTGCCATTATTTCATTCTTTTCTCTGGTATAAAATCTTGTATCAGTACATTCAAAACAAAACTGTCAACTGACACCTTTGAGTTTCCCCAAGACTTAGTTTTCTGCCGCTCAAAAGCTCCACAACTTCCTGGAGCTTATTTAACCTCTCTGAGTGTCTGGCAATTATCTCCTTTTCACAATGGACCACCTCCCACCACTTTTCTCATTTGATATACGGAGTGATCCGGACGTTGGATTCAGCTTTTACCACTATAATCCGACCAAGGTTGGAGCCGTCATCTTCGCCTTGTTATTTTTTGCCACGAGCTGTATACATATTTGGCAATCATGGCGAAATAGATGCTGGTTTGTCATTCCCCTCATCATTGGGGGTATTTGTGAGATTTAACACACCCTAACTCCACGAACACAGCACGCTGACCTGTGCCATTGTAGTCGAGTGTATTGGGTATTGTGGCCGAATCGCATCCGCCAATCAATCCCCAAACTGGACATTGGGTCCTTATATTATACAGACACTCCTTCTTTTAGTTGCCCCAGCGCTCTTTGCGGCCACGATATATATGGAGCTTGGAAAGATCATCTTATCTGTTCAAGGTGAAAGCCGTGCCCTTATCCGCAAATCGTGGATGACAAAAGCATTCGTTTCTGGAGATGTTCTATCCTTCCTTCTTCAGGGAGCTGGTACGTAGACGGGATCGGTTTTCAATCCTCCTTTTCTATTTACAGGGATAGATCTGACATATAATTAGGCGGTGGCTATCAATCATCCGGAACTCTTCAGGCTCTTGATACTGGTACCCATATTATCATCGTGGGTCTTTTCGTACAGCTCATTTTCTTCGGTGTCTTTATGGTGGTCTCAGTGGCATTCCATATTGCTATCCGCAAGACCCCAACTAATCGCTCTTTTGAAGTAACCTCGTGGGAAAGGCACATACATACGTTGTATGTCGCAAGCGCATTTGTTATGGTGAGATCGGTGTTCAGGGTCATTGAATACCTGCAAGGTTTCAACGGGTATCTCCTTCATCACGAGATTTACCTGTACATATTTGATGCATTCCTGATGCTCCTTACTATGGTGCTGTTTAATGTTGTGCACCCGAGTGGAATAGCCATCTCACAGAACGGGGGGAGAAGTCCGAGCCACATATCCATGGTGGACCCATTTGCAGACCCTACCTGTCAGGATGATCTTCGATAATACTGCAACTCAAAACAGTGCAACTGAAAATACACCATATTCAAGATGCTAGCTACTCATAAGTCAATTAATATGGGCACTATATAAAGGAGGGAGGGAACAGGAACGCTGTGTGTTGGAACGGAGAAATTATTATCATTTGTGATGGCCGTTATTCCAGTTTCTGCATTACTTGGCTTAAGTCTATATATAAATATATCTTATAATATTTTACTAATAAGATATTAAGATATACTTTATAGCAAAGGCTATTATACTGTATCTTACAATATAATACTAAATAAGTTATGCTAAGCCACTCTTTACTATATAGTGTTATCTGGCAGGACCCAGAAAATCCTATTGATTTCGGCGGAGGAGTTGGAGCCATCTTGCTGTAGTTGTACTATACGTGGCCCTGGCCCTCCCTGGCCCCGTACAAGAGTCAAAAGGGCTAACGACCAGTCTCGCTCTTACCCTGAAGCTCCAGCCCAAATATCCGTCATCCCCTTTAGCGCTGTCTTCATTCAGGTCAGGTCCTAATTGCCTGTACGCACCTAGGCCTATAGTACTAGAGGCCACGGATCCGGATAAGCTAGTTCATGCCTGAAAATATGGTTAATTATGCTGTGAGCTAGTAAAGAACGTCTAAACCTTTTGCTAGAACTACAGGCCGTTGTTCGTAGGTATTTTTCTTTTTAGGCTAAGTAAGCTTCACTATAATACACCTTTTATAGCTCCCAGTTGATTGTTAGGAAACTGGGGTACTTGTGGCAGCTAAGTTGAAATCTTGGTTTATCATTATTCAGCGATGAGAGGATGAGTGTTGTCATATGAACTTCCTTGGATGGTGATGCACGGACGAAAACACGCTTTTTTGAGAGGTTTCAGTTTTACGGCAGAACCAACCACCATGGCCAATGGGGTATTTTGCAGCGTACATACATATTCGTATCAGCCCGCTTGATCCACAAGCAGGGTCTTCCCGCTCCGACGCCACCTCCGCCTCCATTGGATAACCGCCATCCATCATTGGCTGGGCGAGCCTACGATCATCTTGCCCAACCTCTCACGACGGCGATCACTGCTGCTAGGTGTCTTGGCTTGCTGAGTAAGCGGAAGTTGTGAACCAGACCGGTGAGGGTGAAGTGGAGTTGAATTCGTAGCAATGTTAAATTTACTTGGCGTGATACGTAAAACAATCGACGCCCCAGGAGACATTATCCCGAAAATGGAGACAGAACCAGCCGCGGTGACGTCTTGAATGTAACGAACCAGGACAATATACATGTTGGCTCCGCAAGGTCGATGCAACATTTACAACCGCATGATCCCCTCCTCCGGAGCTCGGGGCATCAAA
This sequence comes from Calonectria multiphialidica, assembly GCA_020623665.1. NCBI lineage: Eukaryota > Fungi > Ascomycota > Sordariomycetes > Hypocreales > Nectriaceae > Calonectria > Calonectria multiphialidica. The sequence goes on from JAHVYC010000021.1 coordinate 202,123, forward strand.
ATTTCTCCGTAAATTTTGACCAGAAACCGTCAGAAGCGCAAATCCCCTGAATCTGGATGATTTATCAGGCAAATTGTCTGTGCGGTCATACAAAAAAGAACAAGAAGAAGAAAAAAATGCAGCTTCCCGTTTGTCTTGATTATAGTCCCATTGATTGTCTGAAGTGTAATTGCCCTCTCCTCATTCAACATGCTTTCTTACCCTTTCCCCGCAAACCATCTTGCGACTCCACATTATAGGCTCGAGGTTTGAGACTAGTCATCACTTGAATTAGAGTGCTGTAATGTTTCCTTTTGTTCGAGATAAGGGAAGAGAGCTCTCCCTTCGCTAGTTTTGTGGCCATGGTGCCGCTCTCGCTGATCCCCGCTTTGTGCCGCCGCTTTTTCCTGCTTAGTCCTCTTGCCTCCTTCCCCTCTTTGGACTTTGCATACTTGGCGTTTCAACTCCTGTCACTGCTCCTTGTCTTCGGAAAGTTAGTCAAAACCCCATCGTCCACATGGCTTAAAACTAAACATCCAAAGTGAACAAGCCGAGACGTGACTATCAAGGCACATGAGGCTCATCGGCGAGGTGAATTTACCGCCGCCGGTATTTTGTTTATTGTGTGGCTAAATAGAGAAAACTGTCACTTGATCTGAGGTATCTCCCAGGATCTGAACAAGCCAGGCAAAACTTAGTTTTTTATGCAGGTGACATTGTGATATGTTCCGACAGTAATTGGGGCCGTTATTCCACTTAATTCGCTTGTTCTCTCTACCGTTAGTTTAGTGCCGATTGATTTGATCAAAGGTGGGTTGTCTCGGAGGGCACCAAGGCCCGAACCTCCGTCTCGTTGGCATGCATATGCCCCCCAGATGGGTCATTGTAGGGCAGATCACTTATGACGACGGAAAATGCAAGGCTCGAAATTGTTATTTAATCCAGAATTGTCTTCTTCACACCTCAAAGGAGTTTTCATATTCAATTGTTTTATTTATTTTTCTCTATCTCAGTCGTGGAAGGAATAGTGTGAATATTAGCATCGCCAAAAATTCGTCCGGGTCATAATGGGGCTTGCTAGCGACCTTCTGACCCTTGACACAAGGGCATATGCGTCCGGCGCTCTTCTTCTCGCTGCTGTAGTATCTTTGGCCTGGGTACTGCCTATTCTCCAGGGACTACTTTTCTCTTCAACAAAAAATGTGCCAGGTCCATTTTGGGCTCGAGTGACCCGATGGTGGGAGTACCGCCTGGTCAAGAAAGGTCGCTCAAATATGGATTATGTCCATTTACATGAAAAATACGGTTCGTGATTCTCCCATATCAGTTGAAAAAACGACGGACGACTGATATTGTTTGCATAGGCCGTGTTGTGCGAATGGGACCAAATCGCTACAGTTTTAGCCATCCCGATGACGTCAAGGCCATTTACGAACTAGGCCGTTCATTCTCTAAAAGTTCTTACTACGACGTAATTGCTTTGGATGACCCAGAAAAGAAAAACCTTTTCGTCATGAGGGATCAATCGATGCACAAGGACAGACGCAGGAAGGTCAATTCGCTTTATACGATGTCGGCCATGGTCTCTTACGAACCCCCCATCGACAGAATGACCTTGGTATGCCTGCGAAAGCTACGTCAGTTTGCAGATGAAGAGCGCCTTTTTTCTCTCCCCAAATTTATGCAATTCTATGCTTTTGATGTAATTGGTGAGATCACATTTGACAAGAGCTTTGATATGATGGAAAACGAGGGTGACAAGCACAACCTAATCGACAATATCCACAAGGTCAATAACTATATTGGAGAAATGGGGTTAGTGTCAAACTTGCACCCTTGGGTTGTCGCACTGCAAAGTGTTGTGGGCAACAATGCGCTTGCTGGCCCATTGGTAGGCTACGTCATCAACCGCATCACAGAAAGTCGCCAAGTTGTTGCGTCGTCAACCGACGACAAGAAATATAATACATTTATGAGAAAGCTGCTAGACCTGGAGGCCGCTCACAAGGTGGGCCTAGCCAGCATGATTGACGCCGCTGGCAGCAATGTGGTTGCAGGGTCAGATACCACAGCAATTGCACTGAGCTCCGTCTTTTTTCACTTATATAAAAATCCTCAACATCTGGAGAAGCTCCGCTACGAGATCGACACCATGACCGCCGCAGGGCGCATATCAAACCCAGTCACCTTCAATGAGGCACAAGATATGCCGTTTCTGCAGGCCGTCATCAAAGAAGGGCTACGCATCCATCCGGCTGTGGGAACTATTCTGGCCCGGGACGTCCCAGAGGGTGGTGCCGAACTTGCCGGGACATATTTCCCAGAAGGAGTAAGTGTCCCAGATACAATCAAATGTCTGAAACTAATAGTTGACAACCCTCAGACAGAGGTTGGAGCAAACGCATGGGTGGTTCATTTCAACAAGGATATCTATGGGCCAGATGCAGACATATTCAGACCAGACCGATGGCTCGAGCCGAAAGAAACAAGGTCCAAATGGATGGACACGATGTGGATGCCGGTACGTTCGTTGGGATTACATACAGTCGAGTCAGCTAACAGCCACGCCAGTTTGGAGCAGGATCGCGTACCTGTATCGGGAAGAACATCAGCCTGTTGGAGATGAACAAGGCAATTCCCCAAATTGTTCGGAACTTTGATTTTACCTTTGAGGACGAGTCGCCATCCATGTCCAGTCAGTGCACATGGTTTGTGTATCCAAAGTTCAATGTTTGGGTCCATCCACGCAGCATGCCTGTGTAGATCTTCGAGTTGTTGACGACAGATTGCCACACACATCTTTGAACTTCAAGGTTCCGGAAATCGTTTGAGGTGGTAGCATGTATAAATTTCACTTTAAAGGACATATTCCATCTCTATTTTAAACACAAATTTGACTTTACTATCTCTTTGTTACGCAGGCTATTTGGATCGTATACTGTTCTCTTGTATATTGAAGGCTTCATATTTGTGTCGGATTGACACTGACAACGACTGTTGCAACTGCTGACCACTCTCCCAGCCATGTTCCTGCACGGCGGCGTCTTATATCCTATTACCGGCTTGGCATAGTGGCGCTAGAAGTATCAACCTTGAGAAGCCCAAAGCACGAATTGCAAGGGTCCCATGGGTGGCTGCAATATTGCCGGTGTTTCATCGCGAATTTTTCCGGCTTTAATACATCGTCATCCTCATTTCCCGTCTCCCTATATTCGACTCTCTAATGTCTGCTTTCATACAGAGTCTTCGGGTTTCCATTTCCAAATACCACCCGGCCGGCTGGGACGACGGAATCACAGTCTGGCCACTCTCCCAGTTATCCCTCACATGCGATTCGCAACTGGGATATAACTCCTACATGGGCCTATTTCCCAAACCACCATCATCATGTGCTACGCGACCCACGCCAACGCCTCCTTCATTGGATCGCTTAATACGAGCGCTAGAGTACATTGGGAATGGTTTCACATATTCCCTGGATGATCTGTTACGGCATTTTCGTGTTCAATTATCGCTAATCGAGGGCCTGATTATTAAAATCCGTGTCTGTGCACTACTGGTCTTCACTGCAGCCATCTCGCAAACCCGTTTGCCCGCCATGGGGATCGCAAACTTGCCAGATGAGGTCATGGGCCTCATCATGGGGGACTTGCTCCCCGATGTCAATCCCTATGGGATGCCGCTTGCGCCGCCGACTCACTTGCTCAATGCGCGCCTGGTCTCCCGCAAATGGAATAGCCTCGCAACACCACACGCGTTCCACACCATTCCCCTGCAACACACGGACCCCTTCGAGGAGGGACTCGAGAAATGGAACGCCCTGCTTGAATGCAACGCAGTAAAATCCTCTGCCCGGCGCGTCAAGATCCACAGTTCGCCGCACGACCTGGTGCGTGGCCGCAAAGGCCGGACTTGGGCACAATGGGAGATGGGCGAATACCCTCAACTTACCAATGCCATTAATGGCATCAAGCATCTTCCGCGGCTCGACGAGGTCCACCTTTCCTTTTCGCGGCATTGCTCGGGTGTAGGCAGGAATGACAGGGACGAGCAGATCGAAAAAATATCAACCCGAAGACACACCCTCTGGGCAGTGTTTGAAGCCATTCGGCGTCGCGCTGCTTTGCCGGACTCCAGCACCATTCGCTCGCTCAGGATAGAGAACCTCCAAAACATTCCTCTTCCCGATTTTACTTCGTCGAACCTGTTCCGCTCTGTAACCAAAGATCTTAGCCAGCTCCACCTCTGGGTGACCGAAGAAATCAACCACGAGAGCCCAGACCAGGACCTGTACTGCATTGAACGTAGTGAATTCGAGCCCTATCTGCACAGCGCGTGGCTGGCCCCGCTGAGCAGCAACCTCACAGATTTGACACTGTATTTTGCTGAGTGCTGGGGCGTGATGCCGGGTATTTTCGAGGGTGGCGGCCTCCAGTTCCCCCAGCTTAAGAAGCTCAAACTAGGTTATTTTACCATGGCGCATCACGACCATTTCAATTGGGTTCTGGCTCAAACTTCCATCGAATATCTGTACATGGAACGATGCTTCATCGCATCCTATATAGGCTGTGACACTGATCAACTAGACTTTTGGGGCACCAGCAAGCGTGATTGGGTGCAGTTGCCAACTGGCTCCTACGGGTTCACAGAGTTAACAGAGCTCTTCTACTTTCCGGGTACGTGGGAGACGGTGTTTGACAATATTCGCACAAGACTCCCTAATCTAATCGACTACCGTTTTGTTATTCATGAGCGATACCTGGGTGCCTTCAACGACTCAAGGTATTTCTTCTTCAGCAGGCCAAACATGCATCCGGGCGAGATATCGCCTCTGCGCTACATTGCCTTCCAGGAAAGCCTTTGCCCTTCGTCTTGGATCGAGGCGACCGCGCCAGATGGCGAACTGGAGTTCGGAAACAGTGATCCCCGAGTTTTTGACGAGGACAGTGGCGAAGACCGCTGGGCCAAGAGAGGCAGCATAAATCGTAGCAAAGAGACAAAGGAAGGAGACCACCGGGCATATCACTCGCTGCAGGCCGCAGTTTCAGAGAGGCGGCGCCGTCAGAAGCGCTAGGTTGTTATCCCACCGAGGGGGGCTGTGTGCTGGTCGCCATTCCGAAATAACAACGTCGTGATGCGGGCACGGGATGCTACTTATTGACGAAACCCCGATTATAAATCTCTCTTATTAGCCAATATATAACCTCCGATATGAAGAAACGGCGCCAAGACACACGTGGGCGCCATCTGTGGAGTGTAGTTCAACGAGAGTTCAGGTGCAACGGAGGCTGTGCAAATTTCTCGAACTCTTTCATCCACAATCCCCCACCGGGAGCTAAACTATGGGAATAAATTCCTAGTGGAGCTGTCAAACCGGATCTTCAACGTGATTTGCCGAAATAGGTTTTCCCAAGGTCTTGGTCCCCTTGGTTTCTTGGCTTCTTGGCTTCTTGGCAGTCTTTGCGGTCGACATCCGTGCATCTGTCAACATACGCCACAAACCAACTACCTGGCTTATTTTCTGTGATTGCGAAAGAAGTTGACGATTGGTGTTGTAAATGAATTGGGACTAAAGGCCATCAAGAGGCTCTGCGTCGCCCATGCACAGATTAGGTTCATCACCATTACCAGGCTCGGGGTTGATCAATGACCATCACAGGGATGAGAAAGTTTACTGAAGTCTTGGCATAATTGAAAACAAGCTCGATCTATGGTTTTATACACGAAACCTGGCACCACCACCACCCTTGCTCCAACCCACTCATCGCAGACCCATAATACAAAAGAAAGGAGGAAATATTCTTAACAAATCGTGATTTTACATCTAGACAGGAACCCTCTAAGCAAGGATGTTCTTCTGGCCGGGGGTGTTCTGAGCGAAACGGGCGTTGAAGCCAATGACGTCTCGGGACTTGAGGAAGGTGGCGGTAGAGATGGTGACCTTCTTGTTGGAGACGAACCAGCTGACACCCTCAGAGCAGGGGGGAGTGGTAAGAGAACCAGCGTAACTAGGAATCCAAATGTTAGAGTTTGTATGCGATAGGCACAAGCAATGTATCAACTTACGAGGAGAAGGAACCGGAGGCAAAGAGAGTAGAGATGGCGCTCATGTCAAGGGGGCCAGTGGTGATGTGGTTGCCAAGGCTGGGGATCTGGTCAACAGTGCTGAGAACGGACTCAACAAGCTTGGAGGCGGCGTCTAGATTTGCAACAGTTAGAATCAATCCAATGATATATCCTTGGGCATAATAAACTCACCAGTTCCAGCAGAGTCACCAACGTCGATGTAAAGACCAGTAACAGCGAGCTGGGAAGCAGTAGTCTGCCAGACCAGGTGCATCTCCATGGCAGAGCTCTTTCCGTTGTCGAGATGCTCGCTAGGGAGATGGAAGTGGAACTGGGCGAGAGAGTAGTCGCGGCCTCCAGTGGTCAGGTTTCCGCCAGCGGAGATGACCTCAACGGTGGATCCAAGGTTCTCAAAGGTAGCACCGTTGGCCCAGTTGCCAAGGGTGAAGCTCAGGTCGGAGGAGGCGACGTTCTTGGTGGTGTCGGCGGCAACGTTGATGGGCGACTGGTTGGTGCCAGAAGCGCAGAGAGCGTTGGCGGTGGTGTCAATAGAGTGCCAAGCAGCAGGGCCCTGGATAGTGGCAATTAGCATCCCATGCATCAATGATCAGAAGGCAGTAAAAACATACAGTAGGTCCCCAGTAGCTAAAGTTGGGAGCAGTGATGGCGTCGGCTCGGGGGTGAACGTGTGTTCCGTAGGCGCAAGATGCGAGGGTGGTGGGGGCGAAAGCCGCGAGGAGGGCAATGAGCTGCTGAGTAGAAGGGGCCATTGTAGCGGTTGGTGTGTGTGTAAAATGTAAGGATTGTGGGTAAATTGATACAGCGAATGTAAGACTGGAAAGAGTGTTGAAGATGTGAGGAAAGCTGTTGATGATGGAGACGAAAAGCAAGATCTAGGAGATGTTCCTGACCCTTAAGTACAAAATTTCCAATATGATGATGGCAATGTATTAACCACTACACTCTCCATACGACTATCTTTCCCATGAGTGCCAAGACCAGCCAAATGCAGCGTCTGCAATCAAATCCTGACACCCGGGCCTCTTGGGAGCACACGTCAAACCAAACGCCAAAACCCTAGCACCGGTGACATCCGGCTGGGAACCTGCTGGCTCAGCCTCCCTGATCAAGAACCTAAGCTTGGACTTCAGGAACTAACAGCCGGTACATGGCCCAGGCGGATAATGCGGGGGGGTGAGCAATATGGAGAATGGATTGCGATCAACGACGCGACTGGAGTTACTTCGCATTGTAGACGGCGAGTACGGACGATCTATGGCGCTCAATCTCTCTCCACGGGCTCCCTCTGCGCTAAGAGTAGCTTGAGGAGATCTGGCCTAGAGTCCGTCAGTAGTGCAGTCGATACGCTCTGACAAGTCTAATTTACCGCGAATAGCAAGAACGCGAAAGCGAGTCACACCACACCACACCCATTCGCTCACAGCTTTGGTCCCTACCGTGTTCGGATGCCTTGAAATCGCTTAGTGCTGGAAATGCTCCCGGAATTTAGGTTTAGATGAATGAATTAGATTCGGGTCGTCTTAGCCTGATGTCAGGGGCAGAACGAGGGGATACGGCCTCAGCCAAGCGTTTGTCAAAGCAGGCAGTTGTGAAAACGGTATGACGCCAAGATCTGTTACAAGCATGGCCTGTCGAAACGAAGAAGGATACCCTCCCCCCATCTAAGACGGAGGGCACGATCCGCGTTCCATTTTTTTTTACTTTGCAAAATTCACCCTCGGTTGTGGCTCTTTTTGGAATACGGCGGAGCCACCAAAGCCGTTAGACTCGCGCCTTACGGCCGCCCATGAGGAGACACGTTATCCCGGATATCCGGGACTCAGGGAACAGAATATGGCGAGAGAATACGATAACCCTCCACATTCCGGTAAGCATGTGCAACGAGAGAGAGTTCTGCAGCACATTAGCCCCAACACCATCTCGCTCTCGCAATGCATCTTTCAAGCTTCTGACGGCCCGGCTTCTAGAACATGCCACTAGAGGCCCTTCTTCTTCTCGACACGCAATCCAACCGTGCGCCGTTTCGCGACGGCCGCAGGCCCATCGACGCTTTCGGGCAAGGCGATGCCCTCCGACCTGTCCCAACATCCAGGCGGGCCAATGTTAGCATAAAACAGGCCCGGCTGCTAGTCGGAACGGTTCGCCGCTAGACAAGCATGTCGTTAGTGTCAAGGCGCCACCGGAAGGGGTTTATGCCAATGTCCCCTGTCGAAACGTCACAGGTAAGCACATCATTTATTGTAATCTCGCCCCGCATTCAGGAACACATGAGCCAAGGCCAAGGCCAGGGACCAGTTGCTCTTTTGAGCGCCAGTCCTCGGTCCGGGAAGCAGCTCCCGCGCCAGTCCATCTCTCCCCCCAGGCCGCCAACGTGCGACAAGGCGGAGACCGCGATCATAGGATGTTACACCATCCGTCACCAGGTTCTTCTCATTGGGCCGGACCTCAGAATGGCCCCTGATTAAGCTTAACGGTGCTCTTGGCGTCGCCAAGAGCCAAGAGATTGGCAGAAAGCTTCCGCATCAATATTGCCAAGACTTTTCAGTCGAGAATTGAGGCAGTGTAGATGCAACAAGTTCCTTGTATTCTCTTTCGTCTGGGCCAAGACGGGGGATTCCTCATTGAGACTCTTGGGCCTTTGCCAATGCTGTCAGCCACTCCGGTCCCCCGCATATCCCCCATACACGTCCAGGCTAGCCCAAACAGCCTCCATCAGGTCTCAAGTCCAGCACAGCCTCGTTCGGTCTAGACAACTTGATAGTAGAGGTCGTCCAGTTATCCGCGTATCTTGATGGTATAGCCTCAATTCAATCAAAACGAACTGTTTGCTCGAATGTTCCGGCCCAGAGACCCGGGCCTGGTCTGAGCTTCAGGGTTGCGCAAGGTTAGATCCGTTTGTTTCCAAGAAATGGGCCAAGTCTAGATGAAATCCAGGGTAATACCTGTTCTCTACCACAATAAGCTCAGCCCAGGGCCGCGTCGTCATCAGTTTTGCATGAAAGGGAGACTTCAAGTTTCGATCCACGATACTTAAATTTGCCAAGTCTTGGCAAAGAAAGGAAAACCTATACGAGAACTTGGCGCCAGACGCGTACGGGTACCATATCGGCAGACAAAAATAATCAATCAGGTGACGCAATCCAGGAAGCAATTGGCAGTGCGCATAGCTACCTAAACAAATAGGCCGCATTTAGCTAACTTGCAGTCCCTGCAGGGTAGGGGGTCGAAAGAAGGATATTCAACAATGTCGAGAAACGCATGCAATTAAGCAGCTAGACAGAGATGAAAATGGGACCTAAACAATTCAGAGTTGGCATTTACATCTACGCACCAGTTATTCAGATAGCTACATCCGCAAAATCTAGGTATGGTGAATGCAATACAATGAATAGACGCAACAATTTAATTCCCGCATGCAGGTCAAACTACCCGGCTATGGCTTCAGTTGAGCTTTTTGTATTCCTAGTAAAACTGTATATCTAATCACCAATATCTCGGCTTCAAAATCAGACGATTCTATCTCACAGTCACCAACGGACATATACTTGTTCCGGCCAATAGAACCTCAACCGGAGATGAGATCCAATCAAGCAGGCAAGCCGAGGAACTATGCTTTAGTCATGAGGTGAATGTCGTGAATCCAAGATTTATGCATCTATTTCACAAGAATGTGAACCTTAAGAAATTCCCCCGCTCGGTACATAAGTCAAAAATCCCAGCTAGTTGGCTCATGTGTCTTAGAGTTTCGGCAATGTCTATCAAGAAAACTGCCGCTGATAAAGCGGATGATGTGATAGCGACGCATTTGCAGCCTTTACGAGCCACCCCACTCTGATCTCGTAACCTAGTTCGCCTGAAGCATGCCAAAAACTTCGATGACAGCCGAGCTTCTGAACGATAACAAGTCAAGAAGAGCTTTTTGTATTTTTGGTTTTATCACTCCTTGTCTAGAGAACACGTAGTGTGCCTGATTAATCATTACAAATCAACAGAGGTCTCTGGTGCCTCGCGGAGTGGCGCTTGCTGCGTCTAATCCCCTGGACGCCAAGAGTCTAGACCTTTTTTATTCCCAGTTATGCGGCGAACTTCAATTCCTGCACCCCTGACAACTTTGACCTAGTTCAGAAACCTTGAACGAATACGCATGGTATTCGTATAGCTTCTTGGTAAGCTCAATGGTCTAAACGCCGTTGGGAGAAACGGATCGAACCCAAGATATGACGAGAACTTTTTGTCTATGAGGTCAGGTGTCCATATTATTAAATAAAATGCATGGCCTAGGCGAATCCAGATCCATGGAACATGGCCTTGCTTGAGCGCTAATTGGCTGGACAGTGGGGGTTTCGTGTTTAAACATTCTGTGCCTTGTTATCCGGGCTGCCCTAAATGTTAACAATAATTGGATCTAATGATGCATTTAATCCCTTGCTGATTAATAAATTCGTCAAGGGGGAGGGGAGTCATGGTCACATCCCTTTTCAATGGTGAATAAATTGTTTATTCCAGACAGAATCCCAAACATCACTAATCCAGAAGCTCCACAGGTGTTGTTTCTAAATCAAAACATCAGTCCGGCAGTTATTAGGAACCACCTCTCACCCAATGTGCGTGCATACGATCTCACCGGGCTTCAAATCGAAGCTCTTTGTCGGGGGATGCAGATGAAGTGCTGCAAAATCATCCACATATCCAGGTATTTAATCCGAAATCAGTTTTTATCGATCAATTTCAAGAACAGCTTGAGTTTACATCCTTAGCCGTACATTCCAGTAACCAAATATCACTTTAGTCACGCCAAGCTGAGATTTCAAGCCACACAGAAAGGATTACTGCATCCCCGATTGACGCTGTATATTTAAGTTGACTAGTCATGTTATATGCGCCAGAAATGAGTAAGCCATCTAGGCATCAAACTACATCTAAGATCGGCTGCGTCGGGCTCTCAGACGTCCTGCTCCTTGCCCTTTGAAGATGCTGCCAGGTCCAAAGTTTGGTTCTCCTCCCAAAGATCCGAAAATGTCTCCGATGTAGTTTTTAGGCTTGATTCCCTGGTCAAATGTCTGCTTCCACTCCGTCGTGATTTTGTTGATAATCTCAATTCCGGCGTTGTAGAGGTTCTCGACTGCAATCTCAAATCCGCCTTGGTCGGCGACGAAAAAGTGATAGTAGGCAGAAGTTTCAGGCGGTGGCCGATCAAAGTCGGATGCTAGAGAAGATGTTAACAAGCCAGCTTCATCGTCAAAAAGGAAACCGTTCAACTTACCAGTTCGTACAAGAATTGCTCTTGAGAAGTCTGCGAGGCCAGCCAGATCAGCTCGCATGATGGAAGACAGCACTGCAGTGTCTTCCTGTGCCGTCATGCAGTAGGTCAAATCTGTTTGGTTCGTCCAGATCTTAGTCGTGTTCTCAAACGCTTCGGACAGCAAGTCTCCGGTGTAGTACACATCACTAGTTGCGCTGTCACACTTGACAACAGCAGGCTTCTCCACGCCTGCTGTATAGACGCCATCCTTTGAGGCGTACTTGGCCCGATATTCGACCGCGCTGGTCGCATCGCTCAAGTTGGCCTTTGATGCACACTCAAACGCAATATCCCTCAGGGCTTCGTTCACCTCCATCACTTCGGTGCCGTATTGTGTGGTGGGGTATTGGTTTGGCATGTTGTTTCCGTAGCCCACATAACCAGTCGTCATGTTCTCGGGCATCTCGCGGGCATCAAGCTCATACTGCAGGCCCACTTGGACTGTGAATTTTGACAATGCGACTGTGCCAAGAGTTCCCAGCTTGGGGTTGACTCCAGCAATTCCATTGATCAGGAAGTAGGTCGACGTGAAGTCAAACTCCGTGGACAGCATCAGCGAGGAAACGGAACCCGCAGCGTTGATTTCGGATTCTCCCGTTGTCATTTGGCAGATCTCTCCGGACTTGGTGCAGTGAACCTGGGGGTAGATAGGTGACAGCCCCGGGACCGAGATGTTGTGGGCGAGGACGTCTCCATACTTGCTGCTGGGGAGCTTCTCGTACCAGATGGCAGCTTCTGAGCTGAACTACGTGTGTGTTAGCAAAGCGACGACCCCGGTGAGACCCAAGCTGGTATTACCAAGTTAACAATCAAGACCTTCGGCTTGATCTTGTCAGAGTGCCGCTCCTGCAAGTTGACGCGGGAATTTGAGCGGGGCTGTGGAGGGCGAGCAGCAGCCAAGACCTGGCTAGCTGACAGCAGCAAGCCAGTCACAATCAAGGGAACATGCATATTGAGATACTCCTGCCTGATCAGTGTCTATATTGGTCCAAGCCGGACAATTGATTGGCCAACCCAAGTCACAAATCAGTCAAGAACAAGAGGAAAACGGCTTCAGAATATCAGGATCTACTCTTATTTAATTTCAAGCACAAAACTAGGGCACAATTTGCCAAAGCAGAAAAACGGCCCTATCGGTTCCCGGTATCAATTCAATTCGACACAGATAATTGATAAGCATTCACCTCCTGTAAACGGAAGGGTTAATATTAAAACCGTAGGGTCGATCCACTCGAATGACGACTGCCTCCTCCCACGAAAGGAATTTCCTCATGGAACGGGTGAACATTTTGCTGGGAAACCACAATACTAACACCAACTATCGGAAGTTCGGCATCAGAGATAAGACAAGATTCGCAACTAGTTCGGCCCAGATGCCAGTGACAGGCCTAGCCGACTTCTACCCCTCCTACAAGGGTGGCCGGTCGGCATTTTTGAGAGATTTTCACCATTGTGGACCAGTCCGCGGGAGATTCGACACTGGAAAAGGCCAAGGATCAACAGTTGGCCGACGGCGCCTTATCTTGTTTCTCCACTCAAAACCGCTGCGCCATCCCCATGTCAGTTGATAAGCATCATCTAAAGACGTGATATAAAAGGCGATTGCCGCAAGAGAAACTTGAGCTCGAGCCGAGAATAAGACTCTGCCCAGTCTATACTGATGCTCTGAATGGCACACAGCCTATTATAATAGTTGTGCCATCGCTTTAGGCGCTATTCCCAATGCAGCTGCTATCCACTTTGTCGCGTCGCGTCTGACTGAAATGCCGCTCGGGCATTGCCAGATTAGCAGCATTGAAAAACATGGCCCTCGCTCTACGGCACCAGATAGATATAGCATGTCAAATATTAAAAGCATTCACGTGCTTCGCACACTTTTTCGCTTGGTTTCCCTGCCAACAAAATGAAACTCAATATGGCCTGTTCCGACGCTGTGGATATGCACAACATCGTCTGTGCTGACGGTCGGAGCATTATGCTGACAGGTTGTGCACACCATCATTATGATCGATTATGATGCATGTCCGAATGCGTTGTCCTTTCACCCTTGCAACTAAGCAAAGGAATTCCATTACTATGCAATAAAGCCAAATACCGACTGTCAAGTAGATCTGACTCCGAGACACAAAAAAAAAAAAAAAAGCCCCCAAAAAACGCAGCATTTTAGTTACTAAAAGTTATAGGGTAGGCTTCGTAACACGAGCTTACCGAGTGCAGATGCATGCATGGATCGAAGATCATTCCGCAGGGTCCACGCACACATCTGGGGAGATATACATGTATACCTCAAGTATATTTCGGAAGTCTGTATTAATAGTAGCCTCCCTTCTCTAGAGTCCGTTGGATGATCCGATCCTTACAGTTACTAGACGGGGCCACCCTTGAGGGTTTAGAATGGAGCCTCGACGACCGGATTTTCTTTTTAAAATTATTCTAGAAGGAAACACATCTAAACATCCCGGAGGCTGGGAAAAGTTTATTATAGTATAAACGCGGGATTCATTTTACTTGAAAGCGCGAAACTCCGAACGCTGACTGGAGTAGTTGCAGCAGAAATTTCAGGTGTTAAAAACCCGAGAGCGGGTCTCTTTTCTACAGGCAATGATACTTAATAATGTGGAAAGCCGGCTCGCCTGAGATACTCGATTGGTATGGCCAACACAGAATATTATATGTGAGAACAGTTGACAATGTACAAAAAAAAAAGGGCACACGGACTCTTGTTCGATTTCAAAAGTGGACGGATTTCGTTGTTGTCGTCCGAACGCATTGCAGGCCACCTCTATATTTAGCATCTCGTAAGGCGCAGATCCCTTCCGTCCTGGCCTCGACAACGACTCCCGCGGCGCGCCATGTGGAGGCATTGAGTTCAAAGACGTGTCCATCGTAATCTCAAAGAGGCAGAAATCGTCACATAGCCACTCATATGCTCGTGGCGGTCTGCCGTTCGTCCAATGACTTGCAGATTTGGCTTGCGGCGCAGGAGGATTTCTGAGGTTAAGCTTACGCAGTACGGGTAGTGCCCGTCGCATTCGGGAGTCGACGCATGGGTTCTTTTCTTTCTTTTTAACGTTTTTCCGCCGTGTCTTTGCCCGTTTCTGCAATTTGTCTTGGCCAGCAGACTAAACCGACTGCAACGTGACATTTTGCCCAGAGCTCTGCGCCGATCTTTGGCAGTTTTGGACAAACGTTTTAGGCCGCTAGGAGAGGCGATTGTTGCGATCCGGCCGGTCCATGCACACACATGGTCAAACCCGTGAGGCCACGTCGAAACCCACTCTGAGCAGAAGGATTGGCTCTGGCCAACCACCAGCTGCTCTCACGCTCCATGGCCGCCCAAGCGTCACGGGAATACGGGCTCGGTCCACACTGCAGCCGGGCGCTGATGTCATTTGTTTCCGAAAAGAGGTCCACGGCTGGTCAAGAATAGAATTCCCTGGGCAATGCTCGAATGCGACTGCACAGCGGGCAGTGGCCATGGCCATGGCAACCATCCAACCTTCCTACCGTCCAACCGTCCAACCGCACACCGCGGCATCCGCTGGGCTGGGGGAGTTTCAGGAATACGAAGTCCCAAGACTTTTCCCCATAGTGTAAGCCCTGCTTCGTGACGTAAAAGGAAAGTCGTGCTGATTTGCGACTGGGTAGTTGCTGGCCGAGCGAGGCTGGTGATGACCCGGGACGTCCGTAGCTGCTGCCGGGACGGGCCATCCTGGTGAGGACCAGAGTGGATAGTTGCAACTCTCACGATGCCAAGGAATCGGATCTCGACAACATAAATACTCGATCGATTCCCAGAGAAGACGAGAAATACTCATCAGCACAATCACTCAACAGCTTCTCTACACATCTAATCACACAATCCTCACCAACAAACCTCATCAACACTCCCAACACCACCACCAACAACAACAACAAAAACCCAACTCCTTCAAAATGCAGTTCTCCAACCTCTTCAACCTTGCCGCTCTCGCCACCGCCGTCTCGGCCGTCACTGGTTAGTCCATTCCGCACTCGGCTCCGAACCAACCACATTGCTGACCTTTTAATCCCAGTCTCCTACGACACCAACTACGACTCCAGCAGCGCCCAGATCAGCACCCTCTCCTGCTCCGACGGTGCCAACGGCCTCATCACCAAGTACGGCTGGACCACTCTCGGCCAGATCGCCAACTACCCTCTGATCGCCGGTGCCGAGGCCGTCGCCAGCTGGAACTCCCCCAACTGCGGCACCTGCTGGCAGCTCACCTACAACGGCAACAGCATCGTCGTCATGGCTGTTGACCACGCCGCCTCCGGCTTCAACCTGCCCACCGCCGCCATGAACACCCTCACCGGTGGCCGTGCCGTCGAGGTTGGCCGCGTCGACGCCCAGGCTGTCCAGGTCACCTGCCCCAACTAAGGGCCAATAACGAATCAACGAGTGATGGAGCATGGATAATTCATTCCTTTTTTTTTTTTAAACGGCGGACTCTTATAGACGGTACATTCCTTAATTGTTTAGACTTTTTAGTAGTAGCCACCACACTTTAAAAGTGCCTACATACTAGTATTTAATGTAAATACAATACATTACATTCACATCAAATATCCATCCTTTCGTGATTGTAAAAACCCCAGCCCTGGTGGCTTGGGTTGCATGTAAGCAATTCGCCCAAAATTAGAATTCACTTCTGCACTGCCTTCCCCAGCCCTTGTTTGTATTTCTAATTATAAATTGTCGGGGAAAATGGTAAACATGGAAAAGGTAAATGTTTGGTATTATGGAGAGGGCCATCGGCGTTGATGCTGAATTCATTCGCTTCATTGTTCAAATATTGAATTCTAAGGCACGAAGAATTGCAATATACATTATCTCAACTGATATTTGCTATTGTGAAATCCTCGAAAAAAGCATCGCACGACACGGAGTCCATTCATTCCTTTCCCGGTACTTCTATTATATTTAACGTCTATTAAATACTATTAAACAGTTACTAGAGATTTATACACATCTATAGATAGGCATTTCCCTTGCTCGCATTCGATACCACGCCTCCCTGTTCGGCACACTCCCCAATCAAGAGGAAATTGTCGTTTTCATGTCCGGCAACGCCAAACCTCACTTTTATGTCTCTCAAAATTCTCGATCTTTCCTCATCTGAAAGCGCCCCGCCTCCAGATGGAAGTCCAAAGTTGGGGTTTCCTCTTGTGAGCGTCGATACGTTCATCATCAACCTGGGCACCCAGACCAGCAAGTCAATGACCAGGCCGGCAATTGCCACAACTAATAGAACCAATGTTGAGCATATGAGAACGCCCATCCATGCCTTATCGTAGTAGACTGTCCTGTTCGCGCCCTGGATTGTGGCATTTGTTTGCAACACGTTTGCATCCAACTGGTCAAAATGGGCTGGGTGGCTAGCCTGGATGGCGGTTGTGGCAGCCAGCGAAAGCCAATACGTGTTCATCATCTGCGCGAACCGCACAGAAAAGGTCTTCGTGCCGAGAGTGTAGACAGATGGATTCGATAAAGTGGCCGTGTCGTTGAATGTTTGATCTGGGTTAATCAGGAAACCTTGGATCAGCGATGGAGTAGCGCTGCTTGCACCACTGTCCGTGAATAGCTTCAGCGGGTTGAAAAAGAAGCCCATGACGTTATTGGTGCCGGCACAGCTATCAAACATAGTAAGATTACTCTTGAGGCCTGGTCTGCTGGTCGAGGGCCGCATATGGGTAGCGGTGCAGTTCCAACCGGCGCAATGAGCTTTCACCTCAACGTGGTAGGTTTGAACTGTGCAATTCGCAATGGTGGCTCCTCCATCTGCGTCCCAGCCCAGATAGAATAGCGGCCGGGCTCTGAAATTGGAGTTGGTGCAGCGTTTCACGCCGTCGTCTGTGTCGTCGGTAGAAAGGACGTTGCCCCATTTAAATGATGTCCCCTCGGATGTGGATGCATTAATGGCGCTGATATTATCGGCCCCTCGTATGGAATTGCAGTCGAGGTGGAGGTAGGATGTGTTAATTGTGAATGTTGAATTTTGGCCCTGAGGTATGCTGCCGACTGGAATACCAGTCAGGCTGGAGTAGGTTAGGTCGGAATCTTCATCGATAGAAAGCCAATCCTCGCTATCTTCCCCAGAATAGCCCGGCAGAAACTCAATCATTGGGACTTTGATGTTGCCCCATTGATCCATGCTGGAGTTTTGGTTCCCGGTGGCGGCAAGAGAGGCGCAAAACAGACCAGTTTTGGGGATATTGGTACCTCCATAGCTCGAGGACATGAGAGACGTTGGAAATGTAGAGTTGGAGTCTACATATGGCACCATGTTGAAGGATTCAAAGGCCTTGTCCCTGACCGATAGGACGCGAAGCATTGCCTGCCCACCCAAGGGGGAAAGGGCCCAAAGTACAACCAGCAAAATGGCGATGGCACTGATGGTCTGAAGCTCAAATATCGTCGACACAGCTCCTGTAGCTGTGGTTGAGCCGTACAACAAATCCAGGAGACCGATGCGCTCTCCATTCTGCATCCTCCATCGCGCAAAGCTTTTCACTGCCTTTCCAAACACAAATGCGAAAATGAGGGGATAAATAGTAGGACCCTGAAAGCGATGAGCGCCACATACTAAAGGATAGGAATTGGGAAACGCACGAGTTTGGATAGCTGGTTGAGAAAGTTGGTTACTCCCTCAGACCTCAGGACTGCATGGTTATTGAACCACAGCAGGACAAGGATATAAACAACAACCAGTAGCACCATCAATATAGCAATTATGTTAACGCATATTTCGATCGGTCGTGAGAGCCCTCCACTGAGCCTTTCGCGGGGCCATTGCAGTGGTTTCGACTTGGGCTTTTCGGATGGAGTCTTCGCCGACATGGCTGCCGCTGCTGCTACACCCGTAAGGGATCCACTTTATGGTATACCTTGTTCAATCCTGCTCCTTCTCGTATATTTCGTCTGGGGCGTCGCACTTTGGAATAGGTGAATTTCCTGGTTGAAATGGGGTAGGAAGAGGTTGTAGGGAGAGAAATGATCGACAGGAACTTGAAGGCATAAAAATGGGAAAGATTGATCGATGTTACGCGGAATATTATTATTTGGGGCTACAGGGCTGGCTGGTTCATCTGGATATCCGGCAACAAGAGGATCCATGCCAGGGCTGAGCCTGCGATGGTCCGTATAAGCGTGTCAGATTGGACAGGCGCTAAATATTGCGATCGTGCCACACAAGCCACCATCGGCGTTGTATTTTGCATCCCGGTGTTTCCTCATTCGGCAACGCCCGAATGTTGACCCACGGCGGGCAAAGACCGTGAGCACTGCTGCGGCTCGCACATAAAGCAGACGCTATTTCTACCAATGATAGGACCCATATGGATTTGACGTGACACCGCCTTTGTGAATGTGTTGATGATATGCTGTGGCAGGAGGGATAGCGAGGCTATATCTATCATGTGTTGATCGTTTGTACCGCCAATTAACCCCTAAATTTGGGCAGTTTTCAACGGAAGATTCTTTACGCGGATAAATATTATACAAGATTCCAAACGTCCTCCATTTCAGACTTGCTAAAAAACCATCAATCTGGGAGCTTACAAATTTAGGAGGTTGGCTGAGTCCATCTACGTTTTCCCCTGCAGCGCCTTGGCCCACCAGCTAGTCGACCTGGGGTGTAAGACGGCCCACTCACCTGACACTACGCATCGAGAGCAACTTCCGGTGTGATTTATTTGGACTAGCCGACAGCCTAGTGGATACTATTTGGGACAAAAATAACAATCAAGGGTATTGCTAAAAGATGACACTAGCGGCCTTGGACGCTGGTGAACTCTCTCTTCTTCCGCTGGAACATTGGGCTGCCAATCCAGTCTTGGTTTTGTCACAGGAGGCGATGGGCTTTTGGGCCACCAGTTGTGGTGTCCAAAAAGCACCGGATATTATGGCATTGCATCGTACTGGGGAACACTCGGGCATGCGACGTCGTCCACCGTTGAGGATGGCTGTCTCCGCATGATGTTACTCTGCCTCACTACAAATGGTGCCTCACGCCGCGATAACACGCACCCGTCGAAGATGAGCGCTAAGTTGAACTAAGAGAAAGTTTGGATGAGGGTCGGACACGGAGATGGCATAGTGTCGGGTCTCCCATAAATCGCACCTTCTTTTTCACAGCCCACAGTAAGACGGCATGACGTGTTTTTAGCGTCGTCGTCAATGAAATATCGATTCTAACACGGCTTGTGATGGAGAAAAAAAAAATTAAATTAAGTACTAGTACTGAATTAAGTAAGTGTATGTTTCCAACTTTGCGATACTTTTGAGCCGGTCAGCCCATCAATGGCGGAAGCGCGAGCCCGCTCAACGCTGATTCCAAATTCAGCCACCGAATAGACAGACCAGTTATTTTGTGTGTGAGAGAAAAAGCAGAAAGCCTAATCATATTTTAAGATCTGAACGGTCTGGCATGCAATCATCATTCCCATAACATCTGAATTTGGCTGTTTTCAGAGTCTTGGTCACTTCGGCTGCGATAAGCCGCTCAATCTCTTGGCCAGGATGATCGCCATCATACCAAAGCTGAAGTGAACACTGTTAGCTGCTTTATTCTTTTTGTCATATTCGGGAGAATTAGGTGAAACTTACGCATGAGGTTCCGTCCCTATTTTCACAAAACGTGTTTGGGGCCCCCAATGCTTCAGGCTCCCGAACTGCTCCCCAGAATGTGGGCGCCGTGTCGATAATGGTGGCCACAATATCAGGATTCTGTTCCTCAAATTTTGGTAGGTGCTCGTAGAGGAGTTTATTGTAGTGTTCAATGGCCACTATTAGCGAGGCAGACTTCGTCTTGTCGAGTCGCAGTTGGTTTGGTGTCAGATCCAAGGCTGAGAGCGGTAAGTTTGCCGTTCAGGGTCGTGTTATAGCAATTAGACTTACGTGGAACTGTTAAAAGGATAAAGCGTCTCAAACCAAGCTGATGCAGCCTTTGAAGTTGAATGAAAAGCTGGTCAACAGCTTGTGAGAGAAGGTCCAGCCCATTGTCCAAAAAGTAGGACTCTCTGATATCGTTAATGGCGATCCACACCCCAACAACTGAATTTTTCGCTGTCCATGGGCAGTATGGTTCCTTTCTGACGATGCTCTCGTTAAACCATCGCACCTGTTCAATCATGTCCGACCCTGTCCCTTTGATCACGCGAGCGTCAATAGTGCCACCGCTTTGAGCAAAGTTGTATGACAGGGTCGACGACGATGACTTGTTGAACTCGGTCACCATCCATCCAATCCAGTTGCGTCCGCCAGCGGACGTGACCCCTGGAAGAAGAGGGTTGCCCAAGGGGTTCTCGTGCGATGGCCTGTCGCCCTCATGGTTGAAGCCAGTCTTTGAAAAGGAATCGCCGCTGTCCAGAGTTAGAAGACGTGATGCTGCTGTCTAGAGGATGGTCTTGACGTACAATGTGATGAGATAATTCGTTTCCGTTTCTTCTCTCGCCTCCAGAGGCATGGATTTTGCGACCAAAGGCAACAAGAGCAAGCTACACAGTAGCTTTGTCCACTGGTGGTACTTCATGATTGCGTCTTCCTCTGAGCCAGCATCGAAGTCTGCACCATGAAGACCCGTTGGGTTTCAGCGCAGTTGGTATGAGGAGTGTGAGTGACGACGGGTTACAGAGAATGAATAGCCCTGTATATATATTGTAGACTGATGAGTCGCATACTAGAGGGCTTTGTCGCGCCGAAGGCTAGAGACGCTTTGAGCCTGTTGTAGATTAGGAGCGTAGTTTCTTTTTGGCGATTGAGACATTTCTTTTAGGCTCAGTTAGCCGTTTTGGGGTATCTAGGGGTTATCTAGCTCCAATCTTGTCAAAAAGTATATCGGGGCCCTGCCACCTGTTTTTGGAAGCATGGCATTCCTGTAGCTAGATTGGCGCTTTGCCTGATGAATAGGTTCAAGACTAGTGACGAATGCGGCCTCTCTCGAACGAATTTCAATGAGCTGAATAGAAATTGGCTGGGATGTGCCCCAGTAAAATGACGATCATCTTGGTGAGATATTTAGCGTGCCGTTGCCCCAGTTCATCAGTCCCGAGAGCTAACTCTGATATAATATCAGTCTTGTTACGAAGTAGAGTTTGCCAGCAAAGTGTAAAAACGACACCAAGAGTGGTTGACTGATTCCAGCAATCGTCCAGTTGGCCATGAACTGACAGAATATACCTCAAGTGTGCCACCGTCTTCTTAGTTTGCCTCATCCGGTTTGATGCTGGGAATACCGCCCTTGATGGCGCTCTGAGCTGAGATGCGAGCACGAAGCGGGGCTACGGAGTGGACATGATTGACATCATCACTCCACAATGGGAATTTGACCATCGGGGACGTGGACGCAAGTCTCAGATGTTGATTGTTGAAACAAAGCATTCTTCACGAATTGCTGCATAACTGACGATCCAACTGCAGCCGGTATCCACTGCACAATGGAAATCTCAAAAGCGACCGATTCCAACACGCACGACTAGTCGATCTTTGGGGCCGATCTTGCGCGATTGAATATGGGGAATATACCAGCCTGGATCCTTCGGCCACTGGCAACCGTGTATGCCGTATCGAAGAAACCGCTGCGTGTAGCTAGTCCCAGAACGACCAACCGGTCCCTCATCGACTGGTGAGACATGCCGCAACCAGCCACGCTATCGTCCCGTCCCCAAAAAACCGATGCACGAGTCGTAAAATCTCATAAAGTTTATCAGTCCCGCGAGTCTTGAGTGTGTTCTCCAACCCGTGGCGTATCTCACTTGAAGAGTTTATTCTTCACTTACTCGATCCATGATACAGCTTCGAAAAGCTTCCCCGCTCGCTATCAGCTAAGCATGTTCTTCTGACAAGATATTACGTACTAAAAAATAATAGACATGTTTTGTCTGTCAGTTTTTTTTTAGTTTTAGCTAGCATTTTGAGAATGGCTATTAGTATTGAACGTGAACAATGCAGCGATGATATTCACCGCGAGCAAAGACTTGCATGGCAATATTTCACGAGCCATCATCACCCCCTAGCCCATCTAGGTAATTAATTATGAGTCGGACTAAAATGTCGGCGTGAAAAAGTATGAGGTGCCCAATGTGCACCACGATCACGGAGGCTGGAAAGATCTCTCCTTGGCGCAATGGGCACCTTTATGGCCTAGGTTATGCGCGCTTCTTAGGTTGCCTGGCCGAATTGACTGTTCTTTTTCTTTTGTTAGCTGAAGATCAAAAACATGCATGTAAGAATAAACGCATATGCAGTTGCCTCTTTTGGCTGGGTCAGGTCAGTGAGGCCAAGGATATTCTCAATTGTGCTTGCTTAATTTGGTGTTATCTATCATATTTATCCCGTCCGAGCGTACAATATTTGTGTATCGTTTGCTAAAAAAACAGATTGAGGAAGAGTTGACGGGTTTGATGTCAACAGCCAACAAGTGAATATGGATGAAAGTGGAAAATACCCGTAATTACGATCGAAAAGGACGGGATGAAGCATGACAGATGGCGAGCGTGATTTTTCCTTTACAAATTACTGGCGAACAAATGAATCACCCTGCTCGCAGTTCGCCCAGAGACCTCTATGGAAAACAAGCCCAGCTTGACTTTAGCTTCGACCTTCTCATGTTGATCCAATCGTTCTGTTAGGTCAAGTGAACCCCACTCCCATCCCTGCACGTGATGCATTTGGCGCCTTTTTTTTTTCTCTCAATCCCGTCAACCCCACCAAAAGCAGAAATTTTGGGGAGTGAAATCTCGACAAATTGGCACAAGTAATTGTACATTCAAAATGACAATAGAGGAAGACCAACAGCTTAGCCTTCCCGAGTACTGGGATGGCCGGTATGCCACTTCTGAGGGCGAGAAACCCACACATGAATGGTTCCGCTCGTTCGGCGAGCTGGAGCCGTACTTTCGCAAAAACCTCTTCGAGCAGACCGGCCGTACCGCCAGTGACAACCCCCTAATTCTCCACCTCGGTTCTGGGGATAGTGTTAGTAAAAGCTTGCCTGTATTAGAAGTTTCCTGTTTTAATTAAGGTGATTTGTTTAGGTTGTGCCCGTCGAGTTTTCCAACCGAGGGTACAGTCGCCAACTATGCGTTGACTTTTCCCCCGTGGTCGTGGATATGATGACCGAGCGCCACAAGGACATTGAGGGAATCGAATGGCGCCGCATTGATGTGCGAGAAATGACTTCAATCGAAGACAAATCCATCGATGTTGCATTCGACAAGGGCACATTGGATGCAATGATTTACGGCAGCCCCTGGGACCCCCCTGATGAGGTCCGGGATAACATTCGTAAATATTTGAAGGAGGTAAGAGTTGATTGATATGTTTCAGTTTGGGTTGCTGATTCTGACCTAAATTTTAGGTTCACCGGACTCTGAAAGATGACGGAGCTTTCTTATACATCACATTTCGCCAGCCACATTTTATGAAAATCCTATTAAACCCCGACAACCTCTGGGAAATGGAAATGGAAACACTTGGCGATACTGGTGGCTTTGGATACTATGGATATGTAATTCGAAAGGCACTATAGAGTAAATATCCGGCCGGATTAAATCCAAAAAAGAAAATCACTTCAAGTCCATCATGAAGCTCTTTAATATGCAAGCCACACTTTGAGTCGCACAGCTTGATTAGTTCACCAGCCTGACACCTTGACCAAATATGTATAAGGAAACCTCCGATACACAGAGGTGCCTGGCAACTTCGAAGTTGGTCATTAGTCATCGTCCACCCAGTAATACGTCCAAGCATCGAAGCCCATAAAGTCGTTCTTGTACGAAAGACACTTGCCATGCCCAGCAGCGCCAGCGCAAACAAGAAGCGGCATGAAGTGCTCTGCCGCATTCTTGGGGTGCATTTCGTATGCGTGGGGCAAATTCCGCCACTCTTTGAGGGCCTCTTGTCGTTTCTCCGGATCCTGGGCAGACACGGCTCGTGTGAGACCCTCGTTCCACGCCCCATAACGTGACTTGAAGTCTTCGCTCCGCACCGCGCCGTTCAGCATGAGGCGTATGTTGTGGAGCGAGGCGAAACCCGAGCCCAGGATGGCGATGTTTGTGGAACGAAGCTTGGATAGTGCCTGTCCCATCAAGAAGTGCTGCTGTGGGTCCTCAGATTCCAGGACTGACAGCTGGACAATGGGCACGTCTGCCTCTGGGTTGATGACTATAATAGGGATAAAGGTGCCGTGATCCCAGCCTTGGCCTGCGCATCAGTCTTCGTGTCCGATACAAAATGGTGTTTGGGTTTGAGCTCACCTCTCTTCCCATTCAGGGCCGGTGATAGCCCCACCTCCTTCATCGCGTCGACTATTTCACTAGCCACCCCAGGTGCGCCAGGCGCATCATACTTTATCCTGTATGCTTCATCTGGGAAGCCACGGTAGTCGTAATAAAGAGGGGGGCGTTCGGCATTGGAAATTGTTGGGTGCTGTTCTGACCAGTGGGCAGTGATGATTACAATAGCACGCGGCTTTTCGGATGTGCCAAGCTTCAAGAGACTTCGAACAGTTGTGCCGAGTGCGTGGAGGACTTCCTTATGACTAGGGTCGCCCAGTAGTCCCAGTGGGCCTTGATATAATTAGCATTTACCATTGCATCGTTCCTGGGGCCAGGGTACACACCACCACCGTGTGGGATGCAGATGACTGGAGCTAGTGACATTGCAACTTAGATAGGGAGGCAAAGTCAATCAGGAATAGTAGGCTTTTCTGGCTAGAGGAAGGCTCTGGAGGAGATTGTACAACTGGTTTCCATATATACATTCGCAGATTCTGTCTTCCCGCTCATCCAAAGCAGCGGCTCACGCAAAGGTCATGATACAGGATCGCGCGCGGCAACTTGCGATTTGGCTGCTGACATGTCGCGCGCGGGCATTTCTTTGCGCGCGGTTACCAGGCCAGGTTAGTGAAGATTAATGCAAGCCACACCCGCGCTTTATTGGCCCAGTTTTTGGGTGACTGGTTGGACGAACATTTTCAACTGGAGGTATCATGATGGGGTTTTGTTGGGTTTACAGATGGTGGCTTCTTGCGAGCGTTTTGGCCATCATGAGTGTGAAGACACGCGTTCCAATGGAAGTCTGGGACAAAGAATCTAGCTGGCTCTTGGTGTGTCAAGGCATGGGCGCTATTCATAAGCCTTGTTTTCACAGGATTGAATGAAATAAGGGATGACGCACTTTAATGAGGGGTACATATCCGAGGTTGAAAGGAGAATATTTTTATTCTGATGAAGTGCTTGGGGCACCTTGCTGTCTGTACTGTAGCATGAGCTTGGAAGCCGGAAGAACATCCCGCCACAGCATAGCGGGTAATGTCCGCTGCACTCGTACTATTCTTTTAACCTCTTCCTCACTACCCAGGCAGGCCTGAGCAAGTAATGAAAAGCGTGAGCCCGTGTAGTGGTTCGCGTCACCTGGAGGCAGTGTAATACCAGGGACACTGTGGGCGGCATCGTGTGCAAGCACAGAGGAGGCCGCCCGAAAGCCAAAAATAAGAATAATCACGATTGATGTCCTTAGACATCTTTCAGAGATTAAACTGAAAAGAACAGATACTACACTTGATCTAAGCCAAAAGGCAAAGAGAGCTAAAGAAGAAAGAAAGAAAAAGACCAAAACTGGAGGGCGGCTGGCCGACTTTTTATAGTGGATTTTCCGGGCGGTGAAGGGGCGGCGCGGCAGAATTCGCTTAGTGGTGGGGGCCTCTAAAAGTACAGGCGAGTTGCACCAAGTTACACTAGGGATGCCTTGTGCCAGGCAGCAGTCGCTTATTTAATATGCCCAGACATTATCATGACGATGATTGATCGAGATGGAGGGAGACAATATTAAAAATGGGGCACAACCTGTTGTGTCAGAAGCCCTGTCGGTTCAGGCCACGGCCAAGGTCGCGTGTTTCGTGCTCTCCCGTGATACGTGATACCCTAGACCTCTTGATGTGAGCCATGAGCATTGGGTTTTCAAGTTATTGACATTCATTTCACCTATTCTTGTCTTCAGTTTCTATTCACGTATTACAGCGTAAAATATTAGAGACTTTCCTGATTATTCACCCCTAAAACATCCCGTTAATACGCGACAGGCCCCCATCCATCAGTCAGTCATTATGCTTCGCCAACCAACAACAAGTGCCCGTGTTTATCAATTTTGGGGACACAGGTGATTCATTTACACCATAATCTGACAAAGCAACATCAGGCAGCATCGGTTCAGCCACTTGTAAACCTAGCGACGAGTCAGACTAATTGGCACAAAAAGCATCCCCATGAACCTTCTCGTCAACCTTGCGCAGCATAAGTGGGATGCTACATCCCTGGATAACATACAAGGTCCCGCGTAGAGAAGTGCATCCCAGGGCGCCCTATGATCCCGTGACAGTGTTTTTTTTCCTTTCGCATCATCTAGTTCGTGTTATTCCCTTGGCGTGAAAATGAGCCTCCAGCTCCAAGCTACATCCTGTACTCAACGGAACAACTCTACGACGGTGGCGTTGGTGCTCTCGGTAATTAGTTGGTACGTGTTGAACTCGTACTCTAGTCCTCTATCCCTTGAAACCGGATCGTGGCCTGCCGTGTTTCTCTCCCTGACCAACATCCGCCACAACGGTGAAGGGGGCGGAGGAATCTCTCCGCCCACTTGCTCCCAACCACCAGCCCACAGCCACTCCCGGCACGCTCCCAAATGAGGATCCGCCATATGTCTCTCAAATGACGTTCAGAACCAGCCCAGCAACGGAAATGTATTTGAATTCATGATTGATGAGATCAATGTGACAGTCCGCCTCTGTCTTCAACAAAGCCGTTTGGAACTTTTGCTTGTAACCGTCCGGTCCAACCAGTGGTTCGGGGTCAAAGTGCATCATCTCGCCATCCTTTGTTGCCTAGAGTGACATCTTGGAGAGGCTCGCTATCCGCTAGGGGGGCTTGACGGTTCGCTTGTGCCGCTGGGCGTCGTGTCTAGGCGCCTACGGCCGGTTGATGTTATCCAGATACTTGGAATTCTTGATGGCTACGTAAAGAGACTCCCTGAAGACAAGGAGAACTGGCTGGCTTCCTATCATCGATGGAGAAGCCCACATTTCCCGCCCTCCGACACTGCACCAAAATATTTACCCCCACAAGTCGTTGTAGCCCTACATAATTTCGCGTTTTGTCGCGTAACGGCTGAAAGTAAGACGGCACTCACTCTCAGGACCACGTAGATTACGTCGTGTTGGCGACATGCTCGAAACGTAAACTAGGCAGGACACAAACTCTTCGCGCCACGCCCTGGAGCCAAAGCCTTCCTCTTGCCCGCGAAATATGCCCGTGGTGGGTTGGGCCCAGTGATTCGCGGGGAGCGAGGACGTGGTGCTGGCGTACTCGGGAACATGGTTTGTCTAAGCGAGGTCGCTTTAGCGCCCGATAACTGTTCTGTTGCGGCGGGTATTTCTCATCCAGTATGCTGACGGTACAAGCAAGCATGGTTCACAGAATATATGCATTCGCGCAGTGTCATTACCGTTTCCTTATTGGCATGCGTTCAAGACTTGCGATGTGGTTGTTGTCTTCCAGCTTAGGATCACATTGGCATACCCCATCGGTTTTCTGCCGTTGATTTGCTCCTCGTCATGAAATTTGGCTACTCTTTTCCGAAATTTTCCTCGGACTCAAAGCCTCACGATGCAGTCCCTTTTCTGGACGCCCTTCTGGCTAGACAAGATATTATTTTGTGCCACCCTCGTACGTGATGTAACGTTGTTTTCTTGTCACACCTTAGCGATCATTGTCCTTGGTTTGTATTGCCGTTGTGTCGCCTGGATTGCCCCACTGCTAGCACATTGCATTATGCGTGGTTCTTGGGTCATCCGTAACCCCCTCATCAAAGTATCTACGAGATTTCGACAAATATGCCACCTTCGCGTTCTCCAGGGGACAAATAAAAAACCCGAATATAGTTGTCTTAAAGGTCGGTGTATTTACATCTATTTTCGTGGTTCATGAAGTCGGACACAACAAGTACGACTGGAAAATGAAAAGATGCACGGATGGGGTGTTTTCGAACATCATATAGGAAACAAGGTGCATGCATCTGGGTTATTCTCAGATAAATCTTCCCGAGAAATTAGAGGTGTTCCATTTCATTAGTAAATCTAAGAAAGCAACTATTTTACGCGAAGAAACCCAATACCTCTATACTGTTATTTCATTTCTCGTAGCCAAAGACCTGCTTAACTATTTCCCACTGCCAGTAAATCTATAGTTCTCGTGACCTCCGACTCGTTCATGGGAGTCTTGTTTGTGAGGTCATAAGCGGGGATCCCAGAGCTCTCAAAGCTGAAGAGGAGCGTCCCATTATCGTCCCTGACCCGCACGTGGCCCAACGTCGCGCCCCGGTAGTGCGGTATCAAACCGCACAGGAAGGAGGTGAGATCTGGCATGGGGAATTCCTTGTCCTGGAAATCCTTTTCGAGCGTCACTTGCCTCGAGGCAATCTTTAGAGGGTCCACGCGGCAGTTGAACCCCAGCAGCCGCGTTTCTAGAGAGTATCCGCCCTTTTTACCCAGCCCCGATAGTGAGTACTTGACGTTTTGCGCTGAATGTGATGGTACAACAACAAAGCTGGAAAATTCGGTAAAGTGATCGAAGACGTATTTTGCTGCACCGAGGTTGAGTGCAACATTGAATTGATTAGGAAATAGGTTTACGGATAGATCGCAAGAGCCCTATTTGATTGTTAGTATTCCGTTACTTCCTGTTTTTAGAGTTTTGCTAAAGGTAATTCTTACCACTTGTAGGTGACACTGGATCTTGTTGGCGACGCCATTTTCGATAAATCGTCGTAAAATTCTTAGCGATGAGCCTCCGAAAAAGCGGACACTCGCCGCGTTCTTGATTGTATTGCATAGGGAGTCAAAGTCCAGGGGACGGACTGAGCTCTGGCTTTTCTTTGCTTCCTTCTCCACCTGCTCTGTGCAGCTTTTGTACCACTCTCTCATGCTCTCAACTCGCTTGGGAAACGGCTGGGCCATGATGGTTGCGTGAGCAGTGAGCTCCTCCTCGCTGCGCGTTACAAGCTCTTCATGGTGATGGAAGTTGAGGTTAACTGGGTTTTGGATCTCATTTAAGCTGTCGACGTCAAGGAACATCTCGACGGGGGCGCCAGACCACTCGGCCAAGCAGACGGCTTGGTCCCAAGCCGTGAGCGAGTTGTGCAGGATGGCATCCTCTCTTGAGTCGTAAAGCGGCTTCACAGCCAATCTAAGCTAAAACCAAGAGCGTGTCAGATGGATAAAGCCCTTATCGGGGGGCGGCGGTTTCGGCTTACCAGCTTTCGCTCTGGCTCAGTGAGCTCGTCGATTGCGTCAATGTCACTATGCTCGAGGAGACCGCCCAGCAGGACCTTGCGCGAATCGCCCCTGTTGGGGAAATATCGTTCTATCAGCTCTATACACAGGCCCCACTGCTTGCCGGCGAACTCTAGGCCGAGCGACACCTGCCGGGGCTCGATGATCCAGATATTGCGTGTTTTTGGCCTATTCTGCGTGGCGCGCAGGAGGGCCATGGCAGCAGCCAGATTATCGGAATCAATGGAGTCATTGTAGTATATGACAACGTGGTCACCCATCTTGTCTCTTTTAATCCTATTGCTTTACGGCGGGCGCATAGATTTGGATGTCTCTGTCCGATGTACGTTGTGAGGGGAAAATCGGATATTTGACCTGGTGAGGGACGTCAGCGGGGCTGTGCCTTGCCGTGGCCTTGGTGCGCTTCAGCCTGATTGATTAATCACGCTAGCCGCCCAAAGGCGTGACACACCAGTATGCCTCGCCACCAGAAGTGTAAAAACTCATTTGATTGGACTAGCTGCGATGCTTGTCGGCCGGCCGTTGTGTGGTTTATTGGCAGACACAAAGGCGGAATATCATATGGGACAATCGATAGTGTTGGTTTCATTTTTAAATATTGGCGAGAAAAGAATTTAAAGAATTACATTAGGGAAAAATAGTATAGTGTTGATTGATTATCGTGACATCGGTTCCCGAATGCGCCCAGGGAATGATTACCTGCCAAAGTGCAAATGCCCAAACAAAACGAGATAACCCAGCTCTCAAAAGCATCGCCGACCGCCGACCGATCGGAAACATGCCTCACATCGGCTAATTTACTTTTGAAACCAGCATCAGCCAAGCCCGCGTCCGCGCATCCGAAACCGAAGTTCTATGAGACCGACCAACACCCTACAGCGGGCGGCTGTTTTGGGGCTCAAGATGCCACTAGCAAGGGTTAGTGAGTCTGCCTTGCATTTCAGACCGCCCCAAGGCCGCACTCAACCCGGCGCGCTACCTTTAATTGAGTGCATCGTAGGGCAGACCAATTGGCGCCGTCACTTCCGGCTGCACGGCTCCAGCATATGAGCCTCTCTATCAGATGCCCTCCCAGCACTGCCATTTCGTGTAGGCATCACCGCACCACACCAGTCATTCATATTTTGAACCATGTGGTTGTGTCACCTTGAAAATTTGCATTATATCATTCTTCCATTTGCTCCTCACAGCCTTGGGCATTCTAGGCCTTTGAACAAAAGCTCCGAGGCAATGCAGGGTTCAAAGTCATGTTGGGCGCAAGCACTCTAGTCGAGGGCCACTTGGCGGAGAAAATCTTGTTACTAAACATATCAAACTTCGCGCAGTTCAATGCACAATATAATGGAAAACGCCCTGGCCTGTAACGAGGCTGAACGCGAGTGTGTTGGAGAACGCGGTGAAATCGCGTGAGGGAGCTCTTGGCTTCACCTGTACGACGAGACCCCTCGATTAAATTTTAGGCTGGATTCTTTATTCCCGGGTGGAATAGCGAAAGAATTGTTCTAGAAGCAATTTGCATCGCGGTTCTCTAAATTCCGAACGGACTTAACATACCCCACTCAGCAAGGCAGACATGCCAAAATACCAATCTACAGTGGCAGTGCTGCTTCCCCCGCACATCAGCTATTTCATGACTCCATAGTTATTGAGAATTGTTCGTTTCTAATTTCCACAAAACGGACTTGTGTTGGGACCATTTGCATCAGGTTTCTTTTTTAAGAAAACGCCTCGTATGTGAATGCTGGGATGTATTTCTATTTCGACACGAGGAACGTAGGTCAAGCATGAACTGCTAATAAGCCTTGCCATTCGGTCCCGTTCGCATCTAAACATGGAAAGGAAAGACAGAGTAGGACAGTATCGGTCGTTTTAATTTGCCTACAGAGTGTGCTTCCACATTTAAATTGAACTACTGCTGGTGTGTTGCGTTTTGATGTTGCTCTGGAAACCTTCGTGCCACCTCGCGACTATTGTTACGCTTTGTAACAAGCTGCCTAAGGAGCTGCTAATGATAGAAAGTATCATCCTGAGTTCAATAATTATGATGGTGTAGTATTAATTGCCTAAAGACAGCAATCTTGCCAGTGGCGGACAGTGTCAACCAATCACACTAAGATAAGACTATTGGGCGAGAAATGCACTTTGGACTGTAATCCCCGCAATTGAGGGAATTGAAGCCATGATCTGTGATTGACTCAACCGAATTCTTTGATTAAGCAAGGATAATAGGTTTGTCTTACGTTCATTGCAATTTTGTTTCGAGTGTTTATTCATCCTGGGCCACGAGGGTTCTGACTGAGGACTGGCGATGGTTACGGGCCTGGTTTGCGGACGCACAGTCCTTTGTCTCCACGGTTCTGCTAACTACCATACATTGGTAAACCCTACTAAGCAAGCCCTTCCCGACCATGCCGGAGGTAAACCGGCGGAGCCGGTCTCAGTGATGCGCAGTTGGCTATTTTGCCAAATGCATGTCTAGTGTTAACTCTTTCGGGAGCATCGTTGATAGTCTCGTTGTCTAAGCGTGCTAGCGTGTAACCATGGGTCTCGCTACTGAAACCATATGGTCTGGAAAGTTAGTGATTTTGCCCGGATGTCCGGATTTGGCGTTGAGGTTGGTTCGCGACTCGCTAAAATGGACGCCACGGCACCGTTTGGCATGCCAGACAGTGAGTCGGACAAGCCGTACCATCATGCCAAGACCTCCCCACCGAGACAAATAATCCGTTAATGAGTCTGGGCATTGCTTTCCGTCCCGATCTGGCGCGAAATACACATTGCACACCTTTTCGTTATCAACTAACCCGTCGCCAGCCATGCGCTATGCTGCCACACTTGTCATTATGACAGGCCATAGCCCACATGCCCACAGTCGAGACCCTGCGCATGTCGAGTCTCGACTTGCAACCTGGTCACTGAAGGCAAATATAAACTGAAAATATTTCTCACTGCAAGCTATCAACGCAGCGACAAAATACTCCTCCTTATCCTCCTGGTCCGACAACATGCGCCCATCCGTTATTCTGACCAGTGCCTTTGCATTTCTTGCGAGTGCATCGCCCCAGCTCGTTGAGAGAGCGGGCAAGTCACCATGCCGCATAGCTGTGAGTAGATGCAACATATATGGACGGGTATATGGATTAAAATTGCTAAATGTAGAAATAGATTGAAAAGGGCGCAAAGCCTAGGGTCGACTGCTCCTCCTACCTGCGGACCACGGTTACACCTTGCCCAAAGTAAGTCCGACGGAAGGCCAAGCCGAAATGAGTTTATTCATTTGTAAATAGAACCAAAACCACAACAACCACATCAACGACCACGGTCACCAAAACGGCCACCTCCGCCGGCACCGCGGGTGTTTCTACTACGACGAAGTTGGTATCTGTCTACAGAGATGCAATCACCTACGTGGAGGTCCATGCCCCCAGCAGAACGGCCCAGGCAAAGCGCTCTGGGCCGACGTGCCCAGTATTCTCCAAGCCTACCAGTATTCCGCAATATGCTCGAAAGAAGTGCAACGAAAAGCAATACACCACGGCATGTTCCAATATGGGTATCAAGCGAAAGACTACCACTTTGGCAGCGCGGACAGTCGTAAAGACAAATACGGCGACGGCGACAGCATCAAAGACAATCACGGAGGTTGCGTCAGTCTCACCAACTAGCATAGTCACCGTGACATCCACGACAACATTCACGGGCGGGAGTACTTCGACAGCCTTCGCCGCGGCAACGCAGTCGTGCTTTCATCTGGCAGACGCATCCACGAACAAAGAGGTCTCTGTGAATTCGGATTCACTCTACAACCTCGTAGCCTCCATGGTAGACAGCGGAAAGGGCAGTAAATTCTCCCTGACGGACGAGAATGGCCAGTACGGCTACCTATTCATCGGCGGCAACGAGACCGCCGGCACCGCCTATGGGCCTGTCTTCGGATACTCTCGCGTGGACCCCATTTTCAGCTACGTGGGCGAGAAGGGCCTCGATGCTCTGGAGTTCACGAGGTACTTTTATAGTGACGAGCAGGACCTCATCTGCGAGATCGACTCGGGGGCCTTCAAGTGCGCATCGACTGTTAAGAATCAAGCGGTGACGCGCACGCAGCCACAGTCTTGCCAGGTTGCCAACCCAGGCGACCCGACACAAATGTATTGGAGGATAGCTTTTACTACGCAGGGATACACGTCAAAGTACTGTCAACCTCTGACTTTGAAGCCTACTACATGTTAGGTGCAGGAGAAAGGCTTAAAGTAGAAAAGAATCGAAAAAAAAGGCAATATATTGGATCGATACTGAAGGCTGATGATCGTTATTTCTCCAACCACCCTCTGAGGAAGTCATTGAGTGTAAGAGCACGTAGTTGGGAGAATGTGGTTCCCAGAATAATCTGGGTCCAGCATTGTTCATGATGCTGATAACCCTACAGCCCCCCACTAGAACATCTAGGCTGCCTCGTGTTTTGAATGCTTCGAGATCTGTGATCGTATTTAAGCGAGATGCAGCACTAAAACGCCTCGCTTCTGAGAATTACACCTCTCTAGTTAGCTGCCTAGACAGAGAGCGCTTAACCTGTCAATCGGGACGGATCGTCGTGGGGTAGTCGCTGAAATGTACAAACGAACTATCAAATTGCAATATAGGTTGGGGAATTATTGGCGGGCTGTGTGCCAAAGTTGAAACACCGTGGTGCTTCGCCCGGCGCTACTGCTGGGTATTTCATTGGCCAGACCTGCAGCAAAGAGTTCTGCTGCGATGGCAGTCATTTCATTGCAAAAACGAAACGGAGACGGGCTAATTTGGCGATAATTTTAGCTTGGTAGTGTCGAGATCCGAGTGCGTGTTTTTTTTATTGAGGTCGTTTGTTCTTTAAACAAGAATTCGCTGAAGTTATTCTCATCGTCACTGAAAGTAAATTTAGAATGCGCTCTGGTTGCGGACTGTTGGTTGTTGGTTATGACAAGCCAATTCAACCGAAGTGTGGCACACAGCGCGCTTAAAGCGGGCCTCTGAATGCGCACAATAATTGGCTATCAACTCGGCCCCCAAGCATGACATGGTCAAGTAATATAGCCATCATTCCTCTTAACTGTTTTAGAGTAAATGTAGTTTAAAAAGCGAAATCGTGGGCTTCACCCGCTCCCGAAATGGCTGAAGCTGTGCATCGTGAAGCCTTTTTGGAGGCAGCACTCACACTCTCCGAAGTTTACCAAAACTTACGTCTGGTCGACAAGCGGCGATGCATACGAGTATTGGACCTTCACAAAAGACCCCGGCAGTCCCCCCACGATGAGCACCCGCTTGAAGGGACCCTGAGGGTTGTGAACCTAGATGACTGTCCGTCCTTTTCTGCCTTGTCCTATGTATGGGGAGCCCCCCCAACGGGGCATCACACAATCACTTGCAATGGTTGTCGCATCCCTATTACGGAGAGCTGCCACCAGGCTCTCAGCTCTCTCCGAGACCTGAAAGGGCCGAAAGCTTGCTTGTGGGTCGATGCTATATGCATCAACCAAAAAGACGACCAAGAAAAAGGCACGCAAATACCCCTGATGCAGGAGATTTATTTATGGGCGCGTGCCGTGTACATCTGGCTGGGACCTGGCGATGAGAAGACGGAGCCAGCAATGCGTCGCTTGCGAAAATACTCTGTGCACCAGTGGCATGGAGAGCCGTCACCAGTGCCATGGCACAACGGAGACGGTGCGATATCAATGCGGAGGCATGCACTGCAGTACGGCTGGGGTGCCTTCTGCTCCATGTTGAGGCATGCCTTTCCCTGTGAGTATATTTAATAGAGCAAACCCATTGACAAACCTTGCGAATTTATTACTGATGCTTTTTCGGGAAGACATTACGATACTATCACCAGAATATTGGAAAGACAAGCGCAGTCGCGATCCCAGGGCCGACTTCCTTGACCATCCGTGGCTTCGCCGAGCCTGGACATTCCAAGAGATTGCCCTAGCTTCGAACCCGGTAATCCTATGCGGGAGGAATCAGCTGGAGTGGAAAGATCTCCTGAAAAGCTTCAAGGCACTCGGAGATGATGGTGGCTCATTGGTACCGACGAATGCTTTCACTGAGTGGCAGGGTTTGATAAAGGTCTGGCGCAACATGTCCAGACCTAGAAGTTGGAACTCTAGGCCGTGCCGAGAGCTGCCCTTGGGCATGTCGTCCTGCTCGGCCGCCAAGTACGCTGAGCTTATCGGCCCGGACGCCATATTGATTCGGGCTCAGCAGTGTGCCTTTCTCTTTGAGTTTGCATTGGTGCTTCTTTCCGTTGGCCTTTGCGTAATTGGATCAAAATTGACGCAGTATAACGGGATGCGATATAACAGGGCGCCATACAACAGTGGAGTCATTTTCATTGTTCTGGGGTCTGTGTTTCTCTATATCCTGGTCATCAGCATCTGTGTATCGCTTGTTATATTCGGGCCGGGAGAGAGCTGGAACCTCAAAAAGAGGTGGAAGAAAAAGAGGAAAAATAACCGAAAAAAGCCGTCAAAAGAGAGAGACAGGAAAAACATGGAAGTCGACGCAAAAAGTGACCGCTCACATATTATCGGACTCATGAGAGCTCTTAGAGAGCGACAAATAAGTTTCCCCAGGGACCGACCCTCCGCAGTTCACGGAGTTCTGCGGCAACTTGGCTGCTCACAGCCGCCCCCCGACAATTCAAAATCAATTGGCCAATTGTACCACGAACTGACAACAGCATTGATATCCTGGGATCCGTCATTCATCAATGTGCTCGTTGACACTGGAACCTTTGTACAAGATGCACCCAGCTGGGTTCCGGACTGGCACGCCATCCAAGAGAGAAGCTGGCTGCCTTCGTGGTATGCCTATGGTTTCCTCAACAATACCACGGATATGTGGCCCAAGGAGTATTTGGACATCGACATTGATGGCAACAAGCTGACGTTGAATATGCTGTGCTATGGCACTGTTTCCACTTTCGCCACATCTTTCCCTCAGATAAAAGTAGACGACGACGGAAATCTCGCACCAGGAATGGAAGATCCATTTCTGCGCTTCTTGATATTCTTTTACCACTGGCTCGCGGCCGTTCGACGTGTTGGCTACGCCCCAAAAGGCTACGAGTCGTTGGCAGACTGCGCCTTTGATGTTTTAAATGCCTGGTACGACAGCCAAAATGACCACGAAGAAGATTGGGCAGTCTTTCAACACTTGTATCTTATCGTGGCAGAGCATTCGGTGCCTACCGACGGGGTGGATATCTTCCAGACTCCCCAAGAAGCCCTGGTGCAGATGACGAAGGCAAAGACCAGCGTGAACTACCTCGCTCGGTGCTGCAATGCCCTGTCCGGCAAGCGCAACCTATTTATTGCCAAGAACGGATACATCGGAAGCGGTCCGGAGTCAATGATGAGTGGAGACTTTATCTGCACGCTCCCGGGCGTCTCTGCGCCGATAGTCCTTCGATGGGCCGACTCCTCATATGAGACTTGCAAAGTGGTTGGCCCGGCATATGTCATTGGGCTCATGGATCTCCGCTGGGAGACGTTCCCACGAAATGAAGCTGACAAATATAGAATCACTT
Source organism: Calonectria multiphialidica (assembly GCA_020623665.1). Classification (NCBI taxonomy): domain Eukaryota; kingdom Fungi; phylum Ascomycota; class Sordariomycetes; order Hypocreales; family Nectriaceae; genus Calonectria; species Calonectria multiphialidica. The sequence continues at coordinate 239,423 of JAHVYC010000021.1, forward strand.
TGGTTTAAAAGGGAGACCTTTGATGATTGAAGAATATTTAAAAGTCCAGGCGGAAGTGCGCCTCGAAGCCACTTCTCACCGATCATTGCGTAGGATGTGGAAGCATCGAGATCATGCCTCTGCTATAAGAAGATAGTGATGGGATTGTACTCACCATGGGACATCGGGAACCTGGCATAATTTCTTGGATGTCACTGTGAATTCGAACATCAAGAATGATTCTAGGCTGTTATCTGATTAAATATGATTGGTAGAATGAATGCTCACTATTAGGAAAGCAGCCGAGAAGGAGATGCAGTTTTGCGTTTGGAACCGTGGTTATGTTATTTAACCTGTTGAACCACATCTAACTCATATCTGGAGGAGAAAAGTTCTAATGTAATGGGGACAAGTGATAATAAATAAAGACAGGAGCTATGATAACGGCTGTTTGGATAGTGATGAAGGCATGAACCTTTTGCATGTATAAGAAATGGACGGTAGATGTTATAGATGGCCTTGTTGAGGGCTCGGGAGAATTCGCGTACAGCAACTGGTGGTAGGATTGATGAGGCATACGTTCTTTCATTATAAATGCGGTTTACTAATGTTATCTGTACGAAGAACAAATAGTATCAAATTCTGAACCGTCCAACACCTGCAGAATGAGTTTGTTGGTCAGTTCGTGATTGTAGCCATTGGGCGTGATATTTCCGTGAACGTTTGACATATATGATACAAATCAATTAGATAGAAAGGTCTAAGGTTCTATCGAGAAAAGACCCCTTTTCCCTGATTCCATGGTGACAAAGTAATGCTACTTCATCTTGTTCATACTGGTGTTGGATGTCCCACGACATTTCTGTTACATCAAGGACGCTGGAGAAGACGGGGTTCAGGGTTTTCGCTTTTTGAACCAGACGTGAACCCAAGGTTGACTCTAGGATCTGGAGAAAAGAGGAATTATGGATATCGTCACCATAAAGCACAAGCTCATCGATGTTTCGTATGTGGTGGAAGCCACCCCCGGTCCGGTTTAGGGCACGCGTCAGACCCATCGCCTCATCGAGCATGCTTCGCACTTTGTCCCAGTACTGATGCGGTTGAGTATTTTGTGCTGGAGAAGATGGAAAGTAGGCGGAGCCGCCGATGCGCTCAAAAATTGCATGAATATCCTCAAACAAATCCACATTCAGTCCATAGCGGCTGTGATCCACAACTAAAGTCAAGGGTGGGGGCACGAGCTCATCTCCCGGGAGAGGTCCGTACCAGTATTCTTTAGTAATATTGGGGGGATTAAGGTAACGGGGATACCACTCATTGGTGCGGGCTGCTGCATATGATGTTAAAAATGTGCCCAGAATCCTGTGAAGGCCAAGCGATCGAAGGGACTCTTCGATGACAGGTTGTTGGTATGTCCCCTTGACCGGGATAGCAAGGCCGACGTAGCAGAATCGAGTGCCTGTGGCATTGATGGCAGATTCATGGAGAGTCGAAAGCAGGTCTTGGACAGCTGACATGTGCGAGTTGACACGGAACTTGTCGCAGAGGTGGGACACGAAAGGGCTCAGGACCAGCTGGGACGATGGATGCGACTGAGGCTCGACGGGTGGCTCGCATGAATGCCTTGTATTCGGGACTGCCCTCGATGCGGGCGACTACAACGGGCATTATTTGACCGGGAAGCGATACGGCGACGGTGCTATTGCGTGGTCAGTAAGGAATCCGAGGCAGGAGGACAACATGCTAACGTACCCATAGTCAGGCGTCAGGCTAAAGCCCACTGCGGGTGGAGCGTAGATGCCATATAAATCGGTGTTCATAGCGGGATGGTAATAGGGCGCAGGACGCGCAACGGCGCTGAGGTGAAAGTGGTTCAGGAGCAGGAGGAAGGCGAGAAGGAGACGGGGCATGCTGAGCTGGGGCTGCATCGTGGCTATCTTTGCCTCCAGTCTCTTGCAGACTGTATTTTTCGTGTTTATTTTTCGTTATGTGTCCTAGAGGAGATGCTAGGTTGGAGTAGGGCAAAGGTTTACCGGTGTCACGTTTTTGCGGTGGATGCGCTGGGGAAGTATCTTGAGGAGCACCTTAGGCAACCCTGAGGCACCCTGTGAGCCCCAGAGTACAGCAGCCCACCCGCCGCAAACCCACGTAACTTGGTGTGATGATGGAACCACCCACAGCAACTCAGTGAGGTCGCCCTCTGTTTGAAAATTGCCTCTCGGCAGTTCAGCGATGGCAGCACGTCGAAGCAGCTGGCGGTTGACATTTCACCTGGGCCTGCCCCCATCCCCGGTGGTTCGTGGGCGACGCAACCCGATATCTTCATGGCAGTTCGAGTCGGGGCGGACAGGGCGTCGCAATCAGGTTTGACCTTGTTTTATATATGTTTGGTTAGAAAACAAGCAGTAGACTCAACCGGGTGTTCCCAGGAGCGCGCCTCTATCATCAATCAACCTTTACAACAGGGAAAGAGGCAAAACAGTCTCTAGTCCATCCACACATGCCTCACATGGAGCAGTGATTGGGCTTCTGAACTGCCGAAATATAACGGGAAAATAAGGCCAAACAAAAAAGGAACCCAACAACCATAGTTATCATAAAGCCTATTTGTATCTGCGTACGAGCTACTGGCCCATGACTACGAAAACCAATGGCATCTGCAAAAGAAGTATGGATAGAGGAGCATGATTGGGTCTTATATGTATGGTGACTCGAATAACAAGCTTTTCCAGCCGAACCATGTATGTACCGCCCACTCTGAAGCGGCGCAAGCACCAGCTTTATATCTTGGAAGATCCATCTATTGCTCCGCCTAGTCTCAAACCCCAAATATAATAGCCGTAGTTAGCTGTGATTCTGCCAGGGTTACTTTTACATGTAAGGACTTGAGTTCATTTGTGGGTGTACCAGGCTGATCATCTCTCATTTGGTCCTTTTTGCCACGGGGGACAAACAAAAGCAATCTGCCACAACTTGAGAAGGATGTGCTTTCTGTTTACGATTAGCCATTTTAGGACTAGCATCTTTATTTCATGACAGTGTAGTCGGCCTGTAGAAATTTTTGGGTGGGAAAACCTGGGTAAATCTCTGGACTGGAATGATGTAATGACCAAGTGGGATAAACCTGTCTGAATTTTGGCTACAACCGGTAAACCCTAAACCAAGCCTCTTTTATCACAATTATATCACATAGACGCACCGATAAGTTAATTTGAATACGTGTGATTGATAGAAAAGATGACCATCCCTCGAAGCATGTGTGGTCAACCCTCCTTTAGCTTGTGCATCTCGTACGATATGATGATTGATGACATCTTCGTCGACAGCCCAAACACTACCCACACTGGATCTCGCCATTCTTATTCCCTCAAAAAGTCTAAAATTGAATGATGTTTACGAAGAATGGCCCGGGCCCAGTGGGAGTGTTGGTATGCCTTCCTGTTGCCGCTGAAACCTGATCGTTTCTGACATGATTTACAGTGCTCCGAGTGGATACTAATATGTATTGCCGCAGTAACTATTGTGGCAAGACTATATCTGCGATTCAAGATCCAAAAGCGGAAACTGATGATCAGTGACTGGCTCATGATTCCCGCGCCGTTGAGTTCCATTGCAGCAGCATCGTGTGATATTGTTTGCGCACGACATGGTGCATATGAACCATCAATAAGCTGGACTTTTGAGGGATACAATGCATCCCCCGAGGAAACCCAATTCATTCTCGAAGTGAGTGGTTACGGACTGATGAACCACACTCATATTTAATGTTGACTGCCTGCTAGGCCTGTTGCTGACGGCGTTTTGTCTCCAGGTATTTACATTAAGTGGGATACCAATTATCTGCAATCTATACTTTTGCAGATAAGCCTTGCTGGCTCTATATCTAAAAATATTTCCTGGTTATATGCGCAAGCGGAGAATTTTCCTTTGGGGTTCAATAGTCTATGTTGCTCTAGCATTTATCATCACCATTTTGTTGGTATTCGTCATTTGCATACCCTTCAGTAGAAACTGGTTTGTATTACAAGCGCCTCATGCAAAGCATCTGGACTAATATTGTTATTTCTGTAGGAGTCTTGATCCCACGAATCAATGTCCACCCGGGCTGCAAATGGAAACTTTTCATGCGTCTTGGGCGATGCAGTTCATAAGTGACATAATACGTGAGCTTGGGAATTTCAAATCGTCAAATCAAGGTAGCCTGCTCTAACTGAACTATAGTATTTTTGCTTCCATGTCTTATCCTGCCCGAACTTAATTTGCAGAGTATGGTCAAGGTGGGCGTGTATTTCATCTTCGTTCTCGGAGCCATCAACATTGTATTTTGTGTAGTAAAGGAGGCTATTGTTATATCGGCAGACGTCCATGACGATCTTTCATTGAGTCTTATGGGTAGGTATCTGTCCTCAAGTGATCGCTATCTCGGTTAAGGGCTGACTTTTCACTTCCGCTTTCAGCTCTTTGGACAACCCTAGACGGTAATGTAGGCCTCGTTATCGCGTGCCTGGCATCTTTAGGGCCATACTTTAACCAAAGAAATCGAACGACACCAGATTCCTATGCGGCGTTTGGTCCTAATTTGGCGGGAAAGTCAAGCTTGAACACCCGTTCAAGTATTGCTACCGATCCGAAAGCAGACCTGAGGCCTCTACAGGCAATATGACGAATCATTAGTCACGGCGGCTATATAATACGGAGAATACCTAATTAGAAAACCATACCGATGTAAGAAGGAACCACACTACAAATTTCGGTAAAAGGTACAGCCATCCAGTCATTAAACAAAGAGTAATTTGGATCAGACGAAACTGTAATCAAGAGTAATAAAACAATGTAAATATTCGAATTCGGGTTGAATAGATATTGCACTGTTGATATGATAGCTAGAATCCTTCGATTCGATTGTGGCCAACATTATGACCCGAATCTCTGATCATATGCTTATTGCAGAGAACAAAGTTCATTGCATCTGTTTAACTATACACACTGCCATCACTATAGCTATAACGCGCCGAGGTAGTACATTTGGCCCAATCACTGGTTTGCTCTGGGTAGCAGATGGAATCGCCTCAGGAAACGTATCGAAATAACGGCGACCTGTCGCCCATGGAGAGTAGCTGGGCTGTGCAGTAGTTAGCGATCATTAGCTTGCTGGTCTGACTTTCGAATATTCATTTGCTTACCATCAGTGTATTTGGCCTTGATGTCCTCCTCTGGGATCGCAGCTCGCTTCTTATTGATTCGTTGGGTTGCGAAGTGTAAAATTACCGTGCAAATAATTGCAGCAGTAATAACACCCAGGGAAAACCCATAACCAAGCCAGTAATGCGGAGCCTGCCTTTCCAAGAAAATGTTGGAGCCAACGGCGCCTCCAAGGTTTCCGACGGAAATGAGCAGAGCCAATCCGATGGCACGTTTGAAAGACGGCGCCAAATTGTTTCCTACCCAAGAGATGCACCCGATGAGTGCGGGGTACAATCCGCCGGTGATGAAAAACAGAAAGAAGTATGTCACGCCTGGTAGAGCTGGGTGTGGGATTGATAACATGCCTATAAATCCTACAAGGGCGATGCAGAAGGGGATTATGATGAAAATCCAACGCTTCTGGTGTCGGTCGGCTATTCGGGAAAAGATTATTGTCGAGCAAGCGCCAACAAAATAAACTGGGATGGTAAGGAGCTGAGCCTGTGCGGCCGTGTAACCAAGTTGTGTGATTATTGTAGGTGCAGCGAAATTAAATCCGTATGCGCTTATGCTGTTGGATAATGTCAGTAGTTGAAGCCAGATGGAAAGGGAATGGAGAGCCATGAAATACCTGTTTCCCCAATATATAACGATCGCAAGGTAGATCTTCCAGTCTGTCAATGCATCTTTTAAGTACCGCCATTCAAAGGTATTTGTTTCCTGATCTCCATGGCCCTCATCCCTGGTCATGGCAAAGTCACGTCTCAATCTCTCTGTGATAAATTCCTTTTCCTCTGCTGATAAAAAGTTGGCATCCTCAGGTGAGTCCGGCAATATCCACGGCATTGCAATGCCAGCGCAGACAGTCAAGATTCCTTCGAGGATGAAGATCCAGCGCCACCCGCCAAGACCAGCAATGCCTTCCATATGCTGGATGCCGAAGGCGAGGAGTCCAGAGAAACTTCCCGCAAGGGAGGCTGCTGAGTAAAAGATGGCCATGCGTGTTTGTAGCTCCCAACGGCAATACCAGGTCGTTAGAAGGTATGCTGCAGCAGGAAAGAAGCCTGCTTCGGCGAAACCTAACAGTATTCTGGTTACAAGCAACTGATGGTAGTTTTTGACGATGCCTTGAAGCGTTAGAACCTGGACCTTCATTAGAAAGCACCAAAGGTCACGAGAGATAGTGACAAACCGTTCCCCAGGATACTATAAGGAGGGTCATCCACCGTGATGGTCTCGTCAGTTTGAGAATGATGTTGCTGGGCACTTCAAAAACAGAATACGTAAAGAAGAACACGGTTAACGCCATGTTGTACTGGGATCCTGTCAGACCCAAGTCTGCATTCATCCCGGCGACGTTGGCATTGCCCATATTTGATCGATCGATAAAAGCCAGAATATACAGCAGTGTTAACGGTGGTAGGAGTCGATAATCGATTTTTTTGATGATTGCCTTGGCTTCTGTTTCATTGAAGCGATTATGCTGATTGAAGGTTAATGCTACCCGCAAAATTGACATGCCAGGACAGTACAATGGAGGACTCAAGATTGGACTTTTCGACTATGCCGGATTCACTCCGTTCCAAATGCTTGACGTCTTCTTTTGTGTATACGTGATCAGACATGGTCAATGGACTACCGCCTAGTAAGGAGCTGAGGGTGTTGGAATTGGTTCAAAAGCTGCTTCATGAGTCTCCTATTATCAGTTTCCAATGAGCGGGCAAGTGCTTAATTAATATGGGGCTGGCATCTTCCCCGCAGATACGAGTATCGATCGAACGTGCATCACTGATCGCGGAGAACCTGGGATGGAAAACGCGGGGTTGAAACGCAGGGATGCGAGTCGTCCCTGGAACTAAGAACGGGAACTATTTCCGTGGAAATGGCCTTCATCAGTGTAAACAGTAAGCAAAGAGGGGCTGCGCTCTTACTAAATCAGGTATGGGAGATTGTGCCGTAGGATATCTATAGGCAATGATAAGTGACGTGGAGATTAAGAATATGCATGTGACTTTCTGCACCCAATTCTAGATGTGAATAGAACTGTTTTGTCTGGCAGCGCATCGCTCAATGATGGAGGACTTGCCCTCAAGGAAATGAGATGCCAGTAACGGAAGATATAAATTCTCAGCTTTTGTGGTATGAATTCATAAATTTCATCTAAAGAAATTAGAAGATTCATTTCTCTTTTCCCGTTGCTTGTCTCAATGTGTTGGATGATTATTGATGGGTGGTCCTTTACCATGCTTTCGCGCTAATTGCTCCCTGGCAAGCCACAGGGCAAGCGATTGGCCGCGTCGATTCCCATCTACCGTACGCGCTTTTGTCAAAGAATTTCGCCCCCGATAAGAAGGAAGCGTGTGTGGCGGAATAAATTCCCGTTCTGAGGGATCCAGCACAGGCCTACATCAAGACCGAATTCGGCTCCTTTATGTCGGCTAATTACACCAACAGCATGACCAATGGACTTCCCTAGAAGCACAAAATTGCCCAGGCAGCGCAGACCTCGGAAGAGAGCGCCAAAGGCATGCCTGAAATGTCGGAAGCGTAAAGTACGTTGCGATGTAACAAGGACCTCCACACCCTGCACAAATTGTCGATTGGATGGTGCTGAATGTCGTGTGATTGAAGAAGCTTGGTGAGTGTGCTCCCCGGTTCACGTTTGGCAAAAACTGATATTCCTTTGAATAAGTACCTCGCAGAGAGATGTATTGACAGAGTTTACCCATGAAAAACAACATACTCATGCACCCAGCCTGTTTACTCAGGTATCAGATCATGTCGCCAATTATGATGTTCCAAGATTTCTGGGGGATTGGAATACTGAATGTGGCATCGAAGCAGACAGGCGGTCGGATCTCTTCGTTGGTGGTGAACATGCTCCTAACGCTGACAATAGCATGAGAAACGCGGAGTCAGGGCCCCAGTCTCAAAATTCGCAGTCGCAAGCCCTTTCGGACGACGCAACTCTGGGTTTTGCAAAAGCGTGGGAAAGATTCAATTGCTCATCGGCAAATTTCTCTGACCCGGAAAGTCTCACCTCCCAAGGATGCTTTGATGTTCCAACGTGGTACATTCTGGAAATGTTCTTACGACATTACTTCCTGCTGGTCCACCCGATGTTGCCCATCATAGATGAGGGACGCTTTTGGGAAAGATTTCAAGCTCAAGAGAGTTCCAAAGATTGCAGCAAGCTCGGGGTAGATTTGCTACTTCTCCAAGCAATGCTATTTTCTAGTTGCGCTGTGAGATACCCTTCCCAGACATAAAACGTACCGTACTCTAATGAATTACCAGTTCGTTCCAGTGGATACAATACAATTGCTTGGATTTAACAGTGCTTTGTCAGCTAAGAAGCACTTTTATGCAAAGTCCAAGGTGAGTAGAAAGGGTTAGATATCTAAGGGAAAAGGACATGCTAATCAAGAAATAGCTACTATATGAAGCTTGCTTGGAACCAGATCACATTCCAATGGCTCAGGCGTCTCTGTTGTTAACCTACTGGTGCCCCCACGGCTCTGCCAAGAACCAGGCCAATAGCCTTTGGTTGAAGCTTGCAATTCGACATTCGAAACTGGCGGAAGCTCATAAGTACGGCAGTGCCGCCTTAAACACTCAAGATTCACCAGAAAACGAAAAGTTGCATCGAAATGCGTTGAAGAGACTGTGGTGGTGTTGTATAATACGAGATCGGATAATGCCTCTGTGTCTGCGAAGAGGCATTCAGATTGGCAGGACAGACTTTGACTTTGATACGTATACTGCACTCGGAGTTGATGACCTGAACGATGAAGCAACGCACTCAAGGGTTTATGGCGCTAAAGAGAAGAAAGCCATCACAAGAATCACAGCTTTGATGATTGAACTCTGTGCCTGCCTTACAGATATATTCGATCTGATATATCCAAGACATGACTTTTCATCTTGGGATTCGCAGATGCTATCGACTAGTATGAGCCAAACTCGAAAGTGCAGGCTCGCCTTGAAACACTGGATGCGAAAGGCAACGCAAATATCTTCCGCCTTTCGCAACGCTAACCTGCAGCAAGATTTATCCAATGCGATAATATGCGATTCGCTGATGGTCTTTCTTCACGGGAGCCTCCTCTGGATTTATTATCAGTATGTCACGGCTGTAAGCGAATTAAAGATCCAAGGCTAATTTCCAATGACAGCTCTGCATTGATAGCCTTGACCAACCACGAGCTTCATGTGGTCATGACCGCAAAGCTTGCCCAGAAGCATGATTTAGATCTGCACCCCCTGGCCATCACCAAGATAAGCATGGCTTTGTGGGACTCGAGTACTAGTATTGCGAAATATCTACAATGGTTGATTAAACGTAATCTAATAAAATGGCTTCCAAGTAGCATTGTTGGATGCATAGCGCTGCCACTGGCTTTGCACATGCTAGAAGTCAAGGATTACCAGGCTCGACTTACTGTACAAGCAGGAGACTTGCAATTTTCTTCGCTGACAGAAACCCAATATCGATTGAACACGTTCATCAAGGTAATGAGGGCATGCTATCGGAAGTATGAGGGCGTGATGTGGATTTCTAGCACCATTCGATACTTTATGGAGTGCACTTACCTGGATGAGCCTCTACGAAAGGGTTGGGACGTTGATGAAATCGAGTTAGAGGCTGCCAATAGGAATCCGACATACTACCTCAAGCTGTCTCTCACAGTTGATCTCAGCTTGAGCAGCGGTGAGCTGCCCGAGGAGCATGACTTTCCAGCTGATTTGAGAGCTCTGATTTGTGGCACTGGTTGCTTCGTGCCGATTCTATTTAGGGACGCAGAAACTGATACGACGGAGGAGCTTGTCAAGCCTGACTTTTCTTGTGGTACAATACCGGCACCTTCACCCAAGAGTCTTTCTGGGTGGATTGAAAATGATCGTTCTTTGTATTTTGCGTTGGAAATGGGGCTGGGACCATTAGATGTACCAGATATTAGAGGGCTAGGAAGTGGGTGAATTTATGTAGTCAAGTATAACCTATTTGTAGATCGGTAGAGATTTAGCTATCAATCAGAACACCTTCTTAATATGGCCATTCCATACCGAGGTTCGTCAAATTTGTTTGATTATATCGATAACCCCAGGCCACGATACTCATCCGTGCTCGGCTCAGTTTCCGGGATTCCGAGGCTAGCGGGGACGTCACAAATCAAACGGGAACTAAACCCGCACACCATATTTATCTGAAAAGTAGTTAACCTAGATACTTGTCCTGGCATTAATAGTTCGTACAGCAATTTATCCCAGCTACCAATCAAATGGCCACCCGAATCATGCCCAAAACTCCACCAGCTCTCGCCATCCCCTCAGGGCAAGCATGCTGCAAGGTATGGGCAGTTGATACCACTTGTAATCTGACGGTTCCGGGAGAAACGTTGGTCGAGCCGCCTATCAAAGGACATGAGCTAATGAATTTCCCAACATTGGCTTTTCTGATTCAACACTCTTCGGAAAGTAGAATTCTCTTTGATCTTGGATGTCGAAAGGACTTTTGGAATCTTCCTCCTCCGATTGCCACGGTTATTGATGCCAAGGTTCCGGGGATCAAGGTGGATAAAGACCTCGTCGACATTTTGGTCGACGGCGGTGTCGATGTCGAAAGCATCGATGCAGCAATCATCAGCCACCACCACTATGACCACATTGGTAACCCGAGCACATTTCCAATAAAAATGGATCTCATCGTGGGACCTGGTTTCAAAACGCACTTTGCGCCTGGATATCCCGTAAAAGGGAGCTCACCTGTGTATGAGAATGCATTTGAGGGACGGAATATCCGCGAGGTTGTGTTCTCCGACCTGGTTGTGGCTGGGTATCGGGCGATCGACTACTTTGCAGATGGAAGCCTGTACATCCTGGACACGCCGGGCCATGCGATTGGACATTTGTCAGTATTGGTCAGAACTACCGAAGACACATTCATTTTTCTAGGTGGGGATATATGTCATTTTGGAGGAGCCTTTAGGCCGACTCCGTTTGTACCAATGCCGGCAGAGTTTACCAGCTCCGACATTAGCCCACTTGATCACCAAGTTGCTCCCTACGCATGCTCGCTATTTACTGCCTGTCATCCAAGTGTTGACCAAGCAATGCACACTCCGTACTACAAGCCATGCAGTCGAGAAGATTCGTGGTATTATGATCCCGCTTCTGCTCGAGGGAGCATTAACAAGCTCAAAATGATTGATGCGAATGACAATGTGATGGTGCTCATCGCGCATGATCCTGCAGCCATTCGTATACTTACAATGTTTCCCAATGGCCCTTTGAATAATTGGCACGAGCTCGCATGGAAGGATAAACTCCGATGGGCGTTTTTGGATGAGCTGCCAATACATGGAAGGACACGCAAGTATCTAGTGGATGGAACATATATAAATGGTGTGCGTGTTAAGAACTTGGACGGTGAAAGAATGTAACGGCAAGGGCATTTGTAAACTCAATCAACGACTACAGTACAAACCTCCAGTTTCGAAGCTTAGTTTTTGTATCCTGCGATCTTTAATATGTCATTTCATTAGTTTACATTAAAATATGAATTTTGTGCTCCTTGAAAATGTCAATTTATACCGAGGATGAACATAATTGTAAAACTACGTTTTGTGAGAATGATAACTACCATATGGAATGCATAAATTTCCTTTTAAAGCCGATTGTTTTTTTTTAACTAACTCTACATAACTTTATGGATGGGAGTGCTTCGTAATAGCATATGGAATATCCGGAGATATTGGTCACGCGGGGCTGCCGAGGCACTGACTCTATGGGCCGAGTTGTGGGGAGTCATTCCGTCCGAGACCGAGATACTGCACCTCGAAATCCCGGCCGAAGTAAACCTGTCTTTCAAAACTAAATAATGACCGTATTTCAGGTGCAGCCGAAACATTTGGCTATGGTATTGCCATACTCAACTCTCAGCACACTTTAATACATTACCAAGATGGTGTTCAAATCTCAATTCCCGGCTGTGAAGTGTAAGTTATCCGAGACATAAGGATGCGACATAAATTAAAATCCATTTTGTAGGCCCCGAGGATGTAACGTTGTGGTCTTGGCTATTCGATCAAGAGGATGCGGTCTCAGGCAAGATATCAAACGGACGGACCCAAGGATTTACAGACGCAAACACAGGAGAGCATATCGACTTTCATCATCTCAAGCGGCTAGCTACCTATCTATCTACAGCGCTAGTGCGATTTGAAGGAGTTCAACAGGGCGATGTTGTTCTTGTGTACAGTCGGAACTCAATTTGGTATCCCGTCGCTACCCTGGCTGCAGTTCGGATCGGCGCTATTGCATGCGGCGTGTCCCCGGACTATAACGCCGAAGAGCTTACTTTCAGTATACGTCATAGCAAGGCCAAAGTAATTTTGGCAGCACCCCAAAACTTTGAGACCGCACGCGCTGCAGCCTCAAAGGCGGGTATTTTGGAATGCAAAGTGGTCCTCCTCAACGGTGACTACAATGACAAACCGTCAATTCAAGACTGGATTGAACAGGCCAAAGGTCTTGGTGACTCCGCACAGGAGAGGCCATACCAAATTCCAAATGAGAAGGAAAACAATCACGTTTGCGCATTTCTCTGCTTCAGCTCTGGGACAACTGGGGTCCCCAAAGCCGTCATGATTTCGCATCGTAACATCATTGCGCAATGCCTTCAAATTCAGCAGATAACACCCCCTGATCATACCAAAGTCCTCGCGGCACTGCCATTCTATCACATCACGGGAATTATACATCAACTGCACTTCCCAATCTCTATTGGTGCGAATGTGTATGTCCTGCAGAAATACACACTTGAGTCTCTCTTGAGTACAGTTGAGAGGCACCGAATCAAAGAGCTTCTAGTGGTTCCCCCGATATTGATCCAAATGGTTCGGGAACCCGCGATCGTTTCAAAGTACGACCTGTCGCATGTCGCGCGATTTTCTTCTGGTGCTGCGCCTTTGTCGCAAGAGATTCTGAATCTTTTAGAGAGGCAGTTCCCCAGGACCGGCTTGAAGCAAGGCTATGGTATGACTGAATCTTGCTCTGCTTTGACATCTCATCCACCATGGAGGTATGCATTCAAGTATGCTCAGAGTGTGGGCATGCTTGTATCCTCAACGGAAGCAAGGATTGTTGATCCAGAGACCGGCCGAGATTGTAAAGTCGGGCAAGCAGGAGAGATCTGGGCCCGTGGTCCCCAGATAGCCATGGGATACCTGGATAATCCAAAGGCCACTTCGGAAGTTTTTGATAAAGATGGGTTCTTACACACGGGAGACATAGGGAGGTTTGATGAAGATGGCATGTTGTACATCACGGATCGACTGAAGGAGATGATAAAAGTCAAAGGCGTTGGTGTTGCGCCTGCAGAACTCGAAGACCTTTTACTAGGCCACCCTGCAATCACCGATGCTGCAGTGTGCGGAATTCCTGATGAACGGGCTGGAGAAAGGCCCAAAGCATACGTAGTGCTTAAACCATCCCACATGAGGAATCCCGCGGAGACGGCATATGAACTGTTCGCTTTTGTCAAAGCCCGAAAGGCTCGGGTTAAGCGAATAAAGGAGATAGAGGTTGTCGATCGTATTCCGAAAAGTGCCTCGGGAAAGATACTTCGAAGGAAGCTGAAGGCTCTCGTGGAGAAGGCGAGTAATGTTGTGGTAAAGGATGGAGCAGATAAGGCAAAGCTTTAGGCATACAGTTGTTCATGGATTATAGCCTGGTAGTTGCAACCCGAAAAATCCATACTGCGTGTCACCTGGACTTTGTTCATTGTCTGTGTAACGTGATGATAATCTAATCCGAGCGGTTTATATGGTACAGCATTTACTTTAATTCTTCTCATATGCCCGACATTACGTATATAGCGTTGTGAAATGGAACTTTGTGGTTCCAAAGACAGCAATAGCGCCCTCTATTTTTACATGAACATTTCTCTGGTGCCTGTGATATCAAGCAAAATCACTTTTACATGACCATTTACCTCCGGACCACCTAACTGACAAATGTCCCTGGAAGTAAAATCAAAATGCAACCAAGGCTAATAGGCTTTGCTTGTTAGCCGAGATTTACCAGTGCACTAGCTAATCTGGATGAGAGCTAGTGCAATGCACCCAAAACCTATTCGGCCCGCGGAATTAAATCCCGTCTTCACGGCTGAGTAATTGTCTTCAAAGAAAAAAAAGAAGTCAAGAATACTGACTCAGTCTCTAATTAGCCTACCCTAGAATCCAGTTTGTCATAAAGCCACCAACCTTTTCCATTCCTTAGAATAGCACGACATCAAGCAATCCACGCCCAATCATTCTTTTGAATTTGCAAAAGTTAAACAGACCATACTGCCCAGCCTTGAGTTCATCCTTCGGAACTGGAACCAAAACTCACCCACTGGACTCGAAGTCACAATCACCATGGCTGTCCACAAATCCAGATTGTTCCAACCCATAAACATTGGAAATGGAGATATCAAGTTGCATCATCGCATCGGGCTTTGCCCTCTGACGCGGTTTCGCGCATCTGATGACCATGTACCCCTTGACATTGTCGCGGAATATTACGGCCAACGCGCCTCCGCACCTGGAACTTTGCTGATCAGCGAGGGAACTTTCATTTCTCCAGACGATGGCGGCGTCGATAACGTACCCGGAATATACAATGAACAGCAAATCCAGGCCTGGCGCAAGGTTACGGATGCCGTGCACACAAAGGGCTCGTATATTTTCTGCCAACTATGGTCTAGAGGCAGAACTGCTGAGCCCGAAGTTGCCGAGCGAGAGGGAATTACCATCCACGGCCCCGACGATATCCCGCTAGAGGAGGGTGGTCCTCGCCCGCATCGACTGACTGTACCTGAGATTCAGCAAAAGATCAGCAACTACGTTGCGGCTGCCAAGAACGCGATTGCTGCTGGGTTTGATGGAGTTGAACTGCACGGGGCCAATGGCTACCTCATCGACCAGTTCATCCAAGATCGAACGAATCAGCGCACAGATGATTACGGCGGGAACGTTGAAAATCGCTCAAGATTTGCTGTCGAGGTAGCCAAGGCGGTTTCCGATGCCGTTGGGCCGGAAAAGGTTGGCATTCGCCTGAGCCCTTGGAGCCATTTCAACGGAATGCGAATGGACGATCCCGTGCCCCAGTTTTCGGACGTGATTTCCAAGCTGTCTCAGTTGGACCTTGCGTTCTTGCATCTGGTCGAATCTCGTATTGCAGGAAGCACAGACTTCGAGGCTTCGGAAAAACTGACATTCGCGATCGACATTTGGAAAGGAACCCTTCTTATCGCTGGCGGCTTCAGACCAGACACGGCGAAGAGGCTCGTGGACATCGAGTATCCTGAAAAAGACATCATTGTCATGTTTGGCCGATATTTCATATCCACCCCAGATTTGCCATTCAGGATACACAATGGATTGGAGCTGAATCAATACGACAGGAGTACTTTCTACACCCCCAAAGATCCAGTTGGCTATATAGACTACAAATTCAGCGATGCCTTTAAAGGTACTCTAGAGGTTTGCAACTAGCTAGTAAAATAGACACTTGGTTCAAGCATTAATACATGCCCATCAAGTTGGAGCTCAGGAACCATTCATAACTTTGCGAAAATATATTTGTCGTGGGATCAATCTAGTAATAAGCTAGGAACGTCTAAATGAAATTTCTTTTTTTTTTTTGGAAAGGGCAGCAGCAGCAATATTGTAGCCCAGAGCATGTTCCAGACAGAATAACGGCATCAAAGACGTATTAAGTATACGAAGTCAAGATACGAAATGGCAATAGAGTCTGTTGTAAAGGAATAGAACACCAATTTAAAACATGAACCTAAAGTCCCGAGCTTTTGGTCCTATACGACGGTAATGTAAATTTACTTGTGGCTACACAAAGTAATCATTTGGGAAATGAATAAGTTAGGGATGCAAAGAAAGCGACTCTCCAAATTATGATTCGTAACTATTTCGTCGATATTCTATTTACAATCTTGACTTTCAACTACCCCGAGAAAAATTGGAAAGAGTTGCGCCAAGTGAAGAAGGGAGCAGAGGAATTAACTGCGATCCTCCCAATACCAAAGCCAGCATAGTTAGCCATGCCACAGCGGATATACTCGACAGATTTCTTTTAAATTTGCGGAGTATCCAGAGCTTCGAACCACCATTAAATATGAAGTCCGACCATTTAGGGAAGCGCGTCGCGTGCCAAAATGTCACTGCAAGACCAGGCCATGCAGCAGAGTTACGGCCCGCTTTATTGATATACCAGTTGCTACAGCCAGCAGCAAAGACTGTCTCAGAGAGGACTGTGTCGAGATCTTGAACAAAACTCTCCTCTGCGTCTTTCTTGACCTCAATGACGTCCGTATACCCGTCAATAATCGGCTTCACTAGAACCGATGCTATGTAGCTCACTTGGACCTCAATAGCATAAATGACGGAGTTGAATGCGGGGAATGTGTTCGGACCAAACCTGCCAGTGATCAGTTCTTTCATTCAGACCATAATTATGTATAAAGCAATGCTCACAGGATTCCAAGATTAGGAAAATTATGGACGAAGGTGCCCATGTATGCTTGTGCTCCTCTATGCCGATCCCACTGATCATGAAGTCGCTCACCGGACTTTCCGATGATCTCCATTGGTGATAGAAATGACTGGACACTAAATCCAGTAGCAAGTATAACCGCATCAAAATCCTGGCGGTCTCCAGATTCGCTGACAAGACCAGACTCAGTAAACTCTTTCAAACCCTCTGGTCGCAATTCAACATTGGAGCGATGAAGGGATGCAAGGTATCCAGGGTCGTAGATTCTGCGTTTGCATCCCAAAGGAAATTCGGGGACAATGAAGCCGTGATACTTCTCTGGTGCCGTCCCAAGAATATACTTTCGGGCTTTTTCTTCTGTGGCTAACCTCTCCTTGACCTGTTTTTCATCCGAACCATAAGCCGCAGCAAGTTGATCGGTCTTCAAGAAAGTTTGAAGCCGATAGTACCGTTGCCAGAATGGTAGATATTGAAACAATAATTTGTCAAATTTCGTAAAAATCCTATTTGGTCTTGGATGATACCACTGGGCACTTCGAGCGTATTGTGTGAGCTTCTTCACCCCAGGCGCAATTGATGGGACGACCTGAGCTGCGCTACAGCCATTTCCAATAACAGCAACACGTTTATTCTTCCAGTCAAACGAGTGGTCCCACTGAGCTGTATGAAAGATCTTCCCCTGGAATCGGTCCATTCCATCGAAGCGAACATCTCTCAGTTGGGAGAATCCACCCACGGCTGAGAGGAGAATCGTGCACCGCTTTGTAAATTTGGTTCCCGTTTTTCTATTGACAAAATGTACATGCCACAGGCCGTTCTTCCATGTGGCCCCGACACACTCGGTGTCGAAGGTGAAATGCGATCTGAGCTGGAATTTGTCGACAGTAGATTCAATGTCTACATGATATGATGGTCAGAGATGACGAATTCAATCACTGAAACAAATTACAAACATTGAAGAATCTCCTCCTGATCGGCCAACTCTTGAGTCCAATTCGGATTGAGGTTGAAGCTGAACGAATACAGATGGATAGGTACATCCGAACCGCTATGAGATCGTTAGGAGCGGGCGCATCCAGGAGGATAGATCAACTTACCATCCAGGATATGTATTAACCTTCCATGTTCCTCCCAAGGAATCGCACTTCTCATAAATCTATTGAACTGGTTAGTTCTGCACTCGCTAAAACTTGGTCCCAGTGTTTCTTCATACTTCAAAATTGGAAAAGCCCAGTCTCCACCTTAGGGTGTGTGCCATGGCGATGGCAGCAACTCCACCACCAATAATAATGACGTTTGGCGTCTCCATTCTTTTTTCTTTTTGGAAATTGATGAATCGAAATCACAAATGAGGATATGGTGTCGATATTCTCCGCGATGCCAGTGAGGCAGGTTAATTGATATGGAGAATTCGAGAGAGCCTCTGTCGGTTATAGACGATTACAACTAGCAATAAAGACAATCTATACATACATCTACAATTTACATGACACCACTAAGCCGTGTGAGGTTTGTGCTGAGTCTAATCCCGTGTTAAACGAGGCAAATGCATATCGGATCCTCCGCGGATTTATTTTCCGCCTTGTTGAGCGGCGCCCCGCACTTGCACAAGTTGACATTGCACAAGAGCCACCATTAACGTAGTGTCAATGGCGGGGTAAACCGCATTAGTA
This sequence comes from Calonectria multiphialidica, assembly GCA_020623665.1. Classification (NCBI taxonomy): domain Eukaryota; kingdom Fungi; phylum Ascomycota; class Sordariomycetes; order Hypocreales; family Nectriaceae; genus Calonectria; species Calonectria multiphialidica. Next base: position 257,818 of record JAHVYC010000021.1, read on the forward strand.
CTTATGAACCGCGCCTTGAGTGAAGACTCTCCAGCGGCCTGGGTATATTAGAAAGATCAATCGTATCTCCGTTATCATCGTAAACGTGGGTAATGAATTCTTGGTCTTAAATCTGCATGAGTGCGGTCGCGTTGCTCAATAGCTCCAAAGCTAAAGCGATGTCCTGCCACCTCGCACGCTCCTGGTGCCAAGCCCACTGAGGCCGTTGTGTCGTTATCTGTGCAGCAGGCGATAGTAATCGACGGTAGCTTTAATTTAGCCCCGAGGACCGCAATTTTACATTCGCCCCTGTGCCCAGCGTGACTAGCCCGTAAAAGGATAACGCCCTCCATCTGATGGGCATGACTCTGTAGTGTCTGGGCCCTTTTCCCCAGGCCGTGTTCCGAAAATGGAGGGTCCAGTGCGGGGAACCTCGCGTCAATGATGAAAATTTGTCAGCGTCAAGGGTCTTTGGTTCTTGATACTAACTAAAAGTCCTGCTGGCTCTGAACGGAATCAAGCAATAAAATTTCAATCGCTACAAGGGTTGCTGCAAATATGGGTGGAAGTAAACATGTGACAACAGCTTGTATGAATTGCAGACGCCGGAAGATCAAGGTAAGCGCTTTTTTAAGAAAAGAATGGGATTCTCCGCTCACCCCTCCATTGAAGTGCGACGGCAATGATATTTGTTCCAATTGTGTTAACTACAAGCTTCCGTGTGTTTACAATGCCGAATCAGATATGAGGAAGTGAGTTGAGATATGCAAGTATTGCCATATTGTATACTTGTACTGACCTTTTCCCTCACAGAATTTCTGCCAGAAGGGAAATCTCGAAGCTTGAAGCCCGCGTTCTTCAGCTGGAGGACCTCTTACGCAAGCATGGTATTGAACAACTGCAAGAAAAAGAGTCGGCTCAGCAGGGTTCCGATCGTGACCAAGAGGGCAGGGCTAATGATGAGAATGAGGAAAATATAACCTCGCCTCTCGCTGCAGCCATAGAAGTTAGTGAGGCTCCGTTTGGCCAGGCCCCATCAACAACTGTTGTCGCTTCCCCTTCAGGTTCAGCATCAGTGCCAATAGCGCCTGGAGGGCTTTCCACGGTAGGGGCGACTGAGGAGCCGTACCGGGAAGACGCGCAAGAATTTTTAGATTCGAGTGAATTCGACTTCCTCCAAGTGGCACCTAGCCCGCAAACTAGCCAAGAAGGCCTCGTCGAGCCTGGGGTAATTCCAAGTCCTCTGACACAACCAAGCCTTCGGTACCAAGGAACTTCACCTGGTATTGGGACACAATTGAAAGGTTTGGAGAATGATGAGAATATCGAAGATATTCTATCAGCTCGGATGGGATTATTACGAATCGCTGAAGACGGTCAACTACGTTACTACGGACCTACGTCAAATTTGAACGTTCAAAGCAATGGCCTACAATCCTTGTCGAGATCCATGATCAGAGATGTTTCTGCTGAAGGAAAGGGCGTCTTGCAAAGCCTTGGGCTCGATCACACGGTATCACCATCCCTGGAAGTACACCTAGCGAAATTTTATTTCTGCTGGGAAGATCCGGCAATTCATGTCGTGGAAGAAGAATCCTTTTTTCGAGAAAGAAAGAAATATCTAGAGGGTGTAAGCACACCGTATTATTCGGAGACCCTCATGAATGCAATGTGAGTTTATATTTTCCAAAAGCTGGCTTTTTTCAGCTCACTAACTACAGTTCAAGATGTGCAGTTGGGGCTTGCCTAGCAGTTGGAGAGCAATTCGATATTCCGGAACAGGCCTCAGAGTTCTTTTCGATGAGAGCCAAGGCGCTTCTCGACATTGAAATGGACAGCCCCACAGTCGCAACAGTCCAAGCACTCGTTGTCATGAGCGCTTCTGAAGCAGCCTTTACTCGTGATGCTCGAGGCTGGCTTTATAGTGGTCAGTAACCCTTCTTCCAAAATGATGGTCTCATGTCATAACTAAGATATTCTGCAGGGATGGCCGTCCGGCTGAGTGCTGACCTTGGCCTTCAAATGGATGTTACCGAACATAGAAACAGTGGGGTGCTGTCACAAAATGACCTCGAGATCAGACGGGTAACGTTTTGGGGAGTCTACATTCACGAACAGTATGCGTTGTCCTTCTTACCTCCTCTAGAAGTCAGCGACAAGTGCTAACTCGTGTAGTATGTGGAGCCTGTACGTGGGCCGACCTTGGAGCATGGGTATTCAAAATATTACAGTTCCTCTCCCAGCTGAGAACGTCTTCGACGGACAGAAGAAGAAGCTGTGGAGGGCATACGTTGGCCCTTCTGAACAATCAGTAAGCCAAGACACCGGCATCCCATTTGCACTTGAGATGTGCACGGCAGCGAACGTTAGCCTCTGCGAGTTTATGAGACGAATCAATGCTACATTGTAAGTTTTCGGAAGTATTTATATTTATGGGTTATTTGATAACAAGGGCCCCTGTAGATATTCCGGTTGCGCCATGGGCCTAGACGCTCTTATCAGCTTCCTTGTTCATACTGAAGCAGATTTGATGAGGTGGCAGAACAGCTTGCCGCCCTCATTGCAGGTCGACCCTCTAAATTTTGAAAAGCCATATCCGCCGGCAGTCCTTCAGCTTCGGTAAGGGGAGATATCAAGTCTTGATGAATGCACGCAATACTGACGAGGAGAAGCATGCAATTCAACGCCACGTTAATCTTCTTGTACCGGCCCTACTTATCATCACACCTGATGAAGAACGGGATGCGAGTAGTGTCTCCACAAAATGAGGCTGCGCTCAAAAATGTTTCAAGATCATGCGTTTGGGCTGCACACGATATTGCCGAGACTATTCGTTGCTATCAGAGACAGCATTCTCTAAGAAGGGCCAACATACAAATAATCCACCTCATCTTCACAGCTTCCCTTGTATACATCTACGACGTTTGTACCAGGCCGTTCCAAGAGTCCCGGCTGTCTCTAAATGACTTGCAACTCAGCTGCCGCACCCTAGGAGAACTTGGTAACTGCTATGGCAATGCCACAAGAGCCTTGGAGGTTATAATTCTTGTGAAAAGTGAATGGCAAAGGCTGGCCCTGGCGGCTCGCCAAAATTTAAAAACCAGCTTGAAGCGACAATCAGCACGCATGTCCTCCAACATAGCACAAGACGTGACCGACGACGTTGAGGATACTCGTCCACGACGGAGAAGTAAACCGTCCATATCAACATCTAGACCTGATCAGCCTCCAATATTCTTCATGCCTCCATCTCAAAATACATACGAAACGATGCTGAATAATCAGGGACAATCCAGAAACATGCCAATTTCAGGGGCAGCAGCATTCCAAGACATCTGGCCTCTGCCTCAGACTGCGGACTTGAACTTCGAAGACTTATCTAATTCAATGAATTGGATCACCGAAGACGCTCCTATAGATGTCGAGGCTTTCAATAGAGATACCTCGGATGATGGTAGTGCAGGATTGCATACAACCTCACATGATGGCGATGGCCCTCTGCCAGAACAAAGTCCCTCTCATTCTTAACTCTATTTAATTGAATAAGCTTTAAGAATATTATTATAGAGCAATATCATTCCGTGCCGCGGGCTTTTTCTGTGTTTTGACTGCTTATGTGGTGCCAACTCATCCCACAATGCGATCACGTTCTGCTCATATTTCTCGTATTCTACCTCCACAGCGGTCTCTAAATGTAGGCAGGTCCGCCATTTTTGCTATCGGAGATAATTATTAGACTAGTCCATATAATTGATTGGATAAAGTATTTCAAATCCACAGAGAGCTCGGTGCACTATTCGGGTCATATCACCTTCCTACGCCTCATGGAACAGCAGGAATTCTTTATCCTTCAGAATTGGAATGGGTCCAATTAGAACCGCAGGCATGCTAGATAAACAGGGCAATGTCAAATTCTCTTCGTTTATGTGACATTAGTCAGGTGTCGTTGCAATCGATCCCGACCCCGCAATGCACCGTCTTAGACAACGGGAAATGATTCCGTCATTGATTAGCTCCGAATTTTGCCAGGTGGAGATCGCAAGCTGCCCTTGTCGCCCGAGTTTAAAGCCAAAGCCGTAACATTCGTCCCCGCTTTCCTTTATACGCCGAGGTTGCCCGTTGAAAGGCCTAGCGCGAGCCATTTCAGATTAGAATATGAAGTATTTATTTTATGAATGCTTCATCATAGGATTTTGACAAGCGCTCCGAAGCAAGCTTCTCATTTTTATTACGGTTTCTTCCATTCCCTTTTCTTTGTGGCTCATAATGATCGCCCTCACCAATCCTGTCGTTCGGATTGCATCCGCTTCGGGTTCTGTAACAGACCGTCGACATGGCTTTCTTAACCTTGCCAACGATGAAGAAAATGTACAATTCATTGTTGGAGATTGGATGTCAGAATACAACATGACCATGAGAGGCGAAGGCAAAGTTGAAAGTAACGGTACATCTGACGAGTTCGAGAAATCATTCCTTGAGGCCTTCGAGCCTGCTCTACCCAACTTACAGTCGAGGGGTATCAAGGTCGCTGTCAATGCCGGCGCTAGTGATACTGAAAAGCTGTATAATATTGTCGTGGAGAAGATTCGATCAGCTGGGCTGAATCTCAAAGTAGCCTGGATCAGTGGAGATGAGGTTTTAGGCTTGGTCCAAGAGAGGCTTAAGAATGGTAGCGATTTTAAGAGCTTGACAAATGGTAGGTTGGCCATAAATGTTTCTCCTAATGCTGAAACTGACCTATCGTAGGTAAAACACTCTCGCAGTGGGGGCTTGATCCCATCTATGCGCAATGCTATCTGGGCTGTTGGGGTATCGCTGAAGCCTTCAGGCAGGGAGCAGATATTGTGCTCTGTGGCCGTGTCGCTGATGCATCCACCGTCATGGGCTGCGCAGCATATCATTATGGCTGGGGAAGAAATGATTACGATCAACTTGCCCGAGCTTTCGTTGCGGGTCATTTTATTGAGTGTTCCACCTATGTGACTGGAGGGAACTTTTCTGGTTTCAAGAGCCTTCCAGGACGATCCCTCGATCTCGGATTTCCAATTGCAGAGATCCAGCAAAATGGTGACTTCTACATCACAAAGCAAAAGCATGGAGACGGAATGGTCACTATCGATACGTGCAAAGCCCAGTTATTGTACGAAATCCAGGGACCTCTTTATTACAATTCCGACGTGGTAGCGAGGCTTGATAAAATCAAAATAGAGCAAGTGGGCCAAGATCGAGTGTAAGCACCAAATACGAGCTTCCTACTTCCTTGAGAAATTGCTAACCCCACCAAAGTTTTATTTCCAATGTGTCTGGTCTTCGACCACCTCCGACTACCAAAGTTGGGATTACAGCCAGAGGCGGCTACCAGGCTGAAGCTCACTACTTTCTTTGCGGCCTCGACATTGAGGAGAAAGCAAACATGTTGGAACGTCAAGTTCGAGCCACCGTAGATGAAACCAAGTTTCATTGTCTCAAGTTCCGCATAAACGGTCGCTGTCCCGTCAATCCCCGAAATCAGGATGCTGCCACAGTTGATTTTCGCATATTTGCGCAGACAAGAAACAAAGAGCACTTGTCAACCAGCGCCTTTATTAGACCGGTCATGGATACCATTATGCAGAGTTACCCCGGTGCCACCTTTGCGGTGGACGCCAGGCAAGCATCCCCAAAGCCATATCTTGAGTACTGGGTTTCAATCTTACCTCAAGATGCCCTCAGCCATACCTGCCACATCCCATCAAAAGGCCTAAGTATCCCTATTCCACCGCCGACCGACACAGAGGAATTTCTCTACGAACAGGAAACTTATGAAACCTCGAACCCATCCGAGCTCTCAAGCTTTGGTCCCACCACTAGAGCTCCGCTAGGATATATTGTCCATGCGCGGTCCGGAGACAAAAGTTCCGATTGCAATGTCGGGTTCTTTGTGCGCCATCAAGATGAATGGGACTGGCTTCGGAGCGTCTTGACTGTTTCCAAGATTAGGGAACTCCTTGATGAGGATGATACTGGAAAGCCTATTTTCCGGTTTGAGCTGCCTCATATTTCGGGTACGTGGAGACACACTTTTATACGGCTATATCTAATTATTTCACAGCTGTTCATTTTCTCCTCAAGGATCACCTTGATCGTGGAGTTTCATCAAGCTCCACATATGACGTCTTGGGCAAAAACATGGCTGAATATCTCAGGTGCAAGATCGTAGACATACCAGACAAATTTTTGCAACGTGGCAGGATTTAAATAGTTTAACCAATCCACTTCTATGGAGTATTTAAATGCCAATATAATACATTGCCTAGTATTGGTTCGTGATGTTGGAGACCAAAAATGTGCATTAATGTTACATCGTAGGATTTTCTACGGCTATAGCCCATTAGGTGTATCAAGTTGAGCTGCCTATCTTGGACTTTATTGTTACGGTGCAGGTACCCATGTGATGGTTTGGAAGCCTTGAAACAGAATTCATACCCTACATTCGCAATCAACAAAAAGCAGTACTACCGAATCGCCATAGGTCATACAATATATCTATTACGCAGAAGGTTTTTGGCAATCAGATTTTGTGACAATCATACAATGGAACTCGAAAGTGAGGTTCACGACTACCACCCTTCAAGATTTACTATTGGAGTTCACACAAACTTGTGGTTTTTTTTTGGTTTGTTTTTTTCAGGTAAAGTTTCACGCTTTTCTGGCCCTTGTGGATTCCAAAGTTTACCTCATTGCATGGGGTCCTAGTCACATGTGGATAGGCACCCGATGTAGACGAGGTGTATCATCTTTGTTAGTGGAAAATAATCCCGTGCGCAGGGATTCATGTTCCGCGGAAAATACAATTGATGTCTGTTGCAGTTGAATGTTCCTTCTCCAGCGCCTCCCTTCAAGCGTGTCCCTGACTCATTACTCATTGCTCCGAACCCTGTTTTAGTGACACTCGCTACCCCACTTGGCAAAGCACACTAGTCCTAGCCTACCGATGTTATCCAATCAATAGCGCTAACAGATCCTTGCCTGGCCCTGACTCATGTCGCTTAGACCCACCAACAAGAACAACAACTTGCCTCCCTTACTCATGTTACAACTGATCCAATGGCCATCATCACTGACTTGGTTGAATCAAGTCACGGACAAACTTATAAAATTTTGTATAAAATGCGTGCATAATAGAGAGGTAGCAATTTGTATAGTAAATATTCCATCATACGCCAAATTCGTGGACAATATCGTAATCTAAGATGGGTTCAATTACATCCGATACTATGCTAGCAGCACAATTCAACAAAGCAAGTCTTTCATCAGATTTTATGCCACAGAGAACATCTTAGCTGAGCTATACTGGAACAGAATACGAAGAAAGTCGAACTGAACCGAGTGCCGATCCCAACCTGCCGAGATAACGAAATTCTTATCAAAACCAGAGCTGCTACCCTATGCCATTCTGATTTGGTACGGCCAGAGCCTATGGAGAAGTGCCTGAGAGCGAAGTAATGTTAATTTGTGTTAGATGTTGTTTTGGGGACACACAGCGGAAGATCCACCTGAGGATACAGTGACCATAGGTCATGAAAACACGGGTTTCGTGGTAGCGCTTGGCAAGGACGTTAAGAATTTTCAAATTGGCGACGCAGTGGGGTGTTTAGGATGTAGCTACGCCTGCTGTAAGTTACGATATTCTTTTCTTTTCTCTACGATATTGCATACTGAAACACCCAGATGACTGCGAAGGCTGTCAAGTTCACAATCTATTCTGTGAGAAGGGAACAGGAAGAATGCACGGATTTTCGTGTCACGGGCATTTTGCCGAGTACTCTATTTCTGATAGCCGGAACGCTATGGTGCTGCCAAAGGGGATGGATATGATAACTGCCGCACCACTATTTTGCGCTGGTATTACCGGTGAGTTGAAACAAGTTCATGCCACACTTATCGCTACATTTTGATGAATTGAAAGACTAACTCTCAGGAGCCTATCATGCTGTAAAAGGCTGTGAACTTCAGGAAGGCGATTGGTTAGCCGTTGTGGGATGCGGTGGGCTTGGCCACATGGGTAAGTGAACATAGTGCAAAGGACCATTATTGCAAGTTAAGTCTTACGGGTTATTTTATAGCTGTGCAATACGCCAAAGCCATGAAGCTGAAGGTTATTGGGCTGGATGTCTCCAACTCTCAACTCGAAGACGTTAAGTCTCTGGGTGCAGACTATCTGATCAATACTGTGGAAGTTCCTGATTTCCAAACCATTTTGAACAAAGTGACAGGCGGAGGTTGTCATGCAGCGGCCGTCTTCAGCTCTTCCAATGCAGCATATGAAACTGCCATACAAACTCTGAGGTAAAGACCTGGGCAACACTTTTAAATCTTTACTAACTTTTGATCATTCACAGAATCAATGGGCTCTTGATGGTCGCAGGAATCCCCAAGCGGCCCTTGTCCTTGAATGCGCTGGATATCTTACTGGGAAAGTATCGGGTTGCAGGGAGGAGCAGCGGAATTCCCAAGAACATGCCGGAAGCAATAGAATTTAGCCACAAGCATAACATCAAGGCTCATGTAATCTCATTCAACAGTCTGCATGATATCCATAAGGTCATCGATTTGATGCAGTCAGGGAAGACTGGTGGACGATTTGGTGTTGTTTTGGAATAGTCATCTATGCACAAACCACAATCAAGCCCCAATCTGTTGGAAGATATTCGACTTTACAATAGGCCAATAACATGACTTTTAATCTTCCTTTTGTACATGGATAGTCTTTGTGCAATTGTTTTGCGACTTGATTGAATCGTATCTTACGTGTCGTATTATCTGATGCCTGTTTAGAACTATTGCTTATCTCAAGGTGACTGGGTTTTTTATTTCATAATTATATGAATTGGACACTCCAGTTATCCTTGATGTATTATCATAAGGGTAAAGTCATGATGATGAAGTTAGTCCATGCGTCTGGGCTTGTATGGATTCTGTCGAACTAGATCTCACAGATGGACCCCACCAAATCGTGGGACAATTTCAGCTTCACAACAGATGGTCTGCATTTTACCCTTCAAACAACCATTACACCATGGATATTGGCATATTGATGTGTCATATCGAGTAGAAACCACTGATGGCGAGTACTTATCTCATGACGGACCTTCTTCTGGTTTAGTGGGCACCTCACGGGCTGCTGGAGCGAAACGCGCCAAATGCAAGTTGTGCTTAGGTGTCTTCATGGTCAATGCATGGAAGCTAAGAGTGGCACTAAAAATACTGACTCATGACAAAACTACGTACCAATGAATCCGCCCAGAAGAATTCAATGAGTCAAGACATCCTGTCCTACTGGAAAGAATAAGGCCAATTTCAGTTGTGCTAGCTCTTATGATAGACTGGGGTAACAGATCTTGGTGCTGCGAAGATTTCCGTTTCCCCGCAATCCTGTCGGGCTAATCCCAACAGTACCGGTAGATCCTCACCAACCCCGTGGGGATATTGAGTGATTGGAAGCGTACTTAAACCTCACGGCACGCGTCTTCATATGTCTTCATGCCAAAAAGTCGATGAAAGCTTTCAAGTCTCCAATATGAAAACCACGTTTTCACAGAGTTTGCGCGGCAGATATCTCCATGCTGCTATCACCTTCAGTGCAGGCAGTGCTTATCTTCTATTCGGTTATGACCAGGTGCGGCTCTCGCCCACACGACATAGCTGATCTCATGATTTCAACTAATGCGACAGATAGGGCGTGGTTGGTGGTTTGGTTACTGAGCCTAGTTTTCTGGCGATCCTCGGAAATCCTAGTTCCAGCTACTTGGGTCTCATTGTCGCACTCTACAATGTTGGCTGCCTCGCAGGATGCCTCGTCGCGGCTTGGATTGGAAACAGACTCGGCAGAAAATCAACTATCATGTGGGGTTGCGCCATTATGGTTGTCGGAGGTGTCATCCAAACCTGCATATACACGGCTGCTCAATTTATTGTTGGAAGACTGATATCTGGTTTGGGCAATGGTAAAATCTCTTTCCAGACCAGCGATGCAAAACAGTCCACTAATTATGTCCAGGCATGATTACCTCTACAGTTCCAGTCTATGTGTCCGAATGTTCTCCTGCCAAAAGTCGAGGTCGATCGGTCGCTATTCAGATGTCTCTCGTTATTGTAGGTCTCGAGAGGGATGAAAGAAATAGGTTATGTGCTAACGATGGCTAGTTTGGTACTGTTGTGGCTTATTGGTTAGACTACGGTACTATCAGGAATCTGTCTGGAGAGGTAAGACCTTCAACTCTCATAAATTTGATGTGCTCACATCCTCCCAGGTTGTTTGGAGGTTTCCTATCGCATTTCAGAACGTCTTTGCTCTACTTACGCTTGTTACTCTTCCATTGCTGCCAGAAACCCCAAGGTGTGTGTGGCTATAGTATAGAAAGGAGTCACTGTTGTTTCTTCGATGCTGATGACTTGATAGGTGGCTATTCTCTCATGGTTTCAAGGAACAATCTGTTGCTGTACTGGCAGCCTTGTACGACTGCAGTATCGATGATGCCAGAATTAAGTCAGTGGAGGAGGAAATGGAAACAGCACTAAACTTGGAGCGAGAAGCACCAAAGGTATCTTTGCGGAGCATACTGAACGACAAATCACCAATCAAGAACACAAGGCGACTTGCATTGTGCTTCATGATACAATTTTGGCAACAATTTACCGGCATAAACGTCATCGCATTCTACGTCACAATCGTTCTCGAAGTCAACGTCGGGTTATCGAGAGATGTATCTAGCCTGGTGGCTGGGTGCATCCAAATTGCATTTTGGCTGGGTACCTTTCCTCCTATGATCCTTCTGGATAGGGTTGGTAGGCGGCCGATGCTATTATTTGGCTCCGTGGCACTTCTTATTACAATGGCAATCTTCACTGCTGGAATTGCGGTTAATTCGTCAGCAACTGCTAAACTAGCCCTCGCAATGCTATTCATGTACGAAATATCATTTGGCATGTCATGGAATACGATACCATGGCTTTATGCCCCCGAAATCACCACACTCCACCTACGACATGTTGGAGCTGCAGTTGCTACATTTTCTGAATGGTTGTGGACTTTTGTAAGTGATCGAGATATATGGTCTTTGGACAGTCGCTAAATGGTAGTCTGCATAGGTGATTGCGTTGATTACGCCATACGCGATTGACACCGCGGGGTGGAAATTTTACCTCCTTTTCTGTTGCATGATCTTCCTGAATATACCATTTATATACCTATTTCTACCCGAGGTATTTCTTCTCCCTATGCGCCCTTATGAGGAAATGTTACTAATGCGTCTTGGAAGACGGGTGGGAAAACACTTGAGGAAATTGACTATATTTTCTCTGACGACTCATTTTTGGATTCAGAGAGAGCGCAAAACACACCAAGCTCCGATCGCGAACTCTCCAAGAATGAAGACGTAGGCGATAGTAATCATATAGAGCTTTCCTCTCGGCAGGATCGTTCCGGAATGGATGCAATCTCAAGCTAATGAAGGCACTATTTGGGTTGCATCATATGAAGGTGATGGTCGGTTTGAGGACACGACAGAGTATGTAATGTTCAAAGCAATATCAGAAACATTTTGTTTTGCTTCAAGATACATATACTAGATTTCATTCTGTCCGTCCCTGTAAGAGGAAGGAAATGAAGGGAGAGTAAATACAAATTTGCTATCCTGCAGCTTATAACAATTACGCCCGTGGTAATGTCATTATTTTTATTGGAAGAATGATTAGAGGTAGAAATTTAGTGGAATTTGTGCCAGAATTCAGAGGGCTAAAAGGCCCGTTCGCTCTTGTCGACAGAAAGCCTGCGTTCTTGACTGTAGGGCTATGAGCCAGTTTAGGTATGGGTACTACTTTTGTTCTACCAAAATAACGGGTAAGAGCAATCATAAAGCTAAGCCAAATTAGACTCTCTAGCACAAACAAGTAACCGGGAGTTCTCGCTTTCTCAGGCCAGACTCCATGGGTCCAAGCCTCCATTCCCCAAAGGTTGGTAGCTACTGCTGGGGGCCAGGGCTTTCCCACACCACTAAATTTTAGTGCCTGTTCCCCCGCTTCCCCACCTCGTCTCGAGGTAATATAGCGGAGCAACGCACCTCGGTTAGTCATAGAACTGGGGTGCGGAGACGATTCATTCTCCGAATGTGCTGGTTGTTTGAATCTGCAATCAACATGAACGCCGCGACTACAGAGCGAACCTTGGGGACAAGCTACCCCAGGAAACGATCCAGAAAGATATCCAGCCTCACCCAGGAGCAAATACAACAAAAGCGCATCGCTGACCGAAAAGCCCAGCGCGCCTTTCGCCAACGAACGAAGGATTGCATCTCCAACCTTGAGCAGCAATTTTCCCAGCTCAAGGAAACATGCCACCAAAAGGACCAGGAGATCAGCTCCATGCGTGAGAAGAATGCAGATCTTGAAAGATGCCTGGAAGCAGTCCATGAACTGGTCTCAGCTGCCCTCGGTCGCAGAATCAGTGGCCAGAACGAAAGTGCTCCACCGGGTAAGACGGAGTGAAACAGAAATCGTTACGGCAGAATCTAACATATTATAGAGAGGAGCAATTTGGAAGTGCAGAACAATAACAGTGATGGCGAGTCAGAAAACAATACCGACTTAGCGGATGACCCGGAACCTGGTTCCCAGATACCGAATTTGGAATATGGGGACATGGACCCATCACGACAGTCACAAGATCACCTTTCTGCGGAAGTAGACATGGATACAACGATAGATTCCTCAGGCGAACAAGGCTACTTACCCAGAACAAATAATACTGACTGCCTTCTCTCGCCACCAAGAAGCAACGACTTGGATCAACAAGATCCGGGCAGTGTAAATACGCTTTTGGACTCAGATATGACCCCGGGAGTTGTCACGGTATCCCATAACGGACTGCGCCTTAATTCATCAGCCGCAGGAAACGCCACAATTGCTTCCAACAGTGGCTCCGCGCCGACCTCACCCTTCATGGTACTACCCTGTCATTTACCTTCAACATGTCCTCTCGATCAGATTCTGCTCGACTTTCTCAAGTCTCACAGAGATATGCTCTCGTCTGGCATGGACATAAATGTCGTCATCGGCCCGCAAAAGCCAACGGTCACGGCCCTTGTCGATGATAGTCGAGTGGACACTGTCCATCCTGTCAGTGGCATCATGTCACGCGTTTTGTCTACCTTTCCCCATGTAGCACTTCCAGAGAAGCTGGCCTTCTTCTATTTAATGTGTCATACAACAAGGGTGAGTTTACGCCAAGTCTCTATGCCACCACTGGATTCCACATAGAACACCGTTGGAGTATCACAGCTAACATGAGAGGGAAATAGTGGCAGATCCATCCTACTAGAGAAACCTATCTCAATATGCCATCTTGGCTGAGGCCGACAGTGACACAAATTACTGTGCCGCACCCTATTTGGATTGATAACATACCATGGTACGAATCGAGCATCCAGAAGACCTAAGATCACCAGTTGACTCACTTTCTTAGGCCAAGAGTACGAGATTTGTTGATCGAAGATCCCGACCGGTTTCCCTTTCAATTATTCTCCGACAATTACTCTCAACATGTGACCATAAATTGGAAATTTGACGCCCTCGATGCAGTCTCTCATGTTGAAGACGATGCTGTGTTGCATTCCATATTCGAGAAACACATTCGAAACCTCGCAAACTGGACAGTTGCCCCGGAATTCCACACCAATTTCCCTTCTTTGACTTCAGCTATCCACGGCCAAGATTAGTAGAGTGGCAGGGTGTGGTTCAGCTGGACCTTGTATGATTAAAATGTTCAGTGGCCGTTGTGATAAACATAATCTGCGACATTACATAATACTATGAACTTCATGATTAAACCAGCCAACATACCAGCTGAATGGGATGCAAGCGAGTCCCGCGCCATGATGCTAATCTACACTGGAGACATAACCGTCGTTCACAGTAATTGTTGCGACCATTCCTCTCATGATTGCTGGGCTATGGATATGACACAAGTATCCCAATGAACCAGATACCTATGTAGCGCTTGGTAGGCAATTGGCCTGAGTTTCCTGTTCTGTCTCATCGGGGGTGTAGTCGATCAAACTTTCGACGTAGTCAGTGGGGAAAATGCCAGTCTTACCACGAAGGCTACCTATCCACCAACCGTCCGACATATCTTCCAGAACAGATATGACCTCTCCTTGTTTGAACCCCAGCTCTCCAAGTTCTGAAGGAACGAAGTCAGAGAGGGCCCGCACATAACTAACGAGAGGTGTTCTGGTTGGTGCAGGAAGGAAAGGCATCGTGGTGGCATCAGATTGATTGGTGGGATCTGTCTGAGGATCAGATCTATAATGAGCCCAAGGCGGTAATTCATGGCCTGGGCCGCCTTCATGAGTTTCACTGATTGGTGGGTGCCAGCCATTTATTGAGCTTGCCCATTCTCTTGGTAGGCCCTAAACATCAGCGGTTAGTCATCATCCATTACCTTTGACAGTAATGCCAAGTAGATATATAGTTTAGAATGGAAATACCGTAAATTCTCCAGTATCTGGTTCATATGCAACGTGTCTGACATGAACCGGGTCTTCTGGCGCGCTAATCTGTGGCTTGGGTCGCCGCCGTGCAAAGAGACCAAGAAGTCCGGTGTCAGACTTTGACTTTTTATGCTGGGTTTGCGAAGTTTCCCGAGATTCGCGTTTTGTAGCCCCAGAGGTCTCCGTCCACGGGGTGGTTCCGGTGCTTTTCGCATATTTCAGAGCCCCTTCTTTACCAAAATTGTATAAGTCGCTATTGCTTAGGTCAACTGAATAGATAGGGAGTGCATAAAAAGGGATGGTTGGAGTTTCAGACAGACTGAGTTTTGAGAAGACGGATAAAGCAGTTCTATGAAGTGTAGTGCTGGTGCCAGATTCCATCGAGTGGCGTTGAATGTCTCGATTATAGACATGCGAGACCTGCAAGTCTTTTTCAAGAGTGAATCGCAAAGCCGATTTAGCGTCTTGAATAAATGAGACCCTCTTTGAGATCCGCTTTTGGCGTATTGTAGATACTTCGTCCTGAATACTAGTGCTCTGAGAGATGATCGAACCCTCTTTCTCCAGGTTTCGGATACGTTGAGCGAGGTCATGATTACTGCGAAGCACTTCCTCTACAAGAACATAGAGTCGACGATTTGAATCCTGAGCTTCTTCCAGGGTTTTACTATGCATGGATGTCAACGCCTACTCCCTAGCGATGGCTGCAAACATCCGCGGCTCACCATTGAATAATGTTCAACATCAGAGTGATGCATGACTTGTGGCTTCGTAGTCTTTCCACGAGAACCGTGATTTCTGGCTCTTGGATTGACCACCTAACATTGTGAAGAACTCCCATTACTGAATCCATTATTGCTTGAAGGTCTGAATATGTCGTCACACAACCCGTCAATGTCATTAAAATATGCTCCAGTTGGATGAGGTTGCCACGTTCATCGGATGCTTGTGCCCTGCCGTTGACATAGGACTGCAGTGACTCCAGAGCTGTGCTGATGTCAGAGATTTCACCTGCCAAACTAACCGCGAGTTGAGGTGCATCGCGTACACCTTGCAATGCGGTGAAGAGAGTGCTGGAAATCTTAGCGCCGGAGGCTAGAAGTCCGACGACGGAAGCAGAGACGGATAAAGGATCCATCACAACCGATTGGACGAACTATCCGATTGTATGATAGCCTTTTAAGATTAAGTAAATGCCAGAAAACTCTGCTGAAGGACACAAAACCTGGATTTGGAACACGTCAATTGGGTGGGGTAAAAACGAGGCTGGGTGAAGCGCGTGCCGCCGCCACGCCACTAAAATATGCAGCTTAGCGAACAATATCTGTGTTGATTGAGATATTGGCGAGATTGTATTGTTATTTATCGATTACTTTTATGTCGTGTTTTATGCTTTTTGTTCCAATCCAGTCTGGGTTCTTACTAATTTAGGAGAATATTAGACGGGATGGAACAAATTAGACGATATGTAAAATATACACATGTTAACATAATATTGACACTTTGTCTAAGCTAAATCTGGTTAATTTCACCAGCTATCGTCAGCTTCATTAGCTCGCTTAGGTTGAACTAGAAGCCATCATGTCGAAAAAGCTTTAGCGGCTGTGCGGAATCAGACCCAGCATGTACATTCATTGATCTATGGTGAAAGAATATTAACTGGTTGATGATATGGCAGCAGCTGGTAGGAAACACTACAACAAACCAATTTTTGGTCATTAGCGAATAACAATTCAATTCAGCCCTTTTTCGTCCCCATCCACATTTGATAATTGCTTTTAGCAATGGCTTGTTAGCGCCAACATCTTCGTCGAATTTAGGCAACACTGACTGAATCTCAATTAAAGCCATTTATACCATGTCCATCCCAATCCATTATTCACACAAAAAATCCGTATCAAGAGCAAAAGGCTCCATGAAAATACATCTTCACACAGAAGTAAGAAGCATGATTGCCCCGCATCTTTTGTTCATAAAGTAAGGCCCCTCGTACTCTCGGCATCAGCTTTTTTGGGACTGGGAGGAGAATGTGCAATCTGCTCCAGTAAGCAACGCAGTTAAGTAAAGCTCTCAAATATAACAGAATGAGACTGCTATTGCTAGTTTTATAGCTCAAAGAGGTCATACATTCGGTAGCAAGTTACCTATAGTCTAGAAGCATGCAAGATGCCCCCAATTATTCCAAGAGCATGGTATGAGCAGATCGGGGCCAGATTTTTGGAACGGAACCTAGTCATGGTTCAATTTCATAGGATAGGGTTCAGAGTCATTTGGGTGTGGCACTAGTCCCCATCTACGATGTGTCCCCTTGCCGAGATGAATGTCTCTGTCGCGGCGGGGTTCACTTTGCTGACTATGGAATAGCGGCTGGGTTGATTTCCTCCCGAAAATGTGATCCA
This sequence comes from Calonectria multiphialidica, assembly GCA_020623665.1. NCBI lineage: Eukaryota > Fungi > Ascomycota > Sordariomycetes > Hypocreales > Nectriaceae > Calonectria > Calonectria multiphialidica. The sequence goes on from JAHVYC010000021.1 coordinate 274,724, forward strand.
GTAGACTATTGGACGAGTGACGGAGGTGGTGTAAATATGGCTCATTCTAGCACCTGTCAATCCCTGTCGATCTGTCGATCTTTATTGTGACAGTGGACAAGTTCTGGTCCTTGTGAAAGCAAGGATCTTATAACTAGCTTGCAAAATGGACAACAATGAAAGGGCATCTACCTGCACTCGTGTAAGTATAAATGACCATCTTGCTCAGACGTCCAAAATTGGAGAGACTCACCTCATCTGCTGTTCCTGACAATTCTCCATCCTCACACCTGCTGTCAGCGACCATTGCATTTTTACTCACCTCTACGAGTTCAAAATGCTTCACGCTACTTTCCTTCTGGCATTTTCTGCTATCGCTTCCGGCCACGGCTTGGTCACAAGGGTTCACGGAGCGAATGGAGTCGTCATGCCTGGGCTTAGCGGTACGTAAAACCTAACCAAGTATCGCGTTGCGCAAAGGCTCATCCACCATCTAGTTATTGATGGAACTCGCAGGGATTGTTATAAGAACGATTGTGGTGCCCAAGGTGATAGTTCCATAATCCGAGACGCTGAAATTGCAGCTGGTGGCAGCCCTCTGGGCCGGACTCAACAAGGTGGCCAAGTCCTTGCAACCACAAATGTCCAGATCTTTATGAATGGTTTTCCATCCCGGCGGCGTGGTATGAATAGACGCCAGCAAGATATGAGTCCTGAGTCTGGGGTGAAGGACACGGCTGGTAAAGGCAAAGTCTCTGGTCTTCCTACTAGCGATGACAACGGCGTAGTGCACTTCACCTACCATCAAGTAAGTTAATTCTATCCAGCCATTACGCATATACTGATTTATGTCCACAGATAGGTCAAAACGGTGCTGGGCCTTTGACGGCCGATGTTGATTCGACATCTGGGGGGACAGACCCCGCAGCATTCAAGGAGGCAGCGATGATAGAGAATGTGCCCGGAGCCGCTGCCGGGTTGTCATTGACTACTCTGGACAGTTATGAGGTCACATTGCAATTGCCAGCTGGTACCGTCTGCCAAGGTACTGTTGCTGGCGTCGAGAATGTTTGCATATTCCGAGTCCGAAACAACACGCCAGCCGGCCCCTTTGGAGGCTCCGGAGCGTTCACTCTGTCTCCAACAGCCCACAAGCGTGCCATGGCTCATCGAAGGGATTGCGATAATGCGGCTAAACAGAAACGATGGATAAAATCGCAATAGTATGAACTATTGGCGGATAATATAAAATGCCACCTCTAACAACTTAATATGGCAAAGACCTTTCGTGATTATCGGCACCCATCCCACTGCTGCGCTTGCGGCGAAGTGATGAGATTTTGATGGTAGATGGCTACGTATAACGAGTATGGGGCGGTCACCTTTCAGCGTGAGGCCTGCGGAAATGGTGCAATATGCGGTTATGGTCAAGTGGCACCCTGTACTAGTCTAGAAGTAGCTTACCACCTTTCAACTTTGAGGACTCAGAAAATCTCAGCCTGAGTCAACAGAATACGGATTAATTTTCCGCTTCACACCACTACCCCGCAAAACTTTCTCCTGTTATGTTGAACTTTGCGAATAAATGCAGGAAAGGAGTTCCACACTTGATGCATACATGCATAGCGCATTTGGCTATCCTTAATTAATGGTGCCCTTTCAAGGTCGTGAAATGGAAATCTTTGCCTTAGGGCTGTTGAAACTGTGTCGCCGTGTGAACGAGACCTTTTGAACCCTTTCACAGATTCTATATCATCTCTATCACCTTTATCCCAGCAGCAAAATCGGCTTACTCACCAACATTATTCCGAATCATGAACAGCTCACACCAGGCGCCCAAGATATGGCTCATCACCGGGTGTTCATCTGGTTTAGGCCGTTCTTTTGTACCAGCAATTGTTGCACGCGGCGACAAAGTAATTGCCACGGCCCGCAGATTGAGTGATATTAGCTCATTAGCTAGCGAGAATGTCACAGTCTTGCAGCTTGATGTTACAGAGCCTCAGGGTCATCTTGATAGAAAGATCGATAAAGCTCTGTTAGCTTTCGGCAGAATTGATGTCCTTGTTAATAATGCTGGCTTCGTGCATTCCGGGGTGTGGGAAGAACTAGGGTAAGCATCTTGTAGCGAAGGATCGTTATATTGGTTCTATGCTGACCCCTCTCAGGTCCGAAGCAATACAGCAGCAGTTTGAGACTAATGTGTTTGGAGCCTTGAGACTGACTCGTTCCGTATTACCTCATATGCGCAAAAGATCCAGCGGAGTAATTATCTTTCTCGGAAGCATATCAGGGTGGTTGGCGGTACCATCAGGGGGATTGTATAGCGCTTCCAAATTTGCGCTTGAAGGTGCGATGGTGGTCTCGCCTTTATGTTGTACCCGAATCAATTAATATTCTAACCCAGATCATTTTTCTAGGAGCTGTTGAAGGCCTTGCCAAAGAAGTCAAGCATCTGGGTATTAGAGCACACCTTATGGTTCTTGGACAGTTCCGTACCAACATCCTCGATCTCAAAAACAGAAAGGGAAACTTTGACCCTTCTCAAGGTATAGAAGACTACAAAGCAATAAAGGAGGAAATCCAGGACATTCATGCCCAGACTCAAGGTCATCAACCCGGAGATCCAGATTTGGCTGTCCAAAGAATTGTTGATTTTGTCCGATTAGAAAGTTTGGCCAAGCATCAGATAACCGAGTTGCCAATACGGGTCCCAGTTGGGTCTGATGCTGTCGAAGTCATGCGTAGGAAATGCAACGAGACGCTAGATCTTTTGAGCCGCTGGGAGGAGTTTGCTAGTTCAACTGATTTTGAGAATAAGGAGAAGGTTCCCTCATACTATAGATAAATCTACAATATCATAGCTTAGGAGAATTGCTTATTACTGAGGTTAACAGAGATTGCCTCATAGCTTCAAAAAGCAAACGTGAACTCAGTCCCCGATTGATCTTTCGCATTTCATCCTCCCGACAAGTCATGCTGTACTCTAGCATTTGATCACCGGCAATAGATTATACATCGGGAGGATTTGATGAACTAGTGAAACCAGGCAGTCACTAACTTGGATACAATGCATATTGCATATTGGTTGCATGCAGTGGTTGCTTTGGACCTTATGCGTGGGCTCTCTACATTTGCACTTAGTAACGACAAACCCTTGATGGCTAGTGGTAAGACGGACAAAGTTTGGCCATGAGTCATGGCAGTCTAGCCCCGTAACCCCATCGCTACCCGGGAAATATTTCCGTTTCCAAATCGGGAATTTCTCGGTGGGCCACACCAAAGCCAGGAGTCCACCTCTCATCCTTAGTCAGTGTCGTTGACTTGAGCAGTATGATGGATGCATGTACATGGTCAGGAAGCCCTTGCGTCAACATGGCAATCATGATTGGCACTATGGGTCCATTGCAACTAAATTCGCAGTGTCCCCAACAATCTGACTTTTGAATTCATCCCTCATGTGGACCAACTGGACCAGCGGGGCCGGTTTGGATTACAGGCATGATTCATGCCAATGGCCCTGTTGAAAAGGTGGTGGTTAATACCATGCGATGTATCGCATACTAAAGCCCTGAAGTTTCGATGTAATCTGTATGTGTGTTATTGATCTTTGCAACTACGATTTATATGTGTATTATTCCTGCCGTTAATTAAAACGATTAAAACTCGCACTTCTCCCAATCGCAGTTTTGCGTTTATCAACAATGGTGTACGACTTGGAACCCCACCTGACTCAGCTTTTCATCAACAACGAGGTACGCATTCGGCGGTTCTGATGAAAATCACCAATTAACTCAAGTTTGTGGTAGTATGTTGAGCCCCGAAATTTGAAAAAGTGTGTCATATATTCCCTTCACCCACTAATATTTTCCACTACTGATTTGCAAGACTGTCGGTTTATAATCCTGCCACTGGCGACCTAGTCAGTGATAAAATTCCAGTGGCTGGAGAGGAAGATGTCGACATCGCAGTCAAATATGCCCAGGAAGCGTTCAAGGCTGGATCCGCGTGGAGATTGATGACGGGCCAGCAACGTCAAGCTATCCTCCTGAAGTTTGCAGACATCCTCGAGACGCATGAAAGTGAGCTAGCCTATTTGACAAGGCTGACGCTTGGCGCACCACCGAATCCCTTTGGAAAGAGCGAAATCGGCACAGCAATTTCATGCTTTCGGTATTATGCAGGTTGGACGGATAAATACGGTGGACAATCATTCCCACCAGATGATGGCTTCTACAAGGTTGTTCACAACGAACCACTAGGTGTTGTTGCTGGGTGAGTCAAGAGATTGCGCACATAAGCACATGCGCCTGTAATGACTGTTTAAAGGATCATTCCGTGGAACGGGCCTTTGGCCTCGGTCGGTCTCAAGGCTGCTCCAGCCCTGGCGACAGGCAATGTCTTTATCCTGAAGCCCAGCGAGAAAACGCCCTTTGCAGCTGCTGCCCTCGGAAAACTTATTTTGGAAGCAGGATTTCCTCCCGGGGTCTTCCAGGTGTTGGGTGGGGATGGTACCACCGGGCAATTTTTGACATCTCATATGCGTGTTGCTAAAGTAAGCTTCACTGGTAGTGTATCCACAGGAAAGGCAGTCCAGGTTGCGGCGGCAAAGAGCAATCTGAAACGAGTAACGCTCGAGCTGGGAGGCAAGAGTCCTGCGGTCGTATTTAGCGATGCAGATATAAACAATGCGGTCAAATGGTTAGTTGAATCCAGTCTCATCACAGTCACCACTGTCTAATGCGTGTCTATTCACATAGGACGGTGGATGCACTCACTACAAACAGCGGACAGATTTGCTTTGCTGCGACGAGGGTATACGTTCAGTCCGGCATTTATGATACATTCGTCGAAGCGTATACAAAGGCATTCAAGGAAAAGCTACATGTTTTAGGCGATCCCGAACAGGAGGGAATAGAGATAGGTCCTGTGGTCGATAAAGCCCAGTATGACAGAATCTTAGGCTTCATAAATAATGCAGTAGCAAAAGATGAAGGCGAGCTACTCACCGGCGGGTGTGGAGTTAGCTCAAAGGTGAGGCAATCGTGCAGCAGCCTAAAGAATTAACTAACTTGTATACACAGGGTTACTACATCGAACCAACAATCTTTGCCAATACGACCCCAAACGCATCAATCTACAAGGATGAGATTTTTGGTCCTGTTTCTGTCATTAACAAATTCGAAACTGAAGAGGAAATAATTGAGAGGTCAAACGACAGTGCATACGGCCTTATGGCGGGCGTTTTCACTCAAGACATCAACAGGGCCCTTCGTTTGGCTTCCAGGTTCGACTCGGGAGTTGTTGGTATCAATTGCATCAGCTTAATTCACTGTTCCACTCCATTTGGAGGCACTAAGGAGAGCGGACTTGGCAGGGAAATGGGCGAGCATGCTCTTCGGTCATACACAGAACCCAAAACAGTGTTGATCAACCTAAACTCGGTTCCGAATATTTACTGATTTATGTATTAATGAAATACATGATCCGTGTTCTATTTTATTGCTCGCTCTGGTTGACGGCCCATTCTAGTAACGCAAACCCCGTAGTTGTTGTTGGTCTGCGTTATCGTGCTCAATGCGGCTTTGACTTTTTGCTTCCTAGTAGCGTATACACCTGAATCTTCCACGCTAAGAAGAACAATATTACGGGTACTGAGTAGCCAGGAATTGGGAATAGTCAGTATCGGCTTTCAAATACTTCCAACGTTAATTTTTGCTGTACAGAGCCTCCTCGTCGTACTCTGTCCTCACCCGACGCCGCCGTTCGAACCTGTCCCGATAATTCTCGCCCACGGCATCCAGGCTGGATTTAGAGCCTCCCACAATAGTAGGTTCATTTGAGTCAAACGTCCGACCGCTAGGAATTGGTTTCCAGGTCGGTTTGTTTGGTCGAGTGGGCTTCACGTTCTTGTTCGTGCTGAAAGACTCCAGAATACGATAGTAAACTGCCGTCACCGAGTCGGAAAAGACTGCGTACATGGCCAAGGGTATAAATATGGCGAAGGAAACGGAGACTTGTGGTAAGGTTAGTGTCACTGATCCAACAAGAGCGGCATTACGAAGATCACTTGATACTTACAGAGCACTGCAAATGCCCAAGCGGGCGTTTGCTGAAATGATGAAACATCTAGAGCAAAGAGGGACGTGAAAAAGGACATCGGAAGCTAGTTTCAAGACCATTAATACTAAAATATGACTCCTCGAGAATTCGATTTGACTTACAAACAGAATGGTAACGACGGTGAACAGCATAAGTGTTCGACCCTGGTTAGCTGCTTCTTGGGCTTGGGCAATAGAAATCTCGTTTTGCTCAAGACTTAGAGTTGTGTTGACCTTGGCTATGTTAGAAAGGATGTTTCTCATGATATGCCGATACATACTGCATTCTCTATTCTTGAGGCCGATTTGTCCATTTCGCGCAAGTCATTGGCGATTGACTCAGACGACATGAGATTTGATGAAGGCGAGGACAACTCAGGTGCATCTTTTTGCACCGCCATTTGATACTCTGCAATCGTCCTCAGCATCTTGAGTTCATCGCGGATATCCTTAATTTCACGAAACAGGTTTGCAGCTTCAAGGACTTCCGTCCTCTTCTGATTTGAAACAAGAGTCTGGAACATTTCTGGTCGGTTAGAGGCCTCAACAGTAGCAAACTGATCGTACAACGCTGCTTCTCTCATTGCCTAACACAAGTTAGATTGTCTTCACCAGCACAAAAGGGCAGCACGACTGGGATGCACGAACAGCTTGGGCTAAAGCACTGGTAAAGACATCCTGGACGGAGCCTCTCCAGGTGGTAGTCGGAAATCTCTTCTTAGTCTCGATGTTCATCTGAACCTCTCGATCAAAGAAGCCAACACAGGTGTCAATAATGAGTCGGCTCATCTCGAAGGTATTCCTGGGGCCCCGACTTTCTGAGCCCGTTTCGTTCGCACGGCTCAGCCTCTCCAAAACTGCAGTGAGCAGAGGATCCTCGGCATCGTCTCGTCGATGGGTCGAAGAGGTAACGATGGTTTCTGCGTCAACTTCAGTACTTGGGTGCCGTTCGTCTGGCTGAGAGGGAAGCTCACTGTTGTCAATCACCCAAATCCAAACTTGGTCTACATTGAGCAGCGCCCATGATTCCAGTTCCGAAACAGCGCCATGGATGTTTTTGCTTAACACTTGATCGCTGTTTCGACGTTGAATGTCATTTCGAAGGTTCTCATCTTCGCACGAATGATAAAAGAACTCATCCAGAGTCCGCGACCCTTGTATGACACCGTCGCTGTAGTCCTCTAGCAACTGCTCATATTGAGGCAAAAAGTCGTCGGAGTTCCTACTGTGTTTTGCAACCGTGAGGTATGGCATCTGTGAAGTTAGAAAGTGCAACTTAGTAGCGTATCGCTGGATTCAGCTCTTACGTAGATTGCTGCCTGTGTCTAAAATAATGTTAGGTTACCTTTCATTCCTCTGGGCGAGACAAAAAGACTTACCGGGCCATCATTATCATTGTCATTTGTATCAATATTTTCTTCATCTTCAGCGTCACCATCGTCCTCGACCTCATCAGGTTCCTCATCTTCGTCCTCGCTGTCATCGCCACAATCAATCTGTGTCCTGTAAACACATTTGGGTTTCATAAATCGTGATGGCAGGCTCTTCCCAGCAACCTGGTCCCAGCTTCGGTCCAGCCAAGCCAATCCATTACCGTCTATATCGGAGTCTATTGACACGGTCATTGCAAGGTCCTATAAGTGTGGTTAGATTGTCAAGTGATTAAACTGGCAATATGACTAGCTCACGCTCATCCATTTCATCTAATGCTTATTAGCCAAAGGACATTACGAATGGTAAAGGCAAAACTCACATTATTGGCTGGCAGATGAATCCAACGCACATTGACGTCGTCTTCATTCCAGGCGTATCCCGCGGTTCCATCACGAGGCCCGTATCTGGAATCAAGTTTATGCGTCTTCTCTCGTGCCTCGTTCATGATCTGTACTGGGCCTCGGGTATAAATAACATCCTTGACGGTAGCGAACCGCCGCAAAAAGCCATGCCTGTCTTTAAACCCATAACAGTCAACAACATTGGCCGTGTAGTAATTGATCAATTCCAGGGAATGAGGTAGGTAGAGTGGCTTGTCAGATGACTGTGTAAGGCGTTGTCTCTGGCCAGCAGTTTGTGTCATGGGCGGGTTGCGGAGAATTGTCAAGATCTCGATATTCTTTTCTTCCCAATCGGACTCTCTTGATGAATCTGGCTTTCTGTCGGCGTCAAGCCGATCTTGTCGATTATCCTTTGAATCGGATTCTGCTTTCTTCGTGCCTGTAATATACCTCTTTTCTCGCCGTCCAATGACAAATCTGCTTGCAATTCCCTCGGCGTTTTTTATCTTGCGATCGCGCTCTGGGCTTGGCTCGCTGGTGAAAAGAAGCCACCATACCAACCCCGGATATCCCCTAAACGCCGCCCATTCCAGGGCGCCCCAGGTACGGGCGAAAGCTGGGGCGGGTTCGGTTTCGTTATCCTTGGACAGTAGCAGACAAGCCAGCTTATGGGTCTCTGGCCTTTTAGCAAGCCATAGCATCGTATTCTCTTTGTTAGTCGTCTCGCCAAAGTCTGCAATGGACATTTTGTCCAGGAGCTGACGGACAACATGGCCATTCTTTTGTTCCATCGCTAGGCACAAGGCTGTCTTGTTATTGCTATCTCTGATGCGGAGGGTTTCTTCCACCTTTTTCAGGCTCCCTAAAAGGACGGCGATTCTAGAATGATGGCCCTGTTCAGATGCCAGGTGCACAGCTGTTGATTTTGTCTCGGTGGTCAGTGTTATTTGAGCTCCGGATTTTAACAGATGCTGAAGAATCTCAGCATACTTTCCCGGCACGGATGTTGAGTCCTCGTTTTCTGGGAACCTATTGTCACCCAATTGGTCCTCTGCCAGCAGATCACCTTCATCAACTCTGCACCAACTCGCGTAGTGCAATGCAGTCCAACCCAGGTGGTCAACTGTGTTGATATCTTGCACTTTGGAAGAAATAAATTCCACAATCTCCTTGTAGCCTTGGCGAGTTGCGTTGTGCAAAGCGGAGCGGCCATCTGCATCAACCGCATTGACGTCTGCTCCGTGTTGGACAAGAACTTTGACAATTTTCAGATGCCCATAGTAGCAGGCATACTGCAATGGAGTAAAACCGTCTTCCTCTTTGTTTTGTTGGCTCAATACCTCTACATGGTCCTTGGTATCAGCCGAACCCCTCTGTTCCAAAAGCAGTTTCACAACGGCACCATATCTCCATTTGCTCGCATCCATTAGAGGCGAAAATCCGTTGTCGCCAGCCTTCATACGGTCTGCTCCGGCTGCTAGAAGCAGTGACACAATTTCAGCATATCCGAATTCACAAGCCATCACTAAGGGCGTTACGCCATCCTGTGCCGGCTCGTCAACCAGTGCAATAATAGCGTCAAGTTCCAAGAGGCGGCGAACAACTGCAGGATACCCATTCCGACTGGCCCGCAGTAAGCAAGATTGGTTTCCATATGTTAGCGCCGCTACTTCGGCACCTCTCTCAATGAGGAGGTTCACGATATCCAGATGGCCGCAGGAAGACGCTGTGAGCAACGGCGTGTAGCCAGATTCGTCTCTACACTCAATTTGAGCCCCGTTGTCGATCAACAGTGCCGCGATCTCTTTGAACCCCAACTCGCATGCAGAATCCAAAGGCGTAGCCCCATTATTCCTGGGTTTTTCAATAATGTCCGACTTCTCGAGTATTGTTTCGATGATCTCTTTGTGGCCATACTCGGTGGCCGTATGCAACGGAGACATTCCGTTGTTATCCGTCATTTGCAACGGCTCAGAATCGTGGTCCAAGAGTAACTTGACAACCTCATGATGACCTTTCCAGCATGCAATATCGAGTGGTGTCAGCCCTTCGCTGTCTCGGCAGCGGGTCAGCTCGTCGCCATAACCGAGAAGAAGCTTCACAGTGTCTGCGTCTCCGTTGAAACAGGCAGCATGGAGGGGAACCCTTTGCTTTTTTCTGTCTCTGATTGAGACATCCGCGTTTCGTGAGAGGAGCTTTTCGACAACGTTTCGACGCTCTCTAACAACAGCAGTGAAGAGGGAGGTTTGTCCCAGCTCACCAAACTCATCCACCGCGTCATCGTCCATAAGATCAATTGTTTCATTGATAACCTTTTCAACCTCATCTTCATTTTCCGAAAATACCATGAGGGTTTGTATCACAGTCCATCCATCGGCTGATTTGGCAGAAAGGCTTCCGCTGTGTTTCCTCACAAATTCCAGGGCTTCTTCGGCTCCATTTTCCCAGCTGAGAGAGTGCAACTTCTTGTAAAAGTCCTTGGGTTCCATTTTGGGCAGTCAAGTCGTGGTTTGAACCCCCATCAAAGTAGCCCCTCTGGGTCTGGAGTAACGTTCGCGTTTGACGAACTTGGCACGCGATCGGATCGGGCAGGGGAGAACTGGGCGACACACCAGTTACATACTGTCACGTGGACGGCACGCAAGGGAGAAGCCACAAACATACTAACTTGCTCGAGCAAGTTCCCAGCGGCTGATTGCGAGTGGCGTGTTCAGCTCGTTAATAGGCCATACCCGAAATGGATTTTGAGGCAAGCTCGGGTGCGCTATTAAAAGAACCGTGATGAACGGCGTTCGCATGGGCATAATCCTGCCCGGCTGTTTTCATCCCACTGGCACCTACCGAATCACATTAAACTGGAATTGAAGGGAAGCATTGTCTAGAATTACACCTGTTATTCGTCTCCAATTGATTAATTTATGTATATTTTTCACGATTGTGTTTTGTCTTGAGATACGACTGGTCACTGACGAAGCCGGCAGTGAGAAGCCGTGGGCAGTTTAGCGCGTCGCCACAAAATTTAGCGAAATCAGTAATTACCCCTTGATGATCAAAACAGCCAGCGCCACCAACTGGGCAAAATATATCCGAACTGTCTGGGGGCGGGTTATCCGCCTCAGTTAGTGCAGAACTGGGGCATTTTATCAAATCACCCCAGAGTGCACGTTTAAAGAAGATCTTTTCCGATCTTGTGTTACATACTGAGGGTGAAACACCGGGACATGTGGTGGCTCATCAACACTGGAAAATATTAGAATGAGTAGTGTTTAAAGCACCATAGCATATGACAAATCTATTTCCCTTCAAAAGCAAGGGTAGAAAAGACTATGATGGATTCTTAGATTAGAAATTATATGTTTATTATTTACAGAAAGAGTCAGCATGTTGGAAATAAATGGTTTTGGGGAACATATGATTCGAGCAGTAGGCGGTATAGGGTAAACTATGATGTTGACCACGTCTCATTCACTGCAATTTCGATGATGCCCGTGCCCACCCTGACTATACAATTCAAGCCAATCCTCTGTTGTGAGACGAAATAAAAAAATATTGTAGGGTCAGAAATTGTACCTCGAGATATTCTGCATCTGAACCGTAGGATTAATATAACTGAACCAACACAGCCAATACATATTTGCGGAGCGAACCACGGTTTACTAGGTGGGCACGCGTACAGCGGGCCTCGGTTCCCAAGACTGGCACATCACTCAATCTTAATCTTGTCTTATCATTGAAATTATTTTGCCGCAAAATACCGCCTGCTGCCGAACAGCGGATAGCAAAACCCGGCCCAGTCAGTGCTTGTTGATTAAAATCGGGATTCCGCTTTTGGTCGTTTCTCATATTTAACTTGAAGCATGCCCAACTCACCAACAGATCACACCCCGAGCAAAATCCGGACGTCGCAACGCCGACCACTGGCTTGTCAAGGCATTCCCAGCCATTTTGCCCCACGAAGCAGGCCAGACTACTAACACCAATCAGAATGCACCAAAAGAAAAGTGAAATGCGACAAACAGCAGCCTTGCTCGAGGTGCCTGCGCCACGGGCTGCAGTGCGCCCGTGAAATCGTCAAGGTCAAGCACCGCATGGTTCAAAGCGCAGCCGAGGTCCGGTTCTTGCAAATAATCATCGGCGAGCTGGAGGCAGTACCAGGTGTTGGTAATGTTCAGTCAATAATCAGTAAGATGAAAAGAAGGACAAATCAGTTGCAATTTGGCGATGACCTGCCAGATCATGATGCCGCGTCTTCATATGAAGGCGATTTCCCTCATCGTCCGGCTGAGTCATCTCGCGACGAGTCTGATCCATTTCTAATCACAACGTTGGAGCACATTGCTTGGGGTCGCACCTCTGGCAGCTGTTTTCCTCATACCGCCTGCTCTTGTAACCTGGGTCAAAGCCACCAGGTGGATCTGCCCTTTTGGGGCACGCTCCCTGCCAACGAGGGCATGTCCGAATATGTTCCCGTACCAGAAGCACGGCGTCTCATTCAATTCCATTCGCACCATGTGGCATGGCATCATAACTGTTTGCATTCTCCCACTTTTGAGGCAGAATGTGAACGTTTTTGGCAGACTGGAAGCTGCGAAGATCCGCTGTGGCTGTCTTTGTACTTGTCTGTCCTGAGTGCAACAACATTCGCCATTCAGTCCAGCGAGAAAGCAAAGGCCCTGGTCGGGATAAATCTCAATTTGATGCCATCCACGCATCAATTGTTTACAGGAATGATGCATGTCTTGTATAGCTGCCAGTTCCTTCAGAACCCGTCAATGTACACGGTCCAGGCTATCGTTATATCCACAGAGGTTGCCCATACTCTTGGACAGAGCCAACTCAATGCAAGACTGTTTAGCTCCGTGGTTAGAATAGCAGAGAGCCTTGGGCTGCATCAAATTTCCAACTCGGCAGACGCTATGGGGAACAACTGGGATAATCGGATAAAACTTGAAGTTGGGAGAAGGGTATGGTGTCAAATGACGATTCAAGACCATTTCGCCATCTTTTTCACCAATTCATACAGCATGTCGCCTGAACGTGCCTCGACACCGCCTCCTCTCAATTCGGATGACTTTAACCTTGAACACATGCCCAGGGATATCCCTACGGTCAGTAGCTACGGACTTGCCCTCTTGGAAATTGCCAAATTGATGCCGCACTTACTCGATGGCCTCGGTGATGGTGGCAGGCCGAGGCCATTGGAAATCCAGTACCGGCATATCTTGGACATGGATCTTCAGATGCGAGAGACGGTTAAACAATTCCCAGTTTTCTTTTTGAGACAAGACGTGGAAAAAGAGTCAAAACTCGCATGGCTGAGCATCGCTCGAAAAAGCCTCGCTATTACGGCGGCGGAGAAGATCATTATGATACACAGGCCATTTTTATTTCGCTCGTTCAGTTCTCCGCTGTATGATCATACCCGGCGAACATGCACAGCTGCAGCATCAACCATCCTCCGCGAGCACGAGGCGCTCGTCATGGCTGATGACATCTCTATTTGGACGCACACGGCATTTTGCATTACCGCGGCAGTTATCCTATGCTTTGCGATAAACTACTTACGGGAGGATGAGAAGGTGCTGTTAGATCGACACAAGGAAACGGTCTTTGCAGCTATGAAACGTTTGGAGTTAAGAAAAAACGATGTTTTGGCTCAGAGAGGCGCGATATTGATCAACATCCTGTTGGATGAACTACCAGGGCACAACCTGGTTGATATCGTTCCCCGCATTCTCAATCTTTTCAATTCACTCGACAAATCCAATCCGAAATTTGAAAAGGCCCAAACAAGCGTTGATATTCCTCATTTTGCGGACTTTTTCAATACGGACCCAATTACAGGTAATTTAGGCCACGAGTTGAATATGCCAGCGCCGGAGAGTTCAATGGATTTCAGCAATTGGTTCAATAACATGTTCGGAGATCTTCATTAATTCGAACTATTCTATTCTATTTCCTCACAAATCCTGTATCGTTGACCCCGGGGTATGGTCTGAATGGTTGAGGAGGGGTGCCGCTTGTCATTGTGCACTGCCAAAGCAATCTTTTCCCACGTTCGCCAGAGTGGTTCTGAAGCTGTCCTGTGATGCTGTGCATGACGCCTCGGTTGTGAAAAATTACAATGTCTCCCTCAATCCACCTATGGGCATAAATGTTCTCGGCCGCATAGATCTTCTTCTGCATTTCATACACAATCTTTCGAACCTCCTCAACATCATCGATGACGGTGACGTCTCCTGTCTTGGGATCGCGTGTGGTCAACTTGTAAACACAGCACCCGTGAACTTGCAAGAATGGCCGAGAGTCGTTGAGAGGATTTCGCCAAACCATCTGGCATTTCGAGTTAGCGAATGCATGAGCCGCTTATGCGCGCAGACTTACCGGATGCTCAGCAACCTGGGGCCATGACCATTCAGATAGGTTTTCGGTCTTCACTTCTCGGCCAAAGGTTGGGATTGTAAGTCCATCATCTGATGACTTGCATTGTCTGATGTACTCGTATGCCTGGGGAGCATATGTGACTGTGGTGTTGAGGGCGAACTCCTGCTCTTCTGGGGTCAAAAGTTCAAAAGCACGAGCGCCGGAGAAGACTGTGATAATTAGTGAATGAATCTAAAATCAATATAAATATACGTACACGCTGTAGCTCCGGCCGCAATGGATTTCTCTTTTCCATCGGGGAATTTGATCTTTTGGTCCTCGAGTTCAGGAATCCGAATTGAGTGGAGAATGGTGACTTCACCCGGAAGCCTCTCGTAAAAAGGGGTGTCCATATGCCATCTGTATGGACGCGTGTAACCTTGGTCAATTTCCTCCTTGCTCAAGGGTGATTCGTGGAACAAGGTGTGGTCCTGCGAATGTCAGCGAGGGTCAGTTTAGTGGATCGCAAACCATACCAGGTGAACAACTTCCAGTTCGTCGATTCCCTCATAATTGCTAAACTTTCCTGATCCGATGATACCAACTTGAGGCGCCCGTGGTACACGGCCGGCCTTGTAGGCCGATAGAATGTTCCTTGGGTCGCTGACTGCCTTGGTACCGGCGGAGTGGATATCCGTGGCACTCGGGTCGAAGATTTTGGCCAGTTTTGGGATGACAACCGGATCAATACCTTTTTGGTTGCGAATGACAATAACCTGATTCTCAAAAAGTGCTTGCCTCAAAACATCCTTGTCTGACTGTGTGAGGCGATCTAGGTCAAGAACAGGCATGCTTGGGGGGAGCGAGACTTCCGCACCAATGGCAGAAGCCTGTCTCTCTTCAGAGGACAGAAGGGAAAACGTCAAGCTTTCGGCGCTAGGCATTTTGAAGCAAAATTTATTAAACTTTATGTTGAAAAGTAGCCAGCAAATAATAGTTGGATTTGATTTTTCAGGACTTGCAGAGGTGCCAGTTGGAAGTATTTGAACCTATGTCTCCTCGGAAGAGTTGTCATCACTCGTCCGCTGTCGATACCGACTCGGGGATATTTTTGACGTCAACATTTCCCAAGCCAATGGGGTACGTGGCATTCGTTATCTGCTAACCCTGGCTTCTCCAGTCAATTTGCGGTGCGGACGAGTTTCTGAACTCACCCGACCGATCGTACCCACTTAGCGATCGCCATCGCAAATGCGGGGGCATTACGATAAGATCTTGCGCGGGCGAGTTGACAATCTCACCCGACATCTGGGGAATTAATCGATTTCGGACGAATCAGTTCCCTCCCATTATTGATTTGCAACGATAAGATGTAAGCGAGTCTATGTCGCATCTGTCAGACTAAGACACTGCATATTGGAGATTGATGGCTATCATATCGTATCTCACCAGACTATCTTTCACAGTGTTCAGTCAAGCGGTAAGATTTGTACTCGGCGATACAGCTGGCCTCTTCGTGTATTTAATTAGCAACACCCCAAGTCTCAAGTACGAAGAATTGGTTAAACAACATCTCATTTTCCATCATTTTAAATTGAACTATGGCGATATCCTTTCAAACAAAGCCTCTTCGGCAAACTCCAGACTCGGAAGTCAATTTCGGGGCGCAAGTGGAAGGGCTTGATGTCGAAAATATTACTGGTAAGCATCCCCATTCGAGATTGATGCAGCTATGTTGACAAGTCACAAATAGATGAAGCATTTGAAAGCCTTCGAAAGGTTTTATACGAGAATCAGGTTGTCGTCATCAAAAACCAGTCTCATCTTTCGCCCCGGGCACAATACGAACTCACACGGCGCTTTGACCCGAACTCGGACGTGTACAGCCACGGCAAATCAATCGACAAGCGAAGCGTCCTGCACGCTGACCTCAAGACTATTCCTTCACAGCCCCAAGTGCAAGTTATCGGGCATGGCCATGTAAAGGAGTTTGAGGGATTGTCCGACATCCAATTGAAGCATCCTCATCACAAGACGTTTCACAAAACCCCCATCTCCGAGGAAGAGGATGAAGACTACACCCACTTCTATCGCTGGCACATTGACTCAGCAATGTACAACCTGGACCCCCCACTGGTTACATCCCTTTTTGCGGTCCAGGTCCCAAATGGGCGGCGTCAGATTTGTCGCTATGACGATGAATCGGGTGCCACTCTCGACGTATCTCTCGGCACAACTGCGTTTTTTAGCGGTTACAAATTATACGACCTGTTATCGGAAGAGGAGAAGAAGTTTGTTCGCACTAGTCGAGTTGAGTATGCTCCTCATCCGTACATCTGGATGAGTAAGGCGAAGTCACGCTCCAACGGGTTGGGGATAGTGTCTGAGGGTCTGGAGCTTGCCGAGGAGAACCTTCCCCCGATCGAGAGTTCCAAGATCAAGATATATCCTATGGCTTGGGAGAATCCCGTTACAGGAAAATTGGCGTTGATGGTATACCCTACATGCGTACGCAAGATTCATCTCGAGAATGGCGAGATACTGGATGACCTACCTACCATCCGAGATATTCTCTACAAGCTGCAGCGACGAGCCATTGAACCAAGCCGGATCTATGCTCATGATTGGACAGAGGGGGATTTGGTTCTTTTCAACAACCACGGCGTGATGCATTCTATTGTGGGATCCTTTAAGCAGGATGAAGTGCGAATCTTTAGACAGTGCAACATGGCAGCTAGCACGCCACCAAAAGGCCCGGCTCTTAATGTAGTGCCTTGATACTGGTCAATAAATATTTATTTTAGTAACTGATGTGAAACTCTAGAATAAAACAAAAAAAACTGAAATGATGATGAACAAGCGGCTATCCTTGAAGGATCTTGGCAACGGCCTCAAACCCGGTCATCTTCTTGACAGTGCCGTCAAGCATTCCGTGAGGCACAAGGGTCGCAATCCAAGAAATCCATGATAGTTCACCTCTCCAGATAACTGCAGGAGGGTTCTTCTTTACTAAATCCTGAACGGTTAACCTGGCCCACTTATCTGCAGGCATTGCCTTGCGGGCTCTGAATTCTTCCTGCCGCATGGCGCGTTCTGCCGCTTCCTTCGCTGGCTCGTAGATGGAGCCCTCTGGCAATGACCAATTTCCAGAGTCTTGCATGGTTTGGATAATGTTCGTTTTGACAACGCTCGTTCGAAGGTCGATGACCTTGATACCGAAAGGCTCAAGCTCGAGACGCAGAGTGTCGGTCATCAGTACCAACGCAGCCTTGGAGGAGTTATAAACAGATTGAAAGGGCATATTAGTTCCCGCTCCGGTAGATGTGTTGTTTGCAATTATGGCGTTGGAAGACTTTCTCAGCAGCGGAATAAATGCCTGGATCACGGAAACATGTGACCACACGTTAACATCATACACCTTCTTCGCCTCGGCAATATTGACGTCGACAAGGGGCATAAGGCTCAGAGTGCCGGCATTGTTGACTAGGATATCAAGTGAAGGCACCTTTGTGACACATTCTGCGATCGATGATTCAGACTGTATATCCATCGCGAGAGTTTCGATACCAAGGGATGCGAGTTTGCTCATCTTTGCTGGATTGCGGGCAGTAGCGTAGACATGAAGACCGGCTTTGTGGAATGCTATGGCAAGTTCGGCGCCCATTCCACCATCCGAACAGCCGGTAATCAAAACTGATCGTTTAGAAACAGTCATGGTTGAATGGGCAGAAATTCTTCGAGTTTGAAGATCAGGAATGTGCTGCGAAAGATTTGACGTTTGTGTAGTCAGGTGCGGAGACGATGGGATCTGATGTTCCACCAAGTATGCAACAGCAATGCATTATATAAATACCATCTGAAATCTGCTTGGTAATTCTTAATCTTTTACTACTAGTGGTGTTTTGCTAAAAATGCAGAAGCGGAGTGCATTCTACTCCGTTCCGGCAGATAGTTATGCCGACTGCTCTACATCCTCGTCTTCAGTCATTTATTGAAGGATGGTTTAATATGGAGAAAGGCGAGATTGGACTCCGATTCTGGCAAAAACGAATCAGAACCCCCAGATCATCAAGGCTGAAATGCGCTAAAGCCTAGCACGATGGTCGGCGCATTGAGGTATGCGGATTTGCGGACTTGCGGCGGAGTTTTGGCGGCGTTCTATCATGGGCCATCAAAAGAAAAGAAAATAAATGGGAACAAAGCGCAAATATTTCCAGCTATTCTAAAAGTGGCTAAAAAAGTAAGCCAAGTAGTTCTTACTAAAACTTTAGGGCTGGCTGTTGACGCTAACATCGACACATGTAAAATGGTTGAAACGAATGCAAACTTTAGGCTAACTGTGATGTTGGTTACAATGATCAATCGCTCATCAAAACTTGTCAAAACATCTGATTATGCTACAACCACCCGAACACGGCCCAGATTAGGCGCCAGAGCTAAACTTGTATTGGCGTTAGAATCTCGTTGGGCAGTGACCCTAACTCCAGGAAAGTATGTTCCTGGAGCATCAAACGTGTGGAAGAATTCCAGCTCCACAGAGGTGCTGGCTGATCCGAAATCTTTCTTCTCATACTCGCCTGTTCCGTGCACGTCCCATTCAACAGAGACAATGTCACCCGTGTTGGGGGGCACTTCAGCATGCATCTTGAAGTACACTTGTTGTCCGACACTCGTTTTAGCCACCGTGGAGTTCTGGACAGTCAGATTGACCACAGGTTGAATGCCAAGACGCTCGGCGGCAGTCGCAGGAACAATAATCTGATTGTTTTGTATCGTATAGTTTGTTGGTTCTGGGGGCGTGACTCCTCTTTCAACCCAAGCGCTGATGTCACGTAAATGTTGCTGGAAGAAGCCCCTGAAGTCAACAATACGCCTTGACATGGGTGCCACAACGGAAGAAATGTTATGGTCAGCATTGTCATGGAAATAGAGCCGGTAATTGTTTTCAAAATCATTGCCGAGTGCCTGTTTAACCTGGTTTTTGTACCAGTCCGCATGCCAAGGGAATGCGTCGAAGTCGAGCAAATTGTCCATGACAATCAGCTTGGTTGTGATATTTCCTGTGTGCGAACCACCGCCGCTTGCAGACTTGGCTGTCAAGGGAGCTAAGAGCTTCTCGCGCTGCGGGTACAGTGCTTTCCCATTCTTGTCACGTAGAGAATCGTAACCGTAATATCCGTCCTCCACGGGCGGAACTTGGTGCCTGTAAAATGAATGGACGGATAGAAACCAGCGGTTGTCAATCTTCACCGTCTCACCTTTAGCCAGGGTATTTAAGACGGTAAGATTATTGCCGGAAGAGATCGAGATGGTCCGGGTTTCGGCATTCAGCCTTCCAGTGAATGAGCTGGTCGAGCCGTCATCAGATGCGATTGAGAATTCGAGGCCAGTGGTGGTCGTATTTTCGGGTACTGAATTGAGAACAAGTTCCATTGGAACTCCGTCTTGGCCAGTGGTGATAGCTTCAATCCTTGCACCGAATGAGACAATCGCATTACGGAAAAAGTCTCCCAGTCCAGACTTATCCGCGCCAATATACCCTTCCTTGCTCCAGAAGTCATCAACATAAGTCGGATCATTGCCTTTGACGCTTGGAATTACAATATTGATCAGGCTGTCCCACAGTAAGGTTCTGTTTTGGCCAACACCGGCAAAATCCTCCCATGCTTTCAATGGAATACCGAGCGCAGTACTTTCTTCGAGAATAGAACGCTCAGACTTGCTGAGAAAGGAGAGCGAAAGGTCACTACCAGGACTTACAGCATCTTCGACTTGATCTTTTTTATCTGTAAGAAGTAATCCGGGCAAACTTCGTATCGACCAGTTGTTGAGAAGCGACATGGGAATCGCTTGGATAAGTGTGACGCAGCCGTCCCAGACATCAAAGGTATTTTCGATCGCCCCAATCGATTGTAAAGAGCCGCCGCTTCCTCCATAAAGGTAACCGTAAATATGACGCGAAGCATCTCCGTAGTACTCTTGGGCTACCTTTCGGGAAAGTTTGGCGAGGGCGGCGTCGGCACGGTACCCGGCTGATCCAGAGGATTGCACGGTATACCCTCCACTTTCAATGCCAAATAGAATAGAATAGTCCTCTGCTTGTGAGCTTTGGGAAGGGTAAATGAGCTGAAAGAATCGGCCTTCCCATTGAGACTTGGGGGGAAGATAAATGTTGAAGTTGACAGTTGTGCCATTGAAATGACCTGACACTCTGCGATGAAGAGCAGGGGCTGTTTCATCTGTTGCGTTATCGAATATTGGCGTATCGTATATAGAATCAATGCAATCCAAGGTGACCTGCAATGCCCCGTCTTTGGTAATGCACTCGACTTCGGACCTCGGGAGAATGGTTCCAGAGGCTAGTCCTGAAAGCCAAAACCATGCGGTGATGGCAACCATATTCCTGCTCCTTTAAACTATTAGTAAAAGTAGATATAGGAAAATGTTATTGAATTGAGATGGAATGAAGGATAGCCTTTGTGATGCGATTAGAATAAATATCTTACCGAAGTTTTGAGGTGAAGAACATTGTGAGAAGTCGCTGGCAAAGACCGCTTGCCAAAGCCTTGGAAGATTAGAGCAACTTATCGCTTAAGAAGGTAACCAGAAGTTCCTGTCCTTCCGAATTTTCGATATAGGACCGATCAAGTGCCTTCTTTATAACAATGTTGGAAGGAAATTGCACAAGCCCCCTCGGCTGAACCGAGTCTTGTCGCCCGTGCTGATCGGCACCACCTAATTAGCCAAGAGCCGGCTAAGAGTCAATTCTTGGCAAAATAAAGCTCTCTGTGGCGTATCTGTGCCAGGCTTCGACACCCTTAAAGCTCGAGTGATATATTATGGCGGGAAAGGCGGTCTAGCGTAATCTGGTCGCCTTGGACCCTTGACTGAAACGTGCACTGGCTTGCAAATCACCTTGGCGAACGAGTAGCCAGATGGTCGATACCACCGGGAACATGTTTACTGAACATATTACTGAAAATATTTTGGGGAATCATATTTACACTATACTACACGGTTCAAGACACCAGCAAACATGGCGAGAATGGTACGAAACTCATACATCAAAGTAGAGAAGAAATAAGGCCAAGTGAGGCAATTTACTAAAACTTGAGGCGTAAATTAAGTACCACGTCATGCTTATTTTTCGCATTCGTTTAGTCTTGTTTTGCAGTCAATGCACCCTCCCATTGGATTCCAGCTCGGTTTCGGGTGGTCGTAAATTAAATACGAAAAAAAAGCCCGAGTGCGAGTATTCAAGGCCCTGCACAGGCGCCACCACAATGCCTCAAAAATTTCGGATCCCTCCCAATAAATAGCTGGATACGCGTTTTCAAGTGTTATTTTACACCCTTGAAATATGGAATCGGAGAGAATTCATTGGCGCTGGGCCTACGGTTTCATCTTCTGTCACTCGGTATGTTCAGATGAGTGGGGTGGAGAATTTGAAGGCATATCCTCTCTTAATTCATGGCCAGGGAAATTTTAGGTTCAAATTCCCATCCAAACCCTATTTAGTTGTTTCTTGCTTTGCCAGTGGACCAACATATGAAGAATCGTGGAAGTGGTAGAATCCAGAACCAATCTCGCTAACCTTGCCATCATTCGGCATTGTAACAACAGCCCGTGAGTTCGGTGGAACCTTGACCTCGAGATGAAATCCACGTCTACTTAACGCCCCATCGTCGTTCTCGAACCACCACTTGGATGTAATTTCGCCGTAGCCGCTGATGAATGTCGCCTTTGCGCTCGTAAGATTTCCTCCGGGAATCGGCGCAACCTGGAAGATCTTCCAGCCGGCTTCTCGGGGAGCAAGACCTCCAATCACTTGGTGCATCCAGTCCGCAACAGCTCCGAATGAATAGTGATTGAAGCTAGTCATGGAGCCAGTGTTCAATTTCCCGTCTGGCATCAAGCTGTCCCATCGTTCCCATGTTGTTGTACCACCTTGAATAACCTGATAGAGCCAAGAAGGCACCTTTTGTTGGAGAAGCATTTTGTAGAAATCATCCGTGGCATCAATATCCTTGAGAGCAAACCCGATGATCGGTGTCCCTGCAAACCCAGTGCCCACAAGGTATTTGTTTTCGGAAATGATATTTCTAAGCGTTTTAGAAGCATTGCCCCGTTCCTTGCTGTTAAAAATGTTGAAATGAAGGCCAAGAGCGTAGGCGGTTTGGGTTTGATTCGCCATAGAACCATCGGCCCCAATCCAGGCCGTATGGAATGCTTCCCGAAGCCTCTCGGCCTCCATCATATATCGCTTGGCTTCGCCATCATCTCCGCAGGTTCGTAAAATGTCCGCAAATGTCTCGGTCATGCGAATCAGATACGCGTCAGCAACCAGATACTGATCTGTTGTTGCAACGCCTGGATCTTCTGGTGGAGATAAAGGATCCAGCCAATCACCAAACTGAAACGTCGATCGATCCCATAGCCCGGCCTCGTTGCGCCAGATCCCGCGGTCTAACCAATTTTTGGATTGGGGACGTTGTTCACGTAGCATCTCCTTATCTCCAAAAGCACGGTAGAGATTCCATGGGCCGCCAACGACAACATCTCCCCAAACTGCCGAGGGACCAAACGGAGGACCTGCAGGATCCCACTCATCCGGAGGTAAAGTAGGAACATAATGAGGCACGACCATTGCATCGTCCCGCTTCATATCATTCCATAAATCTCGGTGCCATCCCCTCCAGAACCCAGCTGTGTTGTATAGATAATTGGATGTGGGCCCGAAGACGTGGGCATCACCTGTCCAGCCCATCCGCTCATCTCGTTGAGGGCAGTCCGTGGGCACAGATACGAAATTGCTTCTCATGGACCAGCGCACATTTTTATGGAACTGGTTCAGCAGGGGATCGGAAGACTCCCACCACCCTGTCTGCTCCATATCTGAATGAATAGCTAGGGCCGTAAGGGAGTCTGTGTCGAGCTCTCCGGGCCACTGGTCAACCTGAACATAGCGAAAACCGTGGAATGTAAATTTTGGAGTCCATTTTTGAGGGCCATTGCCATGCAATATTATCTTATCAGTGGCTTTGGCAGATCGAAGAGGTTCAAGGCCCAGTTCGCCGTTGTCATCCAGGACTTCTGCGAAGCGGAGCGTGACAACATCACCCGGGGACCCTCGGACACCATTCAGTCGTACTATCCCTGCCATATTCTGGCCAAAATCTACTATGAGCTTTCCTGAGGGCGATTTAATAATTCTTTCAGGTTTGCGTTCCTCGGTAATACGGACAGGAGGGCCATCAGGCGGGACTAGTTCACCTCGGATACTTGGCAGAACTATTGTGCCCAGCCATTGATGTTCAAATTTTTCGGTAGACCATCCTTTGAAGCCCGATTCCATCCTTGAGTCGTAGGTTTCACCATCATAAATTTGTGAATCGACAATCGGACCTGTAGATGCTTCCCAGGAAGTGTCTGTAGGCAGCTTCATAACAGTTCCATCCTCAAGCGTGATGGTGACAAGGCAGATCAAGCCAACTCTGTCACCGTAAAAGTTGCGGCTATAAGGCGTGAAGCTGAAGTATCTTCCAGAGAACCACCCCTCTGCAGCAATTACTCCGATTGCATTGCCGCCTGATTTGACCAATTCTGTGATGTCATGGGTGTCGTAGACATGCCTGTGGTGGTATGATTGCCACCCTGGAGCTAGAACATGGTCGCTGACTCTCTGGCCATTGACCTCAGCCTCGAAAACTCCCAGTGCCGTGATGTATAGCCGAGCATGTCTGATCTTTTCGGATTCTTTGATGTGAAAACTTTTGCGAAAGTAAATTGGTGGTTTAGTGCGTTGTATATCGAAATCTCGGTCGATTGTGATGGGTGCCGCACCTGACCAGTCCTCCTTATTCAACAGACCTGTCTCTACCAGAGCTGGCTGAGACCAGGGAGTTGATACTTGACCCTCTTTTCCATGCGCTCTGACCCTCAATATGGCCTGCTCCGCAGTCGCCAGAGCTGTATCTGGCCATGGCACAAGACGGGACTTAGATGAGCTGAAACTGAAGACTGTCTTTCGGCCACCCCGTAAGATTTCGATATCATAACCACTCTGCTCCCAATCAACTACATTGCCTTGGAAGCGCCAGGAAATCCGCGGCTTTGGTTCTCCAATACCAATAGACCGGGAATGGTGCTCAAAAGCGAGTTGAGAGATATTGCAAGCCATGGCTTTCTGAAAAAAGTGTGTTTAAATTGGTGATGATTAGCTCTACTGGGGCTATCTGTGATGACCATACCAGATCTTCTTTGCCTTTTTATGTCCAGAATAGTTATTGCTTTGAAATCATCGTACTCTCTCAAAGGTCTTGGGTATATCTGATCTCCACCCAAGAATGTGCATCAGAATCCAAAGCTGGGGCTTCCCCTCTTCCTGAGTCATCGGCGCATGGCAAGTTAGATGTTTAGATTCAGGCTAAATTAATTCAAGTTTATGATGTGTCATCGTCATGTCACTGACGCAAACACCATTTTAGCAATTTGGATCCTGGTGCCACCCTCTAGTGCCGATCTTTTTCGCACAAAGTGCGAAAAGTCTCTGGTTGGAGAAAGAGAGGAGGGGAGCGGGGATTATTAGGTTACGGGTAAATTAACTATGGTCATAGGATCCCAAACGTTAGCTCAACTCTACGGCGAGTTAGTGGTGGGAAACAGCGCAACATGCTCGCTGCGCTACATCTCGGGCTCCATCTCCCCGAAATGGTTGTTCTCGGAGCAGTAATGAGCGAGCGCGTATTGACGCACATACTATCAAGCCAACACCATGCTGCATATACAAATGATAAAATAAATTTGCGTCTATGTCCAACCCCAATGTGGCATCACCTTTAAGTTTGAACGCGTGTTTAGAAACGGCACCTTGTGGTGAAGTTTCCTACCCCAATCCTCCATACCTGGTTAGCACTCTTAAGATTCACCACCTCTTCTAATTAAAATGGCCGGCTCAAATATGAATGAATCCATCTCTCAGCTTTTGAAAG
Source organism: Calonectria multiphialidica (assembly GCA_020623665.1). Classification (NCBI taxonomy): domain Eukaryota; kingdom Fungi; phylum Ascomycota; class Sordariomycetes; order Hypocreales; family Nectriaceae; genus Calonectria; species Calonectria multiphialidica. The sequence goes on from JAHVYC010000021.1 coordinate 299,933, forward strand.
AGTTGACGTTGGAGGAAAAGATTAGCCTTCTCGCAGGCCAAGGGCGATGCAGAACTACGGGCGTAAACCGGCTTAACATTCCACCCTTAGACGTACAATCTACCGCAAGTTTCATTGATTATTCTATCACTAACTTTACCACTTCACAGACATCCGACGGCCCTCATGGACTTCGTGGATATCCTTTCTTCAATCCGGTTGGTAACATTCATTCCTTAAAACTATAAAACCACGGGACTGACATTGAATACTTGAATAATAGAACCCTGGTTGTTTGTTGCCATGTGGAACGGCCATGGGAGCCACCTTCGACGTTGAATTGATGCGGAAAGTAGGAAATCTTCTTGCTGGAGAGGCCTTGTGTAGGCATATCTCTGTTATCCTAGGCCCTGTGGTTTGTATTCAGCGCTCTCCCCAGCTGGGTCGGGGGTTCGAAGCCTTTGGAGAGGATCCCATCATGAGCGGCTTGATGGCCGCATCTTACATACAGGGTATCCAGGAAAAAGGAATTGCAGCTTGCATCAAGCACTACTGCGCTCACGATCAAACCTACATGTCATTGCATGATGATTGTCTCATGTCAGAGCGCACACTACGAGAAATGCATCTCCTACCGTTTCAAATTGCCATCAAGGAATCCCAACCATGGTGTATCATGAGTGCGTACAATAAAATCAACGGCGTTCATGTGAGTGAAGACCCAAAACTTCTCAATACTATTCTTCGGGAGGAATGGGGTTGGGAGGGATTGGTCATGAGCGACTGGTGGGGTAGCTACAGCACAACAGAATCCATCAAGGCGGGACTAGATTTGGAGATGCCGGGCCCAACTCAGTGGAGGGGAGAACTCCTCAAGATTGCTGTGCAATCCCGCAAAGTTCCAATGCCAGCGATTGATGCGGCTGTCAAGAATGTCTTGTCGCTCGTGACTAAGGTCACACCGGCGATAAAAAAAGCCAAGTATGACATTGGAGGGAACGATACTTTGAAAAACAGAGAGTTCATTCGCAAGGTTGCAGCAGAGTCCATCGTACTTCTCAAAAACGATAGGTCAATGCTGCCTCTTGATGCCGGTGCCAATAGGACGTATGGCTTGATTGGCGATCATTTCAAGGAGGCAGGTATTTGTGGCGGTGGCAGCTCGGAGGTTAGACCATATTATGTGGTTCAGCCATACGATGCCTTTGTTGAGGAGGTAGGAGAAGAGAACATTAAGTTCGAGCTCGGCTGTTATTGTATGTCTTTTGCCTGAAGCCGTGACCACAGCTAATATTCTTAGCGCATAACTGGACGCCCTTAATTCGGGACGAGCTTACGATGCCAGGGTCGACCAACAAAGGATTACTCATTGAATTCTTTGACAAGAACCCTGAGACCTGTTCCGACTCGACGCATATTCACACAGACACCACCGAGAAAAGCTTGTTCATCTTTGCCGATAGTCTCCCACAGCCATTTGCAAACACATACTATGTTAGAATCAGGACGACATACACGTCGCCAAAGGCCACGAAGCTAAGGTTTGGGCTTAGTGTTGCCGGCAAGGGGAAGTTACTACTGGGTGGAACAACCGTTATTGATCAATGGACTGACCATCCCTATAAATCCAAGACGGACCTCACACCGGTCTTCAACGGCATGTCTATAGAAAGAACTGTGGATATTGGTGTTCAAGAAGGTGAACGTCTAGATCTTGAAATTTTCCTCACAAATGATGATCTGGGTCCTGTTACAGGCATCGCGCCAGCTGCGGGCGCAAGGCTAGGCTGTTGCGAGGTGATTGATGAGGATGAGACAATAGCCGCAGCTGTCAATTTGGCCAAATCTGTCGACATCCCTGTCATAGTAGCGGGTCTATCCTCTGACTGGGAAACTGAAAACGGGGAGCGAAACACACTATCTCTCCCCGGCCGCGTCGATGAGCTGATTGAGCGAGTGCTGGACGCGAATAAAAATACAGTGAGTGGATCCATCCTTGTTCTTGCTGCAGTACTACATGAAACGAGGCTAATCTGTTCCAAAAAGATTGTTATCACCCAATCTGGGATGCCAATTACAATGCCATGGGTCGACAAAGCGTCCACCATTGCCCACGCCTGGCTAGGTGGCCAGGAAGTTGGCCACGGTATCACTGATGTTCTTTTTGGACGTGTTAACCCCCACGCCAGAATGTCGTTGACTTTTCCGAAACGACTTCAAGATAATCCGGCGTATCTCACTTTTGGAAAGGCCGATTATGAGCTGGTCTATGGTGAGGGTGTTTTTGTCGGGTACCGGTACTATGAGCAGCTCGACACTGAGCCTCTGTGGTACTTTGGTCATGGACTGTCGTATACGGATTTCAACTACAGCAATCTCTCTGTGCCTGACGAGTTTATGTCTGACTCCAATCATAAGTTCACGATCAATGTGGATGTTCAGAATACAGGACAGCTACCGGGCGCCGAAATTGTCCAGGTCTACATAGCAGATCCTGAAAGTTCATCCCAGCGGCCCAGGAAAGAACTAAAAGCTTTTCAAAAGGTTACTCTTAATCCAAGTGAGAAACGTACCGTCAGCATTGATCTGGACAAGTACGCATTGTCTTACTGGTGTCATGAATATGGGAAATGGGTGGCTGAGAAAGGTGCCTTCCAGGTGGTTATTGCTAAAAGCGCAAACCCAAAAGATGAGGTTGCCCGGGCCACATTCCAGTTGCTAGAAACTTTCTGGTGGTCCAGATTGTAGATTGAGATATTAAGAGTACATTAAATCAATCAAGTCGCGTCTTCTTGCTACATCATTACTTGAATAGCTCTCTATGTCCAAACAGAATCGTTCAATAATTTTGCCACAGGCTCTAAAATGATGCTAGAATAAATTAAATTTTCATTTAGCCTTTGCAAGCCTTCGGCAAAGTTTCTGCTCGAATATGTGAACCTGAAGTCGTACTGCGTATCACCAAATAAATCGCCAATTCACGGGACTTTGTGTAGCTTGAATGTAGCGGGTAGCAATTCAACTGAAATATGTGTTTTTAAAAGATCTTAACTAAGGCTTACAAAAGCAAGACTAGTATGTCTTATTCCTAAGAATGATAAAAAGATATGGAAATGTTATTGAAATATCATGTTCTTCTACATAATGCCCTCCTCTTCCAACCAGTCTGCAGTCGTATACAATGTCTTCCCATAATCTCTGCCTCCTTCGAGGTTCTTGTTTGTAATTTGAATTACAACTCTTTTATACGAGATTAAATTTGGGGTGCCATTGTCCTTCACCTCCAAGATCAAGTGGAATGATTGACCAACCTCAGTAGGTTTGCCTGTAACAAAATCGATGGAGCACTTTTCAGGAGGTGGCAGCTGTACCGTGATCTTCTGACCTGGGAGTTTCTCGTCCAGGTTCTCTATCCCAAGGTTCACTACCTGGGGACCATGTAAACCCTCAGAGCCGGTAGTTACCTCTCTATACTGAAACCATCTGAATGTCAAATCATCGCCGTCGGGATCATAACTTGTAGAAGCATCCAGATGAATTCGACTCCCAGCCTCTGAGTGAATGATCACAGGTTCGGGTCCTGTGGCACTGCCGTTAATAATAACGACTGGCGCATGGTTTGTCTTTGAGCTATCACTTGACAATGTCCATTGTATTCGTGCAGCAAAATCGTTTTGGAAAGCATCTCTCCAGCGCCAAACAGTAGCATGGTTTGATATGACAGATTGGCCGCTTTCGTTCACAACCTCATCCACGGCGTCAACAAAGTGCCTTGTTTCCAAGCTCAGGTCAATAGGTAGATAACGACCACCCCAACTACCCCACTGAGGATGCTCCGGCGACCCCAGGCCATTTTGGATGAGGTAGAGAAACGTAGGAGTGTCCCCTTCAACCCCGAACCTGTGGTCGGGATAGGAGCTACCTAATGGTCCAACCTGTATGTTTTTAGAGTACCAAGCTTTGCTCACTTTGGAAGTGTCCGATCCGTCCATGTTGCCGGAAATGCCCGCCCAAGTTGCTAGGTGGTATTGGTTCCATCCATGAACCGAGCAAATATAAAAGATGTCAGGAAACGTCCTTCTGATCCAGAAGCCACTGTCGTCCTGGTCAGATATCGCATAAACACGCAGTCTCGACCGAAGAAGCTCTGAATCACTGGGTGACCGGCTATTTTGGATGTATTGCAGTGCTTGTGCTAGTACATTCATTCCACCCCATCCCAGAACCCACAGAGGCCTGGATGATTCTTCAAGGCGCTGAATCAGAAGCTTTGCGCCGCTACTAAGGGCGACATGTGGCCCCAGTGCCTCATTTCCATAGAGTTCGGGCCCTGCCGCGATGAGATCAAGCAGGCTTTTGGAATCTGGATACGGATTCTCTGGGTGAGTGTGCGTGTTGAGATGATGAACAACCTCGCCATATGCCTCGACAATCGCGACTATGGCGTTTGGGCATACTCTCTTCTTCATGTGTGTTGATGTACATGCCACCAGCCCTCGTGTATCAAGTTCATTGGTGTAAAGTAAATACCTGACGAGAGATTCTGCATCATCAGGCTCATTTTCAATATCCGTCAAGATGAATACACGGGGCTTTTCAGGGCAGCATCGTAGGTTGGATAAATCAATCATGGTAATTGATTCGATGGCTAATGAAAGATAGCTCAAAGGTTCAAGGGGCTGTTGGGTTTGACTTAATTCAGAGCAACCGGATAATGAGATGATCAAAGGATGTCTTGTATAGCAAATGAAGCTTACAGCTGCCTTTTAACATCCGTGACGGGCCGACAATCTTGTTTTTTGCTTAATCATTACCTTAGACCGCCTAAAGCTCGTCGTGTCAAGGATTCTGAGTTAGTAGCGCTATAAATTTCCTAGTTTGGGAAGTGCTATAACAGGTGAACGACATAATTGTGCTCTGATGCATGAGAAGGAACTTAATTTGGTACAAGGAGAAGGTGATACTTCCAGTTACGAAAAGTCATCTGGGTACTACAAGTCACAGTGAGGGCCTTCCGACAGAAGCCGCCCTATTAGGAAACCTTAGGCTCTATTAGTTAGCACACAGACTAGTCAGACAATTAACCGATCACCTCAGCTCGGGAGGAGCAAACTGCGGGGAAGACCCATGCCGTCGAGTACGAAAAAGAATGCGAAAAGTCCTCCGACGTCATTGGCCAGCTGCATTGTACTAACGGTATTTCTAAATTAGTTTATATTGGAATCCTCAACTGGAAGCAAGGTCCGGATCCCGCGGACCCAAGATGAAGCAAGGTTCTCCTCATGCGGAGAGGTGTTCACACATTGTGCTAGTCAGCAGCGAACCATCCATGTGACAGTCTGTAGACCAATAGTTTGGTGTAAATGAAAATACTTGCGAGATTGAGGTAAAATTCTGAATGGTTTGGATATTCGTTTCGCGTCATTTACGACCGAGCTTTGGGCTTGTTCTGCCGACAGCACGACAGTCTCGCCTGACAGAACTAACCTCGTTCATTAGAACTCTGGTTTCACTGTGCAACTCTATTCTACCGAGTAAATCTTTCAGTTGCGAGGTATTCATTTGCATAGGTACCATAAGATTCACCATTTGCCAATATTCGTACCTGTTACGAATGATTGCAAAAGCAGGTAGGTGTCTTGGTGCATCAGGCAATAGACATATCATAGTTCCCCCGCACACATCAAACTGGCCATCAAAGCAATAACTACAGCCTCATTGACCATGATGACGCGTAATATTATCTTGTAGCTTTCATTCCGTTGCAAATGCTACGCAGCCCGCAGCCTGTCCTGTGTCGTGTGGATAGATTGTAAAGAGGTCACCCAAAAAATGCCAACCAGAATCAATTTCTCCTCCTCTACCTCATAGAGCCGTTTTATCCGGAAATTGGCGACCAAAGATGAACTGATTCTGGACTAGGGTTGATCCATGTCAGTCTAATAGCCAACCCCTTCTTGTGTGGGCTGGACTACTTCCCCGGATCTGCAATCCGGGGTACCGAGACATGTACCTCAAGCAAAACCTGACTTAAACCGAATGGCTAGTAGCACTTGATCACGCTGCCTGGTTGCTAAGTTCAAACTAATGATGCCAATTAAGATATAAGAGCATCACACCCGCATCATTTCTGTTGGTTTTCATAGTGGGCATTCCACCTCCCAATTCATCATTGACCATGAACATCATCAAAGAAAAGATACCCAGCAATGAGGTCGAGCATCAAGAAGCTGTTGACGACAAAGCTCCAGCAAAGAACGATCTTCTAACTGATGCCGCCGTCAGAGGCCAAGGTCTCACTGGCTATGAGTCCTTGACTGTGTGGGAAACTGTCAAAAAGTTCAAACTTAATGGCATCTATTGTTTCCTTATCACCTTGAGTGCCGCCACCGATGGATATCAAATTGGGTTTGTACAATCCTCTCGTCAAGGTTATGCCACTAAAGAGTATACAGGTTGCTTGGGACCATCATCGCAAATGATGGGTTCGTTAGAAAGTTTGGTACTGAGCACAACGCCGACGGGTCGCCAGCGCTCGCATCTTCTATTCTCAGTGCCTGGTCCTCAATCGGTTCTGTAGGACAGATTGTTGGGATGACTACCCTACCTTTTCTTTCGAATCGATTTGGACGAAAAGCTGCCATGTACTACTATTGGCTCCTTCTTGCAATTAGTATCGCCCTAGAATGTGTCTCTCCCAACTGGCAAGTCTGGCTCGTGGCCAAGCTATTCGGTGGTATCGGCGTTGGCTGCATGCAGTCTACGATCCCGACATACATATCTGAAGTGGCCCCCATCCGCGTCCGAGGTGCCTTCCTCATGTGTTACAGTCTTTGGTGGATTACTGGACAGTTCTTTGCGCCCGTTGCTATGCAGGTTATGGCGAGCAATGATCCAGGCAATTACCTGACGCCAGTATACACGCAGTGGTCTCAGATTGGCCTCATGTTGATCATATATCTTATCATTCCAGAGTCTCCTGCTTGGTATGCCTCGAGGGGAAATGCCGAAAAGGCAAAAAAATGCCTCGGTCAGATATATCGATGGGTCGAGGATTTTGACGTTGACCACCAGTACAATCTTCTGATCATCAACATAGAACACGAACGCGCTGTAGCTACCGAGCAGAAGAACGAAAAGTGGTACGCCATTTTTAAAGGTCGCGACGGATTGCGAACCGTCATTTCCTGCTGGACCCTAATGACGCAGCAATTTATCGGTCTTGGCGTCTTCTTTGGTTATGGGACCTACTTTTTCCAACAGGCAGGGGTAGCAGATCCATTTCGGGTCACATGTATCACTTCAGGTATCAACATCGCTGCCAGCCTGGTGGTTATTTATCTAGCAGACTCTGTAGGCCGCCGCTGGATGGCCTGTATTGGAACTACTCTGTGCTGGGTTTGCAACATTGCTGTTGGTATTCTTGGCGTTGTACCCACCGTCAAAGCTTCGGAAATACTTTTGGTTCTCTTCGCCTGCCTCTGGAGTAAGTGCAGGTCATTTTGATAATGGCATCAAGAGATTAAGGTCAATTTGACTAATTTCGCTTCTCCAGACATTGGACTTGTCGCAAATGGTGCAACTGGATGGGGATTCATTGGCGAAATTTCATCTCAGAGACTTCGACCCTACACAGCCGGGTTTGCTGCTGCATCTAGTTGTGTTGTAGGTGTCGTTATGGGCGTCTTGATCCCTTATATGGTGAATACCAATCAATGGAATTGGGGCCTCAAAACGTGCTGGTTCTTTGTCGGTCTTGGGTTCCCCTTTACCGTTGCGATGTGGTTCCTGATTCCTGAAACCGCAGGGTGAGTTACATTGAGCATGGCCCTACTATTAATACTAACTCGCAGTAGTCGCTCCGCCGCTGAATTGGACGAACTTTTCGAGAGGAAGATTAAACCTTGGCGGTTCCACAAGACGGTCACGGCTACTGGACGTATTATCAAGCTGAAGCAGGACGATGCTTAGGATTCATGTTTCTGAGCAGATTGTGGGCCTTTTCTATTTGTTGATATGAGCAACTCAGAAAAGAGAATACCTACATGTGTACACGGATATAAGGGGCATGTCAGGCCTCACCATTGGGTCACAGTGGATACAAAAGGATTGACCTCATTTGTTCTCATCCATAGCCCTTGATATCTAACGGACTTGGTGTATGATCCATTATACATATTACTAAGCACGCCATATCTCAAGTCTTCCTTCAGACTTAAGGGACACCTCCATACCAGTCCCCACGTGATCATAATAGTACATTAAGTAACCTAGATCTCTGATAAAATCGATTCCATGGCAATGTACCACTTTGTGCATATCGAAATTTCTACGTCGTTTTGGCTAGAACAGTCTCTTGCTGTCACCATGAACTCCTAATGCATAGACTTCACAAAGCGTCACGATATATGACGTAATAGAGGCCATAAATATCCATCTAGTTGTGTAAATATTTCTGTTATTGCGATGAACACATTCTTGAATCCCTTTGCGTCGTGCCGACGGCAATAGTACAGATGATTGTAACTACTTCTGTACTTGTCAATCACGTCAGCGCTAATGGCAGAGTTCATGACGGCGAGGAGCTCTGGCGCCCTTGGCGTTTCATAAGTTTGACTTTCATTATCAAACACATCAGCTGATGGTTAAGGTGTGGAAACTAGCTAAGATTATTATACGCCTTCATTACTTTTCTCAACGCAATTTCAGAGCGCCATATCTTAATGGATATTGCTCATTGGATCTTGTTCTCAGATTTTCGTTACCGGAAAGGAATCAGTCAGCTTCTCTGTTTCATGGATTGCCACGAACTGACCCTCTGAAATCCGACAGCATCGGTATTGTTGATGTAATATGGCTACGTGATTCCGTTTTTATTCGTCAAGAAAGACTCCACTTGGTCAAAAGTTTGGATGGGGATGAATGCAGGCTAAAGCTTCCTTGGCCTAATCGCATCTAGAACATGACCACAACAAAGGCCAGCTGCAAAGCTTGTTTTAAAATACTCTTGATCCAACGGAAGGAATTTGCCACCCATGTTTCCGAAATGTCGCCGCATTTCCATTGCCGAATGCGAGATGGAGAAACCCGAATGCGGCTATCTATTCTTCTATAAATACCTAGTGCCCACATGCAGGAACCTCTCTGGCCAAGCACCAACATACCAACCATCCTTCCCATACTCAAATTCAACCCGCATCGTTCAAAATGGCATTTTCTCAGTCTTCCAGGAACATCCGTCTTGAGGGTATCATCCTGAAAGCGGATTGCGCAACTCCTGACGGAAGGTTTCTAGAGTCGGAGCTGAACCTGGATGACGTGCTTGGAAATATCGACGGCGAGTTTCGGTGGGGTGCACAGGCCGTCAGCCAGTCAGGTTATGACTTTCGACTGGAGGATACAACACTCGTCGCTGTACTGGAAGGGGACAATGGTAACAACGAGGTCAGGGTCAACCTGGACGATGGCATTGGGAACTTTGACGGTGTTCTCACATCTACTGTAAGTTTCTTCCAGTGCTGTGAAACAGTTACTAATTTTGGTGCAGTTTTAAGAATGTTTAAGGCGATTCAAATACCTGCAGCGTGGGGGAACCTATGGCAGCAATCAGGACAACGTATCACAACGTCGAACCCGGTAGATTGGGAAAGTGTTGTTGGAGTGCTTCCATCGTTTTAGTATTACAATCAAAACAGTAAAAATGAGTGAACAATTAACATGAGCACCGAGTCTACAACATCATCCGTGATAGGAACCAAACTTCCATTTGGTTAATCGGCCAGTAGATCATGTCCTAAAACAGGATGCGACGATTGATTCGTTCATTTATTGGCGGACTTCTTGTTCAGTGACGTTACTAGACATGTATAGATGGAATTAATGTTGCTAATTCTCAACAAGCATCATCTGGTTCTGTGGTCTAGTTGGTTATGGCATCTCGTTAACACCGAGAAGGTCCCCGGTTCAATCCCGGGCGGAATCACATTTTTGCTTCTAGACCCTCCCAGCAGCAAATGGTATTTTTTTTCCTGCTTTGAAAATTTTTGTGTTTGTTGCTTAAAAATAATCGCGTCCTTTGAAAATGAGACATACAGAATAACGCCGCCCTCAGAATGTCTTTATAGTCCGCTACCTAACTAATTAATCATTATGCAATTTGTTTAAAAGATCTATTGCTTTTCTAGCCGCCGGTCAGCCATTTAGATTGGAAATGCTTTCAGCCCCGGTTTTCGCTCCAATGGAGCTGTCAGACATTTGATTGCTTCGCCTTGAAAGTCTCACCTCTAACCACTGCATCTTGCGTGACGATTCTCACCGATACCACCAATGATTCAATCCAGACGCCAGCTACCACGATATCACCCTATCAAGTTCAGGCAGCCCTATACGCTGACCGCCGCCTAATGTCTTACTTTTCTGTCAGAACCAATAGGATACAGCGCTTTGACGTTGGTCTCGGTGCAGTCCATTGCTGCGATGGAGCGAAGACACTGCCAGCGACCCCTAGACTGGGACTTTGACCGCTGATTCCGATTCTTTGAGGTCTAGAACATTTTTAGAAAACGTGGGCCTTCCATTGGAAATGGTCTGGTCTAGACTCAGACAACCGGTGGGCCTACACCACGGATGAAGCATAGCGCTCTCTGGGAGCCCGCAGACTACCTGAATGTAGATAGCCTCCGTGCGTTTTAACTTCGTTTCGCCAGCGCCACGTGCTGCTCCATCTCAGTATGGAGAATTTTCCTTATCGGCGGTTGAAAATTCATTCGCCCTCTCGGCGGGACCGAAATTTCCCTAGGTTGGTTTTGAAAATACGGTCTCTTAAAAAGTTCGCAACACCTTGATCACCCAAACTTACATACAGCCTGTCGCATTTCTCCACTCTTCTCCTAGGAATCAGGCCTTGAAATTACTTTTTTTTCTCGTATTGGAACTATGGAGTCTCTCATCTTGACCAATGGAACCCTCCCGGGCCGTACGTCGCCACCAGTTTCGATTAGAAGAAATCCACAGGACGACGACATTTTCATCCATCCCTATCTTGTTGAAAGCTATGAGGAGGGCAAAGGGAGACAACTACAACTATCGGCCCCGGTGCCGGCAGGCACTGTTCTCATGAGAGACGCCCCCTACGCAATGGTACCTACACCAGAAAAGCAGACCACGGACCCATTGGTGTGCAGCAGCCTTCTATGCCGCCAGCGAGTCCCTCAAACCCAAGGAGCCAGGTGCCCCAGCAACTGCGCACGAGAAGTGATTTGGTGCAGTGAGCATTGTAGGGCTGCAGACCAGGTGCGACATGACTTTGAGTGTCGATGGCTGAAGCAGACAGCCCAAACCATCCGCGAGGTCGAGGGCGAGAATGAGTTTGCGATGCTTTGGCTGATAGTTCGTTTGCTTGCCGAGCGATACATTGAGGCCTGCAGCGAGCCGTTTGATCAAAATGGACAGTATGCATGGGAAGGCATATTCAAGCGAGGTTGGGCATCCGTCCAAGCGCTTCGGGGGAAACAAGAAATGTGGCCCAAGGAAAAGCTCGCGCAGTTCACAAGACTAGTTGAGACGTACTTGTTCAACCAAACACTTTGCAACATCCCAAAGGTGCAAGATATTGTAGCGGTCATCTGCCAAGAAGAAATGAACAGCTTCTGGCTTTGTCCGGTAGACATGACAATGTACCCACCTCCAAGCCCATTGCCAGAACCGGGTCTGGCCTATGGCATGGCCATATATCCAAGAGCGGCCATGGTTAATCATTCTTGCTTTCCAAATGTGAGTCGCGCATCAATAGATGCTAGAATACCCCAAACAGACCCTGGTTACTAATTCCTTTTAGATCACGCACAGCCCAGACAGCGAAGGACGTATGGTGTATACCGCATATCGCGACATGGCAGCTGGAGAGGAATGCCTCATCAGTTATATCAACCTAACCTCACACGTGCAACTTTGGGAGCGCCAGAGAGTGCTTCAGGATTTATTCCAGTTTGAGTGCCTCTGTGAGAGATGCGCTTGTGAACAAGCCAGCTTATTATCTTAGCTTGCACTCTATCGGAGTTTTGGGACAGATCGCATGGTGGATCTAATTACTCTTTATGGCTAGCACTTTCATGGTTTTAATTATAGACAATGGCAAGCAAAAGTTGAGAACTTAAAATTTTCATGGCTCGTTAAAACAATTCAACGCCTCTAATCTTACGGACCCCTGGCCAACCCATGCGTATTTATGGCCTTTAGTAAAAGCATTCGTTCAGCACAGCATCGGCCAGCAATGCATATCTCTGCATATGTCCACCCACGTCAAAGAAGCCGCGGTCAATGTATGCCCCTCATAACCGGGGCCGCGGTTTGCACTCTCATCGCGTCGCCTCCAAACCTCCGTCAGTATCTCCCCGGAAGCCCTGTAACTCATGAATCCGGATTTTAAAAACGCCTTGTCAAGCCACGAAATTATTTGCTGTCGGTGCTCGCTTGCGGTAGCCTCCGCGCCGGCGACGAAAGCCGGCCACGCGGTTCCCGGTCCCGGCAGCCCGTACTGTTCCAACGCGGCGTTGAAGGCGTACAGCGAGTCGATGACGCTGGTGACGGTCGTTTGTAGGATCCAGGGATTAATATTACGAATACGTCGATAGAAGAATATCACCAGAGCTGAACTGAGAGCACGCAACATGTGGAAGTGCGGCGTCATCTCCCGCGTGCCATGGCCCGCCTCGCTCCCCGACTCGCTGCCGCCGCCCATATACTGAGAACTTGAGTGTGTGCGGGATGCAAACGAGCATATGGCATCCTCTAGTCGTGCCGCTCTCAATTGCATGGATGCGGAAAGATCAGCATCAGTGTATCCTTTTCCCGCGGCTAAACGGTCCATGACATTGGCCAGACGAGTTGTCTGAGATACCAGGCTCAGCCACGTCTCGGGCACGCCATAGATCCGCATAAACATGCTGTCCTGACCTTGTCGTGGATCTGCCAAGTGGATATCCCGAACACTGCAGCCTGCGTCTTTCTGGCTATTAATGTTCATATCCCAATCGGACTGGTGTGGGTCGAGCCTGAGAAAGTTATCCATAGAAACTTCACCATTGGCGCGTCCGCGGCCACTCTGCGCTTGCCTCTCTCTTAGCGCCTCTTCCTCGGCCGTCGGCCGTGAACTGTCAAAGTTTGGGTCCTCCTCCGTCGGAGTGTCTTGGTGGAGAACATGCGTGCTTTCAGAAACAATACGCATCCAAGCATAAATGTGGTGCAGCAGTCGAGCCCGTCGAGATACTACTAGTTTGAGCAGCCCTCTCCGCCTAATGAGCTTTTCCTGCTTTGTAAGATATCGACGTGCATCACTTTGGTTTCCAGACAAGAACTGCAAATCTTTTTGTCAGCAATGCTACAATACTTAGAGTGTGGGAATGTGAACTTACGGCCGTTGCCAGTACTGCATGGAGAGCCATGAGCTGCTCTTTATACTTGGCCTTGTCCGGAGCTCTTGTTTCTGTCTCGAGGCTAATTTTTAGGTGCTGCTTTGCAGCTCTATATGTTCGACCAGAGAGATCATCCCAGTGTTCTCTTGATGTCGCCGATCCCTCAAACGTGCCGGAGCAGACTGACAGGTGGAACGCAGACACGGCAATTAAGGCAAAAAAGTTGGATATGGCGGCGTGTTTAAGCGTGTTCCTGTCGGTCTTCAACACCGTTAATTGGGTCATGGTCATCATCGCGGACTGGAGGTTGAGAATCTTCCACGGTGATTTGTCGAGGACGGGCAACGACCCCATCTGGCTGATGACATGGTCGTTGAAGTGGCTCAGCAGGAGCGGTGCGTCGACCAGCAGGTCCACCTCAGGCCAGAGGGTGTCCTCGGAGTTCGCATCGTGATGGAACAGGTGGTGGTGGGCGTGTGGGTCGCGCGAGTTGCCAACCTGCCGCCGCCACGCATCGGCCGCGATGTTGTTTGCGCCGGGCTGGTGGCCGTTGACCAGCTTGAGGATTGGGTCATCGCCCCACAGGCCCGGGTCCCACGTGAAGAGGTCTGCCCACTGGAGCGAGTCGAGGAAGTAGATTGGGGAGGGCGCGCCGCCGGTTGCAGGGGCTGCCGTGTCGTGGTGGCCCTCGGACTCCATTGCGTCGTTATTTGTGATAGTCTCGGCGCTGGAAAAGTGAGTCGAAGCCGAGACGGGCGTTGCAACGCCCGGCTTAAATACGGCAAAGGGGCCTACGGCGAAACTGTCCGAGTCTCGGTCGAGGAATGATTTGGACCGGTCTTCAACCTCGAGCAGAGCAGCGCCGACTGTTGATGGAACGTCGGCCACCATCGCCGTGCACATTGATATGCGGCTCTTATCTAAGCTCGTTAGTTGGCTTCCTGTCAGGTTTGGCTGAGTAATCGGAGAAAGATTTCGCTTGCTTACCAGTGTATAACTGCCGCCGTGAGTGTTGCTCTGTCCCATCTTCGGTGATCTGTGACGGCTTCTCATCCGTCTCCATCCCCGTTGACACTATCCAGCGGAACGACGGCGAGTAAGCCTCGCAGGCCAGCCCCGAAAGCCTACATCGATTGCATATTGGTTCTGTCTGGTCGCACTTGAGGTGGCGTTTGCGACAAGTATTGCAGCCGCCGATGGACCGGCTGGGCTCCGACCCACGGCTTTGGTCCATGGCACACAAAACCTCCTCAATGGCCCTGTGGCAATGCAGCCAATCACGATCGCGCGATCTTTTCTGACAGACTGGAACCTGTGGAGGGAGCAGAGACGTTGTGCCCTTCCTACAAGGGGGGACTGGATCCTTGTTTTAATCACAATTGGCAGGTTAGAATGGGTACCGTCGGTGTCAGCGGCCTAATTCATCTCCACAACTTCACATGAACAGACCATGTGGGGATTTTCCCCGTTGGCGTTAGCGTCGTCAACTGAACAAGAAGGTTTCCGCGGCCTTCCTGTTTCAGGGCCAGGTGTCCTCGCAGCAGCCTCAGATTAAGCCCAAGTTGCGTGCTGCTATTGTTCGGGCACGCCGGGGAGCCGGTATGTTCAAGTATCATCAGATCGGGTTGGCATTTGGTGGCACGGTCCATGAGGTCGCATGCGAGTTGCTTCCAAGGGCAGGCATTCAACACCTCCACAGTTGATCACAGGTTTAACAATGGCTTATTCAGGCGTGGCACACGATTGGATGGCGAGCATTTTGAAGAAAAAAACAGTGCTATCATTTCATTGTGGCATATTTATCATACATCAGAGGCCCACACCATCGGGCGCATTTGGTCGCTTATTCTATTCCCAATTCCTGATCCCAATCCCATCCATCTAAAACAGCTTAGCAATTCTAAGGTTGTTCCAGTCCCAGGCCGTGATGTCCTCGTAGCGGCAGGGAGTGGAGGCGGTGATGAACTCCTTCAGGGGGAGCAGGGAGGCACTTCGGTTGGGCTTGGCAAAGTAGGCAATGGAGTAGCGCTCGGGGATCATGTCGTCGCCGTCGGCCTTGATGGTAGGAGGGTATGTGACACGGTGGCAGGCAGCCTTGAAGGTGTCGTTGGTCAGGCGCTGCAGGGAGTCGCCAATGTTGAGGATGATGTCAGTGGGCTTCTCCGACTCAATGTTCCTGAAGGTGCCGAGCTCCTCCTGGTCCTCGACCTGGAGACCGCCGACCGAGTCCTGGAAGAGCATGGTGATGGTGCCAAAGTCGGTGTGCTCGGCAATACGGGTGGCAGTGCCGTCCCGCAGCTCTGAGGAGGGGATGGCAGGGTAGTGCAGGATGCGGAACTCGTTCTCGGCCTTGTTGTGAAGCGATCGGAGGTGCTCCTCCGAGATGCCAAGAGCGATGGCGAGGGCAGTGAGGATGTGCATCTCAGTCTCGAAGGCCTTCTCGTAGAACTTCTCCATGAAGCCACGGAAGCCAGGAAGGATCTCCTCGGGGACCCAGATGTTGTCAACGAGCTCGTCAGTTGCACTGCCCATGTCCAACGATTCCTTTACTATGTGTCAGCTGGTGGGTTCATTGGCTATCTCGACATGGGGTTCTCACCTTAATATCGCGGGTCTTGCCGGGGCCAACTCCCTTCTCGTAGCCGCTAATGTTGGCGACGTTCTCCTGACCAACGTAGCTGTAACCACGGTTGGGGTTGGCCTTGGGAGGGTGCTTGGCCTTCATCTTGTCGTCATAGGACAGGTTGAAGAACTTGCGGGTCTGTCGGATCCCTGTTAGCGAATGTCTTTCTCTCATCGAGTCAATTGGCCACTTACGTAGTCGAAGAGCTGGAGAATATCCTTCTCGGGAATGCCATGGTTCTGGAGCTTAACACCGCCCTTCTTCTTGAGGCCAGCCAGGAGAGTTGTGCAAAACTCCTGCTTCTGCTCGGGTGTTCCGAAGAACAGAGACATATCGATGACTGCGCCCTTAGACATGGTTGTGGATGTGCAAAGAGTTACTGTTTTGGTGGGAGAAGGTGGATGAGAAGGTAAATTGGAGTGAAGTGAAGTGATGTGATGATTGAAGTTGTTGTTGATGATGAGAACTCCATAGCATTGAGGTTCTCGTCTAGATCTTATATACAACATGAAGCCAACCTCAACCTCTCTCTTTCGTCGATACCTTCTCGTCACTTTCGGCCATACCTGACATTTTCGGTCTTGGCCGTAGGGAGCAATTGACAATGTCAAAGATGCAGTTGAACAGGCAAAGGAGCTAAGCCGCACTATGCCGGTGAAGCAATAGCGCAATCTGAACGCAGCGTGAGCCAGGCGTAGGTTTGATGAGAGACTGATTTAGATGGTGAACCCGAGACTAGCTATGTAATCTTGATAACGAGCGCCGGGCCACGGATGCTGGAGGGGGTTCGTGTGGGTCACCCCAGAGATAACGATCTCGAATCGTGGGGACTCTGATATCCGTGCGGGGTGCGCCTCAATCGTGCGAGACAGAATAGGGAGGTGAAGCCGAGCTAACCTCGAACGGACTAGGCCCGCGAACCGAAACGGTCAGCAGGATGAATGCCTTGTCATGGGAGCGGGCAGTGGCAGTGGCAGTTAAGCCGCTCAGTCCCACGAACGCCCAGATAGGATCGGCCTGGCTGCCGGATTCTACGTCTCGGGGAGATAAGATTCCCGATCTGTGACCTCATGTCTCAGACCCCTGGTTACTTGTCTCTCCGATCCAAACCACGCTGACGCAAGATTCAACCCATTCTGTGGTGCAGGAATGGTCATCCTTTGCGTTGTACATGAAGTGGGCGTAAGTAATTCTACGTGGTCATTATGCAAACACAAGTAAATTGGGAGAGTCGACATAACCCCACGCATTCTTTTGTCATCACAACAGGTAAGAAGAGAAGCAAAGCCCGAAAACATCAAGATAATCTTAAGAAGATCCTATCAATGCTAAACAGGCCATTTAATTCTTTTGATTCGCTTGTGTATAATGATTGAAGTAGAGCCAGACCAAAAAATAATGGTTGTAGGGTAGCTACGCACCAATTGCGGTGGAGGAAAACCAAATTAGTCAACAAGGCAGTGCGTCGGCACGTTCCGCTTGAAGAGAGAGCAAGCAAATAAAAAAATCTCGAAAAAAATAAGCATGGGCCAGACAGATACTGGCACCAGCAAAAGTAAGGGTCTGGCCGGGGATTGAACCCGGGACCTCTCGCAAGCTGAGCTGTAGGGTTTTCCCTAAGCGAGAATCATACCACTAGACCACCAGACCGATCAAGCTCAGGTGAGCTAACGAATGTGAGAATCACGTGATGGAAGCCGAGGAATTATTTTTCATTATGGAGACTCAAGCATTGGCATCGGCAACCAGCGGAACTCAGTTCATGCCTCTCGTAATGGTATGTGACAAGGGTCGGTATCTCGGACTCGACCTCCGGGAATAAGCGTTTGAGTCGATTTGTCCCGGCCGCAACCTCTGTTGTATCGGTACAATGTCCACTTGGACCATCCCTTGGCGGCAATTCACACCGGAATGCCTTCAATGCCGCCAAATAGGTGCAAGATTGTCTTCCAGTATGTGAACGAGTCATGCTTGACTACGTTCACGGCTCCTCAGAACGCGCCTCGTACGGGCCTTCGCATGTTTGGGTTCGGGCCGGATGTCGCTGCGCAAAGAAGCCGTGAATTACGAGTCAAGACGCTCCCCTGATTCCTGCGTTGCCATTGATCAGGGCCAATTGCAGCCACTTGATGTGGGGAAATTGGACGGCCCGTCAAAGTTAGCCGTGCTTCTAAGAGTAAAAGTTATTCGCACAAATACAATGGACCGAGTACACTTCGCTCACAGCCTTAGTATGAACAACTCGGAAACGTGTCCTGTCAATATTGATGGTTAGTTAGCCTTTTTATTCTTCTTTTTAGCTCGCTGTTGAATTTATCGCTTATGGGCTTTATTCCATAGTTTCAACATGCTCAGTTAGCTGGACGTCCACTGACATAATGCAGGCGTCTCTTACTTTTGTCCCAGTTGAAATACCCATTTGTTTGTATACTTGGCTTCTTTTACCTTCAAAATGCCTCATAATCTCATGTCTGCTCGATATTTGAACAGGAGTAACTATGGATCCGCTATTGCATCTGCAAATGCCACTTTTGTCGGATGTATCTTGGATTAGGCTGGCAAAATACTGGCCTCGTGCGACATTGACGACCATTTATCTACCGCCGAGACCTACCCCAACCCCAAGCGCGATGATCGCATTAAAGGTATTCTAAGGCGGCGCTTTGTAATTACCAAAGTATAAGCAGCTCACTCTGCGGCTGAGAGTCAATTCCGCCGGGGTGAGACCAGAGCTAGAGCCTTTGATTTGGGTTAGCAAGTCCAGTGCTGAGCATCGCACCAATAATTCTTTCCATAGTACTGCAGAATTTAACATGCCAATTGAGAACTGGAATGATGAGAAACGGGTAATCTGGAGCGTGACTGTTCATTCCGCAAAGTTATTTTCGAGTAGGGCCTAGACCAGCGACTTTTCGTTTGTGAAGGATAGGCTTAGTAGCGTGTCCCTGCTGCTATAACATTAAAAGATAAATAGCAAGGTGCCCCCGTGGACGGAATATCTGATCTTGGATCACTCTCACTCATCTGATTCTACATACATACACTTAAACAATTAAGCCCTGAGGTCTAACTGCACCTTTTATCAAAATGAAGTTCTCTCTCATTCTGGCTGGCCTTTCCGCCGTGGCTGCCAAGCCCATGTTTTCAGGCCTCGAGCGCATTTTATACAGATATGAAAGCATCGAAGCATGGCAGAAACAGGAGGGAACTATCAATTAGTGAGTGCCTGTTCTAGGAACATCAGTTTCAGCGGCTAACAAGGCGGTTTTATAGCATTGTGCAAACAGCCACCGAGGTTCAGCACTGGGTATGCACTAGGTCGCTACCTCCCATCTGCTACCCTCCGTAAGTCACTTACGATTTCCTTTTTACGTTAAATTTATTGCATATCCTGTCTGACTTTCGAATTCATCATAGCCCCCTGCCAGAAGAGGCCGTTCAAAAGATCAAGGATCTGAAGGGCGTGATCGTCCAAGTTTTGGACCAGAATGACTTGTAGATATTCAAGTTATGACTCGTCACTTATTAAGAATAGCCATGACATCAGATTGTCTGGCAGAATATTTTCCAGCCTTAGTAGACCGGTTCGATATAGCTATCTAGGCGACGAGTTTACAAATTAAAAAAAAGAAATACGTTCGTTAAACTGTGTGTACTGGATTCATTCTATTTGAAGGGAAGCCATCTATGACTTGCTATGATCCCCCGTCCGTCCCTCTCTTGAAATATTTGCGCATATATTGTGCGGTGCAACTAACAAGCCAAGTTTGGAGAAGAAAAAGCGATATTGACTGTAACCTTGCTTATGAGATAATACCTCCACGGGCCTAGAATTCCCCACTTGCAGGTTGGATTGGAGATGTGCTTATGAAATCTCACCTCCACGGAGTTCGTCAAAAGCACGCTAGTTCCTCAATTGGCCTTGACCGTATCCACTGTGTGGGCCATACGCGCAGTTAGACTGTCACCCTGAGATCCTTCGCACATTTGCTGACTGAATATGTGGAGAAATATGAGAGCTGGAAATGCCACGGAAGTATAACCACCCATTTTGTAAGCATCTTTGAACATGCAATTAATAATGCTTAAGGATTTTGCAGGTTTCACATATGGTAGAATGAATATGGCTTCAATTTCCTCAGATAATGACGGGCGATTTAAACATCCGTCTCTTCCAATCATGAACTTGGCTTGACTAGGACTATCACAGCAGCCGAAAACGCCTTGCATCAGCTCCAAGATGCCATCTTCCACAAAATATTTTACCGGAGGCGATGCACCTAACCTGAACGCTAAGGGACCGTCCGAAAATGAAACACTTACCTTGGCCTATCAGACTTATGGCTCCCCCACTGATCCTGCCATCTTCATTCCCACATGCTTTAGTGGGGCACTGAGCAGCACTTTATCCTTTCTCTACAACGGCAAGGATGCAGTCCTGAAGGGCTATTTCGTTGTTGTCTGCGGCCTCCTGGGTGGCGGCGAGTCATCTTCCCCGTCAAACGCTCCCGCCCATCTCAAAGGCAGCAAATTCCCCAAGACATCTTATGAAGACAACATCCGGCTCCAATATGCACTGTGCCAAGCCTTGGGTATACGTCAGTTGGAGGCATACATTGGATTTTCCATGGCTGGTCAGCAAGGATATTATATGGTAACCATGTATCCTGATTTTGCGAAACGACTTGTCGTATTAGCAAGTTCCGCGCAAACGAGCTGGCACAATAAGTCATTCCTCGAGGGACCCAAAGCTGCCCTCGAAAGCAGTATTGACTGGCAAGATGGGCAGTATACGGAGACTGCAAAGATCGGAACAAGGGCCTTTGCAAGAGTGTACTCGACGTGGGCACTCAGTTCAGGATGGTTCCGGAAGGAGCAATGGAAACGATTGGGTTGTGACTCCGTGGAAGATTATCTCACAAAGTTCTGGGATCAGGGAATGGGAGCTTTGGACGCGCGCGACCTCATGTGCATGATGCAATGCTGGCACCGGGGGGACATCTCAGATCATGGTCCAGAAGAGGGAAATCTGGGCGCGGCCCTGGCCAGCATCAAGGCCCACGTGCTTCTCATGCCAAGCCGAACAGATGAGTATTTCCCTCCGGAAGACAGCCTCGAGGAGCTGAAACATTTGCGATTTGGCGAGCTGCAGGTTATCGAGAGCGTATGGGGCCACCTTGCCGGTGGAGAATTGGGCCCAAAAGAGGACCAAGAATTTATCCAGGCCAGGGTCCAGAGCTTTTTGTCCAAAGATGTTCAAGGTGCTTGAAACACTCGTGTAGTTTCATAATTTACACCTGCCCCCTCAGGAATCTGTAGATGGAATATGAATATTATAGAAAGGAGTAGTTCCCAACATGTTATGTTATGCTTGACTTGCCCATTGTATAAAGAATCTTTAGATCTGGACCGATTTGAATCAAGTTGAGGTTGCATATGCCACATCGTATATAAGTTTCGTCGCCATGTAGTCTATTCGACTCTGTTGGCACCCAAGGTATGGTTCAAAGCACTCAAGCACAGTCTTCAGAGTTTGAATATCTTGCCTTGCCTGTGGTCTGCGTTTGTTTCTCACAATGTAGAGAAACAGGCCGTCTAGGCTCCATGCAATCTGGGACAGCAAATATCTGGAGAAACGCAATCATTAGTGGTATTTCGTAGAAAGCTAGGCAATAAGCTTACATTTTCGATGGTGATTTTCCTTCTTGGTGCGTTAACAAGGTGACAAGTTCCCTGCCTGCCGAAGCACACTTATTGACTACCGGGGAAACTTGGCTACGACAAGCGGGGTTGTCGAAAAAGGAGCCATGATAAAACAAAGACGCATGGATGGCAATAAGAGTCCGGTAATAGCTACAAAATATACCGATGATGCTGATTATCGGATTACCATCTACATTTTCTGGCATATTCGGAGGCTGTATAAGGGAAGGCAGATCATTTTTCCACTGACGAAGTTCTTCATCCAGCTCGATGATGCTTGAGAGAAATTCTTCTGCCGATATCATGAAAGAAACAGGTGACCTGAGTTTTTCATAAATTCGGCCTTGGATCTTGGATAGCGCTACTTGCTCCCGGAGACAATTTACAGTTGATCCATCTTCCAGGAAAATGGTTGCGTACCCATCTGTTGGGAAATTATCAGGCAGACCGGATATTAGGCTCCCGGGAAAAGAAGATGGTTTCCCAAAGTATGTTGAGAGATCTTGGTCAAGTATGTAACCAAGCCAGAACAGTCGTTCTTGGTGAAGTTTGTCAGTATTTTTAAGAGATGATTCGGGGGGCAAGACATGAAAATAATGGTAGCCTTCCAACAGCATCATTTGAGATGCTGATCCAAGTATTGTCGATGCTGTTGAAAACCTAGATGTTGAGAGTAGATAGATAGCCTTTTCATGTTAGCTGTTTGTGCTATAAAATACGGAGGGATCGCCTCTTACAATGGCGAGAAGTGTTCCTATTGCAATCGCGCTAGGTGGTTCCAACATCATGGCTGGTAGCATTCGCATTGAATTTTGAAGAAACTTTTCTGAGGCATCTGTCTGCGTACTGGTAACAGCCCAGAGAGAATGCGCACACACGATATTGATGGCAGCATACCAGCTAGTCTGAGGACATGATGTTCCGTGTATGTAGCTCTGGAAGACATCCATTATCTCATGAACCTGAAACAAATTGAGGTTTTGATTCATAGTTTTTAGGAACACTTCATTTGTGAGCATGATGCGAAAGGGCTGGGAGCGGAGTGTAGACAACCTTCTAAATGCTGACACAGTATTTCTGTAGTTGGGAGGGGATTGGGCGGCCCAGACGTGAGACTTGGTGCAGGCGGGATTTGTGGCAAACGCTCACGGGTCATCTTGCTGAAAGTGTCCCGGCCAACCATGTAATCAATGCACTTGAGATTCTTCGGGGCAAAGATGTCACAGGGACCTTCAGCGGGTTAGCCAGCCATGTCGGATCTCAATTTGAAGGATGGCAATCGTTACTTGTCCAAAGCCCGTGAGTCTGCGAGGGGACATGTATTGATGGTGATGTGTCCAAGCGCATCAAATTGTAGATGACTTCGGGGCGTTTCGGGGCCGATTCCTCGAGCAGACGGTCAATTATGCTCTCTACGCCCTCCAATCTTCGGGCGACATCCTGGTGGGACTTTCTGCTGGTTGGAGCGCGCTTTCTGGAGTGCGAATAGGCACAGCTGAATCCCCGTCTCGTACACGATGAACACGTTGGCTGGCTGGCATCGCACTTGATCTATTCAAAATCTGGTTAGTTTCAGATGACGTCCAGGGTGCTCGCGCTGTCGTATGCACCTTTCGCTCCCGACAGGCGGTGCAGGCCCACCGCGCTCGCTCTCCGACCATGGCCGGCTTGTTGATTGCCGCGGGCGATGGAATATCTGCGACTCGCGAGAGACAACGATGTTTCGGGGCTGGAACAAGTCAAGGTCTGGAGACGCAGTCCGAGTCTATTGAAGCTGACCAAGCCAACGCGTTGTTCCGGCGCCGTCTCTGCCACTACGCACAGGTCAGGTGTGGGGCTGTCGTTGTTCCGAGCCCGACGCCCCGACACATCGAGTCGTGCAATTAATTGAATGGAGGCGTATTTAAAGATAAACAGATGCCTTCTTTGCTCGTCTCATCAACAGAATTTCAATTCAAATACGCATTCTCGTCAATTTATTCTTCAAAATGAGTGGCAAAGCAATCAAAGTGGCCATGCTGGGTGCTGCCGGCGAGTCCGGGGGGCTCATTGTGAACGGTTTACTTGCATCCGAAAACCCTCGATATGTAAGTCATTTCAGCGCGCAGATGAAACTAAATATTTCTTAACCGGTTATCTGACTTGGAATTGTTTAGGAACTGACAGCTCTCGTGCGCCCGTCCTCAATTGATAAGCCCGAATACGCGAGACTGGCCACCAAAGGCGTCAGCCTGGTCCCTATCGACTTGGAAGGGCCAGAATCAGACATTGCGAATGCCGTAAGAGGTAGCGATGTAGTCATCGCATCCGTTCCGCCCAATGTGCTTGATTCTCAGCTTCCTCTTGCCCGAGCCTGCAAAGCTGCCAATGTGCCGAGATTCGTTCCTAGTTCCTTTGCGATGGCCATCGCACCGAGCGGAATCTCTGCTGTCCAAACCGCTGTATGATGAGTTAAAGTCATGTTATTAACATTTTTTGGCTAACTCTATTCCAGAAAGAAAAGATATATGCGGAGCTGCAATCCATGGCCCTTCCCTCGACCATCATTGATGTCGGCTGGTGGTACAACGGATTCATCCCTCAGCTTCCCTCGGGTAAAACTGATTACGCCATTGCTCTTCCCGACATTATCAAAAACCTTGTACCCGGAGATGGAAATATGAAGACATATGCTGTTGACCCTGAGGACGTTGGCAAGTTTGTAGCTCGGATCCTTGTCGACCCAAGGACCATCAACAAGAGAGTGATGGCGTCCGGGTGCGCTATGAGCTTCAACGACATGTCTCACGTGGTTGAAAAGCTAACCAGCGAGAAGCCAGAACTGAAATACGTGAGTTTTGTGCCTGCAGCTGTGGTTTTGTGGCACCCGCTAATGCAATCTTCAAATAGGTATCGGCGGCTGATCTGGGAACCATGATTGGCGAATTAAAAGCTCAAACTGAGCAGAGCCCAGAAAATTATTTCTTGCTGGTTACAAAATTCTGGCTAGAATACTACTCTTCGTCTTTTATCGAAGGCGACAACAGTCCCGAGGGGGTGAAGAGGCTGGGCTATTTGCTCGCCACTGAGTTGTACCCGGAGCTGAAGCCAACCAGTTTTGAAGACTTTTTCCAGGATATTTTGGACAAGAAGAGAAGAGTGCCATATACCGAGAAGGCATAATTAATATGTGAAAAATAGAAATCCAGGGCTGTCGTCAATGGGATTTTTTTTCACTCCCGCAGCCGCTTGTCGGGCCGAAAGCTTTTGTCTTCTGAGCAAGAAAAAAATCAAAATTCATGGGTAAATTAGTCGATTTCCATTAGAATAGTGTGGTATCGAATAAACTAGACGCTGGATTACAGCAGACAATACTAAGTTTTTTGACGCTAAATTCCCTCGTCATATAATCCAGTGACGATACCAAACTCCTCTCCGTCGTGCCCGACGAGTTGTAGTCAAGTTTGAGATACTTTCATCGATGCATAATCGCGTGCCTATAGCTTGTAAGAGATCCTTTGACGCGCAAGTACCGGTTAATATGGTTCTGGCATTGAGGCTGGTTTCAAGACCTACGCGCCAGGATGGTGTTCCATATGTCCCTTCTGGGGCCGCAGCTCATAACGGCGAGTCCGTTTTCCTCAATACGCAAGGCGTCCTTGCAGTTCCAGGCACGATCGGCAAACTTGATCTCGTGGGATGCGAATGGATTGACGGGCTCAAGTCGGCCAGGGGCATCATTGATGAAAATATGGAGCAGCCACAGTCGTTGCCACAAGTACGGTGGCAGGACGCGGTGACAAACCAGGGCCTGGGCTGCCTTGTTCGCGCGTTGCGACAGGAGCATGTCAACTGCTGCCCCACAATGCTGTTCCTCATGAACATGATGGTTTGCGCTCCCGAGTAAATGTTCCTTTGTCGAGTGCTTTGGTGAGCCAGATTTTACATGTTGAGTGAATGCTTCTTATTATCATCTATATTCTTACGCCATTTAAAGATAGTTTGAGAAACCTCGGCGGGGGCAGCGAGGTATAATACCACGCTACGATGCTACGCTGGTGCTCTCCCGCGTACGGCCTTGGTGTTGTAGACTGAATGGTGTGAACTAAACCCAAAGGCTGGTGGAGAGTGTCTCCTATGACTTGTCTTGTTTACTGTATGAAAGTGAAAATCGACGCACTTTGTAGCATTGGCATTGCACCCTGGCTTCTCTCATCCTTGACCAGGTTGTCGATGTCCCAATTTAGATTCAATTTAAAGGTGGATGGGGTGTCAGCAATAATCTCACGCGGCAGTGCTTCAGTGAGTGGGGCACCAAAAGGGATCAGATCGATAAACATTCATCGATCGCTAATGCTGACATGCAGGCAGGCCCCCGAATGCCGGCATGTAAGCGAGCTTAGATACGAATATTCAGGACAAGATTCATGGAAGTTCAGGCTTGCAGTTTCAGGCACGAGGAATAGAGAGGTGGTTAGGCAGTAGGCAGAATACTCGCGTCGTGATTGGAAGAGAATCGCTGGCTTTGGCTATGCGTCATTTTTGGTCAATGCGGCAACCAAGTGTTGATCCTGACGCTGTACATGCGTAATGCAAGGTCGAGAGCCTCCAAAACAGATTAATTAGCGCTCAATGACGATTGCATGAAATTTTTATTACTGCATCAGTAGTAAGAACTAGACAGCTCCGTTGAGATGCACCTGCGCCAATGGTCAGTCTCGACGAAATGCCGCTGGCAATTCGCGATCAAAGCACTGCAGCACGCGACACGGCACACAGATCCGACAAGTGCAGTTGAACAATTGCATGAGAGGCTGAGAGTGTCTTGCTTTCAATGTGCTCAAACCTCACTTATGCCTGAACAGGCTAGACAAGACGTAACAGTTCAAGACATGCATCTGGGCCATTCTGTGCGGTGAGTCGCCTGGCGAGGTGTAGTGGAGCCAGAGCTGTAAGCTTATTCCAAACAGATTCCGTTCCTGTGAGACAGATGACGAAAGTGGCTTTGCAAGCAGCCCGCACCATGTGAAAAAGAAAAGAAGAAAAAAATCATAACCCTGAGCCGCGGCCAAACCGCCCCCCAGTAACCCGGATAAAACCAACAACCAACTCCTTCTATTGCCCAGAGACCGTTTCAATTACCAAGCACTTTGTCCTTTGCCTCGGCTGCCCCACTACAGCTTGCGGCAAAGTGTCCGCATTTGGCCACCGGATTCCACGAGTGCGTGGCATGATACGATAGCTACGATCTCATAAATCAATAAAGCCGCCCGGGTATAATACAATTGAACACATATTCACTCATTGTTGACCCCTAGGATAGCAGATCTCGCGTGGTTATCTCCAGTTCACAGAGCAAAGATGGGTGAAGTCCGAGCTTACACTTCCGACGCCGAGCGAGACGAAGCCTACGCCAGCGTTACACAAACCTTTGCGACTGGCAAGACCAAGTCGCTCAAGTGGCGAAAGTGGCAGTTGAAGCAGTTCTGGTGGCTCCTCGACGAGAACGAGCAGGTCATCACAGAGGCGCTCGCCAAGGACCTGAGACGCGATGATTTCGAAACCTGGTTCTGCGAGCTCAAGCACCTCAAGGAAGATACCCTCCACCACATAAAACACCTGGAAGAGTGGGCAGCCGACGAGCCCATCGAGGAAGCTGGGTTGATTTTGGGGAAGCTGAGCAAGGCCCGCATCCGAAAGGAGCCGCTGGGAGTGGTCCTGGTCATCGGCGCCTGGAACTTCCCCTTCCTCCTCACCCTGTTGCCCGTCGTTGCGGCCATCGCAGCCGGCAATTGCGTTGTGCTGAAGCCCTCCGAGCTGTCCGTGGAATCGCAGAACCTCATGTCCGACCTGGTCGCCAAATACCTCGACCCGGAGGCCATTCGCGTCATCACAGGAGGCCCGCAGGAAACCTCAGCCCTCCTCACCCTCAAGTTCAACCACATCTTCTTCACGGGCTCGACCGCAGTGGCCAAGTTCATCACCGCCGCCGCCGCGAAGCATCTGACTCCCACCGTCCTCGAGCTCGGCGGCCAGGGTCCTGCCATCGTCACCCCCAACGCCGACGTCGACCTCGCCGCGAAGCGAATCGCCTGGGCCAAGTATGTCAACAGCGGCCAGATCTGCCTGAGCGTCAACCACGTCTTTGCGGACCCCGCCATCTACGACGAGTTTGTGCAGAGGCTGGTGTTCTGGTCAAAGGCCTTCGCCTCCAACGAGAAGGGCCAGCGGTGCAGGATCGTGAACAGCCGAAACTACAACCGGCTCCAGACCCTTCTGGACAAGACTGACGGAGAGGTCCATCTGGCTTCCGAGGCGATCGAGGAGGAGAACCTGTTGTCCTCGGCGGTCGTGGCCAACGTGACTATGCAAGGTAAGCAAACATATAGTGATGCCGGACTTTCGGGCCCGGGCAATGCACGAGCCAGCAAATCAAGCATGGGCGACAACATATGGATATTGCCACAAAGCTAACACGATGAATAGACTCCTTGCTTAGCGAAGAGCTGTTTGGACCAATTTGCCCAGTCGTCAAGGCCACATACGAGGAAGCAATCAAGGAAATCAACGCGTGAGCACCGTCCACCTCGTAATTCGTTACGAAGTAACTTGCTAACGAGATCTCTCCGGTACAGACTGCCTCACCCCCTGGCTATTTATATTTTCAGCAGCGTCCAATCCGAGGTTGACAAGGGTAGGCTCTCCAGTTCCCTGGCAAAAAAAACCTTTGGCACAAGTTCGTTGACAGGCATCATTAGTCATTCGAAGCACCAACTCGGGAGGCGTCACTGTGAACGACGTTATCACCCACCACGGCACCAAGGGCGCCCCCTTCGGCGGTGTGGGCGATTCAGGGATGGGATACTATCACGGGATGCACGGGTTCCGAGCGTTTACCCACCTGAGGACCATTGTGGAGCCCCCGCTCTGGATCGAGAGGCTCATGGGTCTCCGCTATCCTCCCTTTGACATTCGTAACAAGCAGAAGATGCTGGTCAAGAACAGCCTCGGGTTTAAGAAGGGCGAGACGATGGAGGACCAGGTCATCTGCGGCGACGGCAAGATCTTGCGACAGGCCAAGTCCGCCGCCATGACGGCAATTATTGCCGTGCTCTTGGCGGAGAGGTTTCTGGGTTTCGACTTGATCGTCAAGGCTAAGACGTGGCTGGCAGGTCTATGGTAAAAAGGGATAATGTCAAAAGTTCATTTTGTTTTCACAATCACCACAGCTTAGGAATTAAAAATGCACGTGGGGATAATTCATTGTTGATCGGCAGAGATAAGAGTTGCTGACAAGCTAACTACGTCATAATTGTACGGCATACGTGTATTTGTGTTTTAGGGCTGCCCTTACCCATGATTATGGTCTTTAACATGCATTTTCCGAACTTCAGCCGCCCAAAAATTCCATCCTCTAAATTTTTATATTCCATGAATATTAAATAATTGTTTTGATTCAAATTCTTCATGATGCTGCTGCTCCAATGGTTCGGCACCTCGGCTCTAGGGTGGGTGGCCCAAACTCGGGGTGGGTTTTCCTAGTTGGGAAGGCGATTTTGGGAGGAGTCGATGAGGTAGTTGATCGTCTCTCTCATCAAAAAAACAGTCCGGAGTATAAATTACAGAGCCAACAAGCTTAGAAATTATGCTTCAGTCATCTGGACAGCTCCAGCCGATCGATATTGTACTAGAGCTGTGTGTTTCATCCCGTCGCACATGATCGCGTGACCAACGTGGCCAATAGGGATGTAAATACGCGGTTCCAATACGACCCGGATAGGCCGAGGAAAAATGCCCAGTCACTATATAAAGCACCGGGCCTAGGCCTATTCCGATATATTGTTCATGGCAGCTCCGGCAGCATCGCATCTGTTTTGTGCAATGACTCGCACAAACCCTTCGGACGCCTTGATGCCGTGGCATAAAACCTCATTAAATACCTTCTCTTGGCAGTGTTGGGCCCCCCCCACCGGCTGCCTCTTCCGGTAACCAAAGGGATTCCACCCATTCGCTCCGTGGCAAATAGGCTTCCGGCCCCAAGGTTGAAGGATTTGACTGGCCAGTCCGGCGGATTCAAAAGTCTCCAGATATTCTGGGCTGCCAAGACAAGGCACTTGCAGACTTGTGCCGGTAATTGGTGTGATTTTTACAGGACGAGAGTGGATGAAACGGTCGAGCAGGGAGTGGCGGGCCCAATCATCGGATGAAGCCGTTGGTGCTATAGCAGATGGGCCGGGGCCCCCGGCAAGGGTGCCATGTTCGTCCGCCGACCTCTGACCGTTTCGAATAGATGTGGGCGCTGCAAGTCGTGCATGAAAATTAAGATTGCGATCCGGTGCGTGTGAACCCGTCGCCAGTGCGCTCTCCCACTAACCGACTTTCGCGAAGCAGCCAGACGGATCGGCCAACATATATCACAGCGGCAGGACCAAAAAAACGGCACGGCGATGATCCAAATGAAAATTTCTGGAGGAGCATGTCCCATTCGGACGGTTCTCGTGGCCCCTCAAACCGGAAACCGCTTAGCATCGTGGATCGCGTGCAGGGTGTCCCTTGCGGTTATGTGTCACGCTAGCAGTCCTTCAGGGGTTGTACGAATATTGTAATGAACACAAGATTCCCTGAGCGACATGCCCAAACTCAAAGTATCCTTGAGGTAGCATTGGCACACTAGGGGACCCTCGTACTCGCTAAAGACGGAAATTGCCTTGGCTCGCCGTTGTGATTCGGCCTTGGCTTCAGGCTCTATCCCGGGACTTGCAGCCGTGTTGGTGGAATAAAGACAGATGCGTTTCCCGTATTTTTCGACGATCAACCGTCTTGCATACTTTGCACTTCGTATTCTGTCTGTCTTTACTGTAGATCACCTTCACCATGATGAAGCCCGTCACTCCTTTTGCTTTGGGGCTGGCCTTCCTGTCCACCTTGGGCGTCGCCCAGGACAGTGCGAAGCTAGACATCTCTTCTGCCGCACTAGGCCAGGGTGCGGCTTTCCTGGACGGTAACGTGTGAGTGGCCCAACGTCCCTGTCCGTCTCCGTTGTTTTTTTTATAATCAAGCATAAACGTGCTGACCACCATGTGTGCCTGGGAATAGCCGCATGTACGCCTCCGCGTCAGGAACCGCCCTCTTCTCCGTCCCCGCCATCTTCCCCGCCGATAGTAAGGATGGCGACTCCATCCACATCGCCGTCGGCCTCGAGATCTCCAACCCCGGCGAGGGCTTCGACCCGCGCTCCGGCAAGGCGCCCAAGTCCGGCGTCAAGTCGTCCGAGCTGTGCCAGTTGACCGTCACCCTGGGTTCCACCGCCGTCTGGGTTGGAAAGCTTCTGCCCACCTACAAGGTCCTCACCATCGGCTCCAAACGCTCCTTCAACTACACCTCCGGCCTCGGCGATACCGCTCTCTCCTTCCAGCAGTCGTGCCCCAGCCCCGCCTCCGAGTTCCTGGTACACAACGCCAAGCTCCTCATCGGCGAGCCCATCATCGAGTCTGCCACCACCACCGATTCCGAAGCCTCTGCCACCATGACCGGTTCCTTTGGAACCGCCGAAGCCGTCCAGCTGAGTGCCGCCACCACCACCGGCGAGAGTGCTGCCTCTTCCACCGCCGATTCCGCTGCCAGCGTGTCCAAGTCGACCTCCGTCGGCATGTACGGGTTGCTCGCCGCCTGGGCCCTGTATAGATATATCTAGATCTGACGCAATTTGGCTCCGACAGCCCCACCGTGGCGCCGGCTACCATTAGCGCCCGTCGCACAATCTCATAGCCATCACCAAAATAGAGGAGCGTTACGACCTCCCAGTCCAGACTCTGGAGACGCGTCATCCATTGATTGGGAGCTGGCAAAGTAACCTCCTTAAGAGGTTGTGCGTGAACTGCGGTATGCGTGCAGCTTGGCCTCGGGATACTTAGAGGCGAAGAATGAGCCTGATGGGGCCAGTCGTTGAGCCAAATTGCGTTCGCAAGAACTTCGTTTAACCGCCATTCGACAATCACGTTTGACGATAGATACCCTATCTTACATCCCTATTTACGGCCCTTTCGGCACCAACAAACCCGTATGTTCCTTTTGTCTTTTCTACCATTGTATTATTTTTCTCCATTTGAGTGGCATCTCAAACCCCAGTCTTCGAGGCAAGTTGGATTGAATCCTTCCCACAAAGAAAGAAGACTAGTTGGCGCAACGGACCTGTTGCACCGCAAACTGACTGGACCAGTTTCTGGGAGCCACGTTGAAATGAAAATTTTGAATGACCTGATGTATTTCCGTTTCCTCTGAACCTTACAAAGCCCACGCACGAACACATGCCTTCCCAATCGCCTCTAGAAGAGCCGGATACACAGGGAGAAGATGCCAATTAGTAAATGTTATCGACGTCCAAAAAGTTACAACGAAATGAAATAGAATACAAACCAAAGTAAACCACCATCCAAGAGGGAAATCCCAATATGACCAAGTAAAATGTGCAGTGACATACATAATCGACGACCTTCAATTGGAGAAATTATAGTCCCTGAAGATAGTATGAGTCCCCATAGTGGAGCCAAACTAAAAGGTTTTTTTTAGCCACGTAGATGAGTGCATCTTGATAAATCACGCGTATCGTTCCAAGACGCTTCCAATTCATTGTCCCCTGGGCTGTATAATTACAGCGGGCAATTTAAGGTTCTGATGCATTAGTCGTTGATCCTAGGCTGGTGGTCACTAGCGGCCAAGGCCCCCTGCCAGGCCCTTGTACTACTAATTTCGACGTTGCTGGCTTTCTTTCACAATCAATAAACAATGTCAGGGCCGATCGGCCTTTTAGTGGGCTATATACCCGCGATGTTTGAATAATGCATCTGTGTACCGCTTTCCGCGATATTTCCAAAATGTTGCTGAAGTGCGGAACATGGGATTAAAGTTCCGCTGCATTGAGTTCGGTCTCGACTTCACAGGAATGGGGATGAGGGAACCAAACGAATCATGCTGCGGAGCTTGGCCGATTACATTTGAAAGAATCGCTTTAAATACGGTTAGAGTTGGTGTGGCGCAACTCGGGATGCTGCGATTCCGCTTCAGAAGCCATTTTTGATGGTGTCCAGGGCGGCTTATCGTTTGCACATTCTTACTGCTTTCCGTATGGCTCATAAACTCAACTTCTGTTCATTAAGCCCCGGTGCCCATTTTATTTGATGTGCTGGACCCAAGCAACAAGAATGAGTGTATTTCGCCCTCCTCCTGACCCTCCCTTTTCGCACTCCACCCACCACGCAGAAGAAGATCCGACATGGAGCCCAACGGGTCGACTGGGACTCCACTAATTGTGAGAACCTTCTTGCCCTCGTGCCGATACGCTACTGACGCGGTCTCTTCTCCAGATCCAGGTTATCGGATGGCTTATCGCAAGCATCAGCGCAGTTCTCATCATTGCCAGATTATATCTGCGCCTCGCCATACAAAGACGCCGGATCCTGGTTAGCGATGGATTCATGATCGGTGCTTGGGTTTCCAATGCCATATCACTCACATTATGCACGGTCGTAGCTAAAATGGGAGCGCTTGACTCGGATCCCAAGGGCGCACTGGAGCATTTTAGATTGAAGACCAGCGACATTGGGAAAGTCAGCCAAGTCAGTCAGTATTGAAAGCAATTATGTTGTAATTTGCTAATAACATGATGCAGTTGTTGTGGTTGCATAACGTCCCATGGCTAACGACCTTGTACCTGTGCAAATGGAGCCTTCTCTCCATGTACGCTGAGATGTTCCTGGAGTTGATGCGAAAAACAAGACCATACCTCTGGTTCGTAATGGTCTATAGCTGTATTGCATTCACTGCGAGTATACTTGCCATTTTTTTATATTGTCGTCCTCTTTATCTCGCTTCGTAAGTTCTGTGTATCCCATGCAAGAATGGGGCCTAACGTCCGACAGAGACCCGGATATGCCTTCCAATGTCAAATGTCCCGCTCAAGATGCCAGATCAATGTTTTTCATTACTTGGTCGTTGCATATCACAGGCGACATTCTAAGTAAGTGGATCAATTTACTCTTGGGATTAATACTGACATTACTCATTCAGTATTCATTCTTCCTTGGCTTGTCACGTACAAGTTGCAAATTCATGGGACGGTCAAAATCGGATTGTACTGTACATTTCTCCTCGGAATTGTTACAATGGCATTTTCGTTCCTTCGATTCGGATTTTTACTCGCCGACGACGTGGTCGGAAAGACAGCCTCGATAAGTATGAGCCGTACGTACGACTCCTTTGAGCTTTTCCAATCTCTTACTGACAATATATGCATTTATGCAGTCCTTTTTAATATTTTAGAGTCTGGGATTTGCGTTGTTGTGGTCTGTCTACCATCCCTACGACCATATTTACAAACTCCCAGCCATAGGTATGCCAGGAACTCGGACGCCTCGGAGAAGGTTCCCTCGTGATTTCCTTCCATCGCAAAAGTTCATCAACATGTAGATATTTGGCGATAGTGAACGTCACAAAAGTGTTGCCCTGGGGCAGTCAGAGGGACACCCACTCGTGGCTTACAGCAAATAAATGGCCCTTGGCTGCATCATCACTGGGATCCACTATAATGTGATGGGCGAATCACAAAAACGGCCCAGTTGGTTTGTTGGCCTGTGGCCAATAACATGGCCTCTCACCAGCCTGCGTGGCGGCTGAGTATTGTGTGACAATGTGGCCTTAGGCTCCAAACTGCTATTCACTGCTGAGTACAAATCTCACGCGCCTCATTTTCTTTCCATCCCAATCCCTTTTTCTCTTCTGCATTCGTCTACAACTGAGGCTCCTACGGGATGCCTGAAGAAGGATATATCTTCGTCGTCAAGTTACAGTACGTCTACCATTCTGGTATGGATTCTCAATGCCTGTCACTGCACCAGCCAAACTCACAGCATTCATCTTGAGTGGAACGTCGTATCAAGCGGTCTTGCTAACATATGCGTAGAAGCAACACAATTTTGCGCTTGGTGCGCTTTTGATCTCCCCTTTCTTTGAAAGTCTGGCGCCGAGTATCAACTCGGCGTCCCAGACATTCAGAGAGGCCAAGATGATCATCACCTAGAACCGAATCCGCCGAACTTCCTCGGTGACTTTGATTGGTTGGTTTCGATAGGTTATTACAATAACACAAGCTCCTCGTGTCAGGCCTGGGATGGAATGTCCAAACCGTGTGGTGATTTGAGCGGTGAGATGGGTATCCGATCTGGATCCGATCTGCACTCGCCTGTCACCACCAACAGAGACTTTAATCTCAGTCGGCGGGAAGCTCATGACTCACCTCAGCTTTTGTTAGATTCTGTTACTCGTCAGCCTTCACACTCCTCGCTCGCTCCCCTCCGGCAAGATCCATCACCCCCATCCTCGCAAGGCAATTCATCAAGCACCCCGTCTCCAGAATGCGCTCAACGCCCTGGAAAGTCTGCGCTCCGCAACCCGCCATCTCCATCGGGTAGTGAAACGGTACTGAGCTGCTCTTATCCTTCCTGTGGGCGTTCTTTTGACAAAATAGAATATCTTTTGTGAGTCTCAGTCGCAAAATGCATACACACATGGAACTGACGCCCTGCACAAGTCAGCATTTGATTAGCATCCATCACACAAAAGAATCAGAGAAGTTTCATTGCGGTAGTACTGCGTGCGGATCTTCAAAACTCGAAAAAGATTTCATGCGCCACTTGGTAGACAAACACGCCGACAAGCACTATTATTGTTGCTGTAATAATAGTGCTAGGCGAAAAGACAAACATCGGGAACACCTGAGAAAATATCAATGTCTTGGACCCTACTCGTACCGATGCAATTGTGGGGAAGCTGTTGAAAGTTCACGTAATGACAGCCTTGCTATTCATATGGATCACATCAAAAGGTGTGGGGCCAGGAATAAGGGGAGACCTAAAAAGCGAACGAGAGGTTAGCTAGTTCAGAGTTGGACAAATTACTGAGAGTTGACGCGGCAAACTCTTCTCAAAGTATACGAGCATGTTTGAGTTCTTCAGGGACCTGCATCTCGTATTAAAGCCTGAGAGTCGTGTTATTGGCCAAATTCGAAACCCCAGCAAGTCACTGATGGAGCTAGACGCTCGCGCCTATTGCTGGATGATCTCATAACCAAGCTGGAGTGTCTGGACCGGTCTTTGAATTTCCGAGAAAAGACTTCGACTTCGTGATAGCCGTTAAGGCCAAGCAAGGCCCCGCCGACACCAGCATTCTACAAAGCCTAGAGCATTGTAAAAAAGAATAATGCTTGCCCAGGTATACCGTCTTCAAATTTTCCACTGATAGTGGATCAAGTACGTTTGAATCGAATGCATATAGATCGGATAGTTCGTTTAGACTCTTTGGTTGTACATGAGATGCCCTTTACTTTCCTCTATTCCTCTTCTTTCCGTTTCCTGTTTTCTTTATTTTTTCCCCATTATATCTACTAGGCCTTTTAACCAGGGCTTGGTCTGCTTATTTTTGTTTTGATCTTTTGGAAAAAGCTACTTTTTCTTGTATTGGATTATTATATATATCTCAAGATATACTATAAAAAAATTCGTAAAGTTAAAGAGCAGCTTAGCGAGGTGACAACTACCAAGAGCAGGTCAAACCTATAGAATCTCATGTGGTACGATTGCCATGGCGTCAGACATTGTAATTTCATGGCCATGGATAATCCCCTTTCCAAAGCACAAGTGATTCCTATATTACTTACAGAACAAGTACATATCGTTTTTCATTTGTCTGCCCCGTGTTCATCTCAACGACACCCGTAACAAATCTTTATACCTCGCTTCCCACTTCAAGTTAAGATCTGGGTGTCTAATATCGAACGCCTTCAGCTCCTGCAGCAACGCCTGCTTCTTCATCTGCCATTCAATTCGCGTGGGCCTAGACGGAAAAGGAATCACAGCACCACCCCATGAAGTGCAGTTTGCTAGCTCCAAGACAATACTATTTCTTTCCCTTTTCAGTTCATGAATTCGCTCCACCTCTTCCTTTCTCTCCCGAGTGATGGCAAGTTTCTTCTTGATATCTTTACACACCATTTCAGCGTTGTCGATCAACTTTGGAAGAATATTTTGTGCATATTGTATAGTCTGGAGCCGATTAATTACCTCTTTGATGCTGTTTTGTAACCGATACCATTCCTCAGATCCTTCTCTGCAGGCCTTGACTTGCTGGGTTTGAACTCGTACTAAACCGTTATAGTAATCATACAGCGACGGAACTTTGCTTTGTCCTCGCCGCAAATATATCACTTCCCTCATCTTTACCTCAGCGTAATATTCCATGGCCTCTAAATCCGGAAAGTCTACCTTTTCATGATTGAAGTAGTGGCCCGGACTCTTGCCTAACCCAATATAATTTCCCATAAATTCAGCAATTTCCGGCGTTACTCGCTGAAGAGGTTCACCTTCTGTGTCATAAAATAAATGTAGAGTAGCGCACATCGAGAGAGTTTCGGGGTCCTTCCGGCCTGTTATTTCATGTTTTTCGGAGGCGGAAGACGCAAAATTATAGCCATCCTTCTGTACAAGCTGGCTTTTCGCCAATCTCATCGCCGTTCGCCTCGCTTTTCGCCTTTCCAACTGCCTCACCCGACTTGACTCTTTTTCATACAACGTCTTCGGGGGTGGACCGTCTGTGGTGTGCGCATTCGTATCGGTGTCTTGGCAGAATGCGATTTGTTTCTCGGTCAGCTTCCGGGGTTCAACAACACCCGTCATAGGTCCTGCTGTAAGGTCCTGATCGTCAAGCGATGATAAAGGCCCCTCTCTAAGCACCACAACAGTAGCCCTCCGACACTGGGTCTCAAATATTGACCGACGGGCAAGCCGCTTGATGTTCTTTAGGCGGTAGCTGCGTAATTTAGGATGAATATCATCGAGAATGTAGGCGCGTGCCACCACGTCGGTTAATGGCATTTCAGCCCAGTCGCTCCGAACAGAATACACATCTGCATGGTTCTCGCTCCTTAGAAACTTATGAATAATAAATGATGAGCCGTTTAGTGGGATATCCAAGACATCGGCGTCGAAAGAGTGCGGATCAGACGATTGAAGAGCATGGTAAGCCATGGGAAACGCCCGTGTTTCATGGAATGCTGAGGTGATGTGAAATGATTCTGGTTATCTTGTTGGAGAAAAAAACAAAGAAAGGCTGGACCTTGGATAATCACGCACCTAATGATGAGACGCTCAAACAGGCTTATCACACTGTGCTCTGCAAGCGTAATTCGCTGATATTCCCAGGGCCGTTTTTCTGATTGGATATCATGCCTTTCCTATCCACCCGCCCTGTGTCTTACACTGTGTCTCCAAGTACTTTAGCCGCGTAGCTATTTACCACCCAATTGCGAAAGAGTCCGTCGCACTTGGTACGAATTCCTCTCCCCCTCTTGCCGCCAGCAAAAAATAAATCAGATGCACTGTGCACCGAGCTAAATCAACGAATGGGGGGATTTGATGACAAGTAATGAGCTGATGGATTCTTCTTAATGGAGGCTCTTAATAG
Organism: Calonectria multiphialidica; assembly: GCA_020623665.1. Classification (NCBI taxonomy): domain Eukaryota; kingdom Fungi; phylum Ascomycota; class Sordariomycetes; order Hypocreales; family Nectriaceae; genus Calonectria; species Calonectria multiphialidica. The sequence goes on from JAHVYC010000021.1 coordinate 338,141, forward strand.
ATAGAGTCTGTGGGGAATTCTATATGGGCATTTGCCACAGGGTTAAGGAAGCCGCTGGCTCGCTGCTGTAGATGGAACCTAGAAGCCTGAGGTAGAACTTTCGAGAAGCTGAGTTCGTACGAGCTTTGGTTTACTGCGAGAGTGTTAATCCGGTGTTGTGGCCACGCAGTTCCTATCACCAATCCCAATGTTGCGACCAGCTAATTAATCACCTGCGCTACGCTGTGTTCAGCCGTTAGACATATAAATTTTAATAATACCAAAAGAATATAATGAAAAATAAATTATTATTTAATTTTAATATTATTTGTTTATTTGTGCCCTAATACAAGGCTGGTTTGATTGATATGTGCATGACTGGGTAACATTTGAACAGTGCCTGAGCTGATGCTCAACTCCTAGCTATAGAAGCAGGGTGACAAGTAGAGAGAATACGAACACTCGATGAAATGAACTAGCTACTCGAATTTGGCTTGAGCCACTCGAAATTTTGGCACTCTCTGATTCCATGGACGATGAGGTTGAATCGGATTCCGTTTCGCTAGTGCCAGTGCTTGATTCTTTGGTATCTGCATTCCCACATTTTGTGCCTTGACTCTTGCTGTTTGAACCTCGATACTCTTCTGGAATAGTTGCAGGGCCATGGCAATTGCACACATAGGTATGCGTAGCCGACCCCGCAATGTCTTGTTCGGTATTGTCGCACTGATAAAACGACTGGTCAAGAGTGCAATTGGTACCTGTCGAATCGCACTTGTACTCATTGCAGTAATCTCCTGAGACACTGAATGATGAGCTACCCGACGAATAACCATTGTATAGGTCAACGGTGTTGCACTTAGGAAATGAAGTTGTAAAGTCGTAGCACCTGGAATCGCAGTGAACAGTACTGGGAATTGCAACTTTCCTTCCATTGCAGACGCAGAAATAGGATTGTATGTCGGTGTTGGTTCCCCCGATATCATAGAGCTTCGAGTCGCATGTCATATCGAGTGTTGCGCCTTCATTATCCTCGAACGTGCATGTAGTGGCTTCATCGTTGCAAGGTAATTGGGTTTTGAGTATTTTGCTGACGTTGTCGTAGATATCAACAAAATAGACGCTGCACTCCGCTTGGACTGACATGATAAAACAGTGAGAATGGGGTTGGCTGTGGAAGAGAACAATGGAATTTGCGCGGGTTTTCAATTTAAAAGGCTTGTATCAGGAACACTGTTTGAGTTTTGTGATGGGCTCGACACGGTCTCGACGGACTACCCCGCCCACGGTGGCGGGAAGAGGCTGAGGCATCTTTGTCAGGTCCCTTAACTAGTCAACCTAAATAGAAGGGATCATCTAATCTGAATAGCCCAAAAATCAACGCTTTCTTGTTCTATTCTTTCGGTTTCCCCTGTACTAAACCTGTGTTGGCTGGTGGGCGGCCTGTAAATGTTATTCCCAACCTAACATTTGAGTTTTGTTATCCGATTCATACACTGCCACAAGGTAAAGTCAAGAATAAGCATCAAGCGGACAACCGTCTAGAAGAGTCTTTATTTTCGGAGATGTCATCGGGGCTACCTTCACTAAATCCACTGTGTATCCAGAGCTATTGACCACTTAGGCCTCATTTTGGCGGCCAAGACTGAAATGAGGCGAACATAACTCTGTACCAGACATTACAGTGGTCCGATTGTTTGACAAGTTGGTGCTTTTATTTATCTCATCTAATGGAAAAATTGAATTATTTGTTGTCCTAGTGAGTCATGCCGTTCCATTACTTTGGCCAATACAGCTTTCCAGAGTCCAAGGTCTTTGTCCATTCTTCAATGCCGAAAGTTCATCTTGGAAATCTTGTTTCCAAGCATCCTCCAGCCTACTGGGGTTCCAGCCCAAAAGTCGTCTTGCTTCGTTGCCGTTCATCGACTTTGTACCGGCCCAACCGCGCTCTGCCATGTCTGTAAGTCCAGCCATGATCTCGTCAGCGAGCTCTTGAAGAGTTACTTGTCGAATCTCCTTTGAAAACGGCGTGTCTTGACGGGGCAGAACCTTTTCGGCGAACGCAGCATCCAGACACCTTTGCATGATCTCAGTTTGGAGAGCCCTTCCTGCAGCGGGAAATAGCACTCCATTTGTACCACTTGGAATGTAGCCCACGGCGCGATCCTCTCGCTCCAAAATAGTGCGAGTGAGGAGCACGAACACGTCAGCAAGATCCTCGACATGAACCCAGTCCCAGTTTGCAGTCTCATTCAATTTGAACCCATGTCCATGTTGAATAACGTAGCGCATTACAATAGGTATGATGATGCCTTGTTGGTTGAAGAGTCCCTTTCCAGTTCCAAAGATTAATGGTGTGTTAAGACTGACAGCTTGCACGCCCGTTTCTTGTGCTGTTGATAGGACGCGGACCTCAGTAGTCCTTTGAGGATAGGGTTCACGACTGTCTTCAGACTTTAAGAATTCGTAGACTGCATTGCCATCCGTATCGTTCCACTCTCTATCCGGATACCCTTTCTGGGTGAGGGGGCGATCTGCCAAGTTACTGCACCCTGATATTTGCAGTAGCCAAGGTGGTGAAACGCCTGGTTTAACTCGACGAGCAAGGCCTCGGACAAAAGCTTCGGCGCCGTCCGGAATAAATCCCGAACCAGTATTGATGATGAGATCGTAATTAGAAGCAATTTCTGTGATGAAATCGACATCGTGGAGACCACCCCATTGAATAGGATTAATACGGTCGCCATAAGCTGACCGAAGTTTATTCGCAGTGTCCTCGCCTCGGACAAGGAGATCGATTGTGAGTCTTTTTAAAACCGCATCCTGGGCCTTTACAATTTGATCAAGAATTGTACCACCAACATAGCCAGTTGCACCAGTCAGGAGAATTCTTTGCACCGGAGGCTGAGACATCATGAGGAGAGAAATTGAGATGTGATTGCCGTTATTTGAATGGTTCAGGAACTTTTTGAAACCTGACACCCCAAACCTATCATTCATAAATAATGGCGGTGAAGATGGGCTAAATACCCACCCACATGCAGGTTGACCATAGTTCGCCAGCTGTCCCAACAGCCGGGGGTGCGGAAGTGGCTCCTGTTCCGGTTGCCTGCAGGGTTCGTATGGTATGATATGTGATGTTAGTCGGACGCAAAGACGGCACCCTTGCCACCTAGCCACCCCTCAACCGGCCACACGTGACCTTTTTCACCACAAACAACGTGCAATGCTTATATAATCGATCTCTTAGTTGGTCGGTTGAGGGGGTGGCTAGTTGACAAGGGTGCCGTCTTAAATGTTGGCCGAGGTCCCAAATGAAAAAATGAGAAGAAAAAAAAGCCCGCATATTCCGCACATTCTGGTATGATGGCCAGTGACTCTAGCCCGAGCCGGGACCAGGACCCGGTTGTTCAAACCCAATTCTTGGGTACTGAGGATCATTTAGAGGTTGACGTGAGTTCCCATCATAAAGATTCCCGCTGAGTATGTCATTAAATGGTTCTAGGAAGAGGAAACTCAAGATGCTGACTCCACATACAGTCTCTCGTGAGTTGATGAGGGGTATTCGTAACAAAGTCTCGCTCTATCTAACATACTCTTTAAAGAGCGGGATCAGTGAGCCAAACTTCGTCAATCAACTCGAGCATCTTGAACTATAGGTGAGTATTCACAACAACGCCCGACTGATTCAGTATCAACCTAACATGTGCATGCTCCGTTTCATCAGATATGTGGTAATGTTCACCCAATTCATCGGCTATCTCGTTTACTAATGAATCGTCAAGAACGGGCGGCGCTACCATGCTTTCCGTGAAGGGGCTTATTTCGTGGTATGCAAGAGCACCGTGCTCGATATTGACCAAATATGAAATACTGATTCGGTCACACTCAGCCCAATGATGAAGAAGAACAAAACAGAATGGACTTAGTTCACCACATCTACTCCCTTATTTTGGACGGCAAGCTTTTTCTTGCGCCTATTGGCGATCACCCTCATCGTGTTTTGGATTTGGGAACTGGCACTGGCATATGGGCCATAGACTTTGCAGAGTGAGTAAGCTGCCACACTTCAAAGCAACCTTTATATCTTTTCAAAAAGTTGTTGTGTTTAACTATATGTCTCAAGTGACTTTCCGTCAGCCGAGGTCCTTGGAACTGATTTAAGCCCTATCCAGCCTGAATGGTATAGTGACCCCCAACTTGTCTGATGCCGTTGGATCCTGACTGATGATGACATAGGACACCGGCCAACTGTGTTTTTGAAGTGGATGATTATGAGGCTGAATGGCTGTATCACACTCCATTTGACTTCATTCATGCACGCGAACTGGAAGGTTGTATTGGTGATGATAAACGATTTTTCCAGCAAGCACTGCAACATCTAGCTCCAGGTGGATACATTGAGATGCAGGCAGTCGCTGCTCCCTTTTTATCGGATGATGGCACGGCTGAGAAAGCTGTCAACGCCCAGCTGTGGCTCAAAACCCTTTGTGAAGGATCTGCCAAGTTTGGTAAACCTATTGACTGTGCACCTTCGTGGAAGGCCAAACTGGAAGCTGCTGGCTTTGTTGATGTACATGAGGAAGTGCGAAAGGTAAGATATTCCAATTCATTCTATCATGTCCTCGGCCAAAGCACATATTTTTAATTCATGTCAATAGATGCCACTCGGCATGTGGCCCAAAGATCCCAAACTCAAGGAGATTGGCAAATTCCAAGCCATCCAAGAAGTCAAAGCTATTGAATCATATACACCGCAGATATTCTCGAGTGTCCTCGGATGGTCGCAGGAGGAAATACAGGTCTTCATGGCCAAGGTCAAGAATGAGATAAAGGACCCCTCCATCCATCTGTATCTCCCCGTTCACTTTCTTTGGGGTAGAAAGCCCAAGCCGGAAGGCGAACCGGCCACGTGATGCGAACAGAGGAGATGATCAGGATCCAATGTATCAAGCGTGCCCTCATTTTCATAGCTTTTATTCTTCTCCTATTCCCCACATATACTTTCGAGGTTCTTAGCTGGCACATTATTATATTGTTACCGTAGAGTTTGAATGCATTGCCGACAATCTTTCTTTTTGGTTAAATTTAGGGCCATTAGCCTCGCGTATCGTCAAAATCTGCATCACTTCCCGACACCCTCTGCGTATGCACCTTTTTACTACAGTAGTTTGGGATAGTAATCACACTGACTTCACAGTTATTAATAGATCATGCCTAGGCAGATGCCGCAGTTTTCATCTTGGCAAGTAAGAGTATGGTTCCGTGGGAATCTATACATTAGAACACCATCGACTCCGAACTATGGGCGAGAAAAGAACTGGCAGGCGACTAGATTCATGTCCTAGTATGGCTGTCCTTGGTGATGCATTCTTGCATCATAATCATCTGGCACTTCTGAGAACCAGCATTCCTTGACGCTAGGATGCTAAAAATGGTTCCCTCCAATAGTTAAGGAGGAATGTTTTGTAGAATATGCGCCTGACTAAAACAGCCCTTGCATCTACTATTGTTCATCACCTAAATAAGTGTAATATTTGTCCTCGCCCTAGAGAATTCACTAATCCACATCCCAATTCCCCCTCCCCTCAGCAAACCGATTCGTTTATATCTTTGCTCTGCCTCATGTTCCAATACTAGATAGTCATTATGACCGCCCCCGTAACCCTGGTATATTCCAATTATCGGGATGCATATGCCTTCTATTTGGTTGGCATCTCTGAACCTTTCAACCAAATCCGAAGTGTCAAGTCGGAGGTTTCCGGATGAGTTGTCTGTCTCGAAGTAACGATCTTTTCTTTTGTCATCCCTGTAAACTGCCAGCTTCTTTGATGTCCCTGTCCATCTATAATAGTACAGCATGCACTCGATATCGAGTTCCGCAGACTGAAGGAGTCCAGTCGGATCCCCACCAGGAGGCTCTGTTTCAATACGTGCTTCGACAAGCTTAATCAGGGGAACAGGAAGGTTGGCGTACTTTCCATGTGGAAGATTAAGTTGGACTCGGCCCCCCACAATCGATACCCAACTCCAGCTTGGGGCATACGAGCTGTTTTGTCGTGCTGAAACGCCCTGGCTGGCTTCAGTCTTCCATAAGAGATCAGTATATATCATACGCTTCCAAAGGCCTGCTAGATACGTATCGCCACTGATCTCGCCGAAGATCCTAGCGATGCCAGCCATGGCTATGAACCTATCCGACTCTTTGGTGAGATCACAGGCAATGTAAGTCGAAACCAAAACACCCCATTGCTTGTGATATGTAGATGCGGAACGTTCATCATTGGGATTCAAGTAGCTCTGTCCTCTAGCAGCAAGTTCTGCCTTGGTCTGAGCCAGATCCAGCCGCGACGATTTGTAACCCGATACCCCTGGACCTCGTCTCCATTTGGTGCCCAAGCTTAACAGCGTATCCTTGGGGTCTGTGATGCAGTATGCAGCCTCCAGGCATTCCCAGTAGATCTGGTTACGGGCGAAGTGTATAGCGCGCGTGGACAAGAACCTTTCTTGGACGACCCAACCGCGAGAGCTCAACGGTGCCTTTTCAACCTCAGTATTCCAACGGGAGTCATTCCAGACCATCCATGGACCCTCAACAGTGTCAGAATTGGATCGATTTCGCATTGTCACATTCACTGTGAACGGGTATAGCAGCCTGGGATCCAGAAGCCTTTTTCCGAACAGACCACGGGCGGAAGGATCAAAAGATGAGCCTATGGCTGAGATGTTGCAATAGGAATGACGATAGACATCTACCATAGCGCTTGCTTCCTTCTGCCAGTCGCTAATCGAGTCCTGAAAAATGCAAATAGAGTCGATCCAGATATATCTGTAACCGAGTCGACGAACCAGCAACACAGCGTCTCGAAAGGTCCGCGACAACCGGTCCAGAGTGATGCCCTGGCGAAATGAACGCTCGGTCTCTTTCGTAAGCTGAATGATATTCTGATTTCCCCACCGGTGGGAGAGAGTCCAGTAGACAGGATGTACATCGTTGTTTTGTTTTACGATTTCTTCTCCATCGCGGAGATGGACAACCCCAAGCTCAGTGTCCTCAACATCGATGACACGGGTCGGAAAGAAGGCACCAGGCGTTGATGGTGAGGGACAACAGTGTGCATGAGTATTCTCGCAAAGAGATATCCATTCTTGAAGGATTTTAAAATCTTGACTGGAACCCATGTCGGATATTTGCGTGGCCCATGGCCGAGACTCGAGGTCGCTCCATGGAAGAGTACCGTAATCACTTTGCTGTGTTTCTGTTACCTTGGCCATGTACACTAAAAATATATCAGCTCCCCTATGCTGCGCTTGTGACGAGATACTAATATGAGACTTACGCTTGAGTTCGAGATCAGAGGCCCAAGGGCATTTCACATAAAAGTGGACTTCTCTAGTTTGACTGAGCGATCCACTTCCAATTCGGCAGTAAATCCGGAACCCTTCAACAGCCAAAGGCTGCATTCCATTGGCCATCAACGAGAGCTCCGCACATAACCAGGTACAAATAAAACAATCCTCATCTTTGCTTTTCATTAAGTCATGATAGGTCTTGTGATGGCATAGGTCAAATGAAATGGATGTGCTATGTGGCCTGAAAAAATCCTGATAATTGTGGATATGATTCTCGTTGTTAAACATGGCCTTGCATGTGCCACATAGGATTCCCTCAACATCGTCCATGACTGGGGCATATGCGTCATATACCTTGGGATGATATAGGCTTGTTCGATAACTGCCTACATTATTGAGGTTGATAAAGGGATGTTGTTTGAGATGGCAATGTGGAATTGGGCATCAATGCATGAAGACCCAACCTCTACGTATCAAGCTGAACATCCCACGAAATACAGCCATTGCTTACTAATTTTTTTTTAGCCGAACAGAATTAGTACCTTTATGGAAGAATAGGCGGCTTACTCTGTTATTGGCCAGTTAACATCCACTATGAAGAATGGGGGAAATTCGGGACATGGCACACATTGCCGAATATAGAAGATTCCTGAGATAAGTAGGAATTGGATTAGAAACCTTGGCTTGGAGTGTTGGTAAAATCATTGACAGCAATTACCAATCTAAATAAAGCGACTGCTTGGCGAGTCAAGTACAAACAAACATGCCTCCATGTTGATGGTTTTTCTACCTCGGTGTGAGACTCATTCAATGTGATTGCTTGGGCTGATACTAACTGACGATAGATGAATAAATCACGTGAAGAGGGGCAATATTTAAAAAGCTCACAGTGACATCTCAATCCAGTTTCAACATCACCTATCTTGATATGGTTTCACTACAATTTTCCGGTCTTGTGCCTTAAAAACTTATCAATAGCTCAAACTTATTATTTTATTTTATTGTCTCAAGTTTCAAGACCAAAGACTATTTTGTTTTTCCGTCACATTATTATGGATTATCCACGGCCACGATCTTTATCTTGTTCCACCTTGGTCCCCAAATCTGACGCTTCTCACTGGGAAAAGGGCGTACCTAAATATTCACCGTTGATCGAGGCGCCACTTCGCATAACGGGGTTCTATTCTTTGTGTGCATGCAAAAAGATATATCAGTGGCAAAGAAATATCACATTTCAGCACATAGTGATTTCTGCTCGCTCTTGTCGAAGGTGCTTGGTGATCAAGACGGCCCTTGAAGCCATTGTTGAAGGGAAGTTGTCAACTATATGGCATACTCCACGTTCAAAGGGTGAAATATATCGGCTTCTTCAATACATGGTTGTAATAGGTTACTCCAACCTGTTTGGAAACCTTGCTTTTGACCTCAATGGGCATAAAAGGATGATCCAAATTTTCCTGGACTCAGAGGCAGAGGGCAGCTTTTCAATGTCAGATGAATCTGTATATAGAGAAGCATTGATTGGGCCAACAACAAAATGCGAGCGCGGATTTAAAAGACTGTCAAATTGGCTCGCCGATTGTTTGAAGTCTCACACCTGTGGAAATCGGAGACACAGCGGTAGCCCCCCCAGTCGACTTCTTTATGTTGCAAGGAGTCCTACGCGCTCCAGTGAAGATACTGTTAGGCTGGTGGAAACTAAAGGGTCTGATAGATCCTATGCTTGCCTGAGTTACCGCTGGGGTAGGGATTATCAGCCTGAATTATTGACAAATACTAGGACACTCACAAGGAATATGAACGGAATTCCCTTCAAGCATCTCCCAAGGACTTTTCAGGACGCTGTGGAAATCACGCGAAGAATGCAACTGGACTATTTGTGGATCGATGCCATGTGTATATTGCAGAGGTTCGATGGCATGACGACGGCAGAAAAATGCCAAACAAACCAAGATTGGGAACAAGAAAGTTCAAATATGGCAAACATCTATGAGGGGTGCCATTTTGCCATTTCTGCAGATATTTCAACCAACATGGACAGTGGTATATTCTCGTGTCCGGTAGAACAGTACGCCTTTGAAGCAGTTGATGATACAGGCCGTGTTGAATCACTGTACATGAGGCCTGCTCTGTCTCACTTAGGACCGCTCACCAACATGGAAACCCGCGCCTGGATATTTCAGGAGTATCTTCTCGCACCTAGAATGATACACTTTGGAAAGTTCGATATCGCGTGGAGGTGTAGAGACAAGTATACATGCGAGTGTGGAAGCATCAGTGGCGGATGGGATGCCCGTGACCTCTTGTCTCGAGTTTCTGATCCCGTGCCAGACAGCAGCCAGGGAGCCATCGAGTATTGGGAGATAATAGTGTATGAGTATTCACCTCGTGTCCTGACCAACGGAGCTGACAAGCTCCCGGCACTGTCTGGCGTGGCTCAACGGTTCCATCGAAAAACAGGGTGGAAATACCTGGCCGGTCTTTGGGAACAGACTATCCACCACGACCTGTGCTGGTTCATGGCTCGAAATGACAAAGGAGATTGGATTGATGTTGATATTGGTACAAGACCCAAGGGCTACCGGGCCCCTTCCTGGTCGTGGGCATCAATCGATAACAGGAATGGCGCTCACTCTTTGTTTTGGGCCAGTGGGCCATATTATCTTCATCCATTCACTTGTTCTCCTAAAACACGCCATGCTTGTACTGTCGAGAATGCCATCTCACATCCACGGGGCCAGGATGCTTTTGGGCAAGTTCGAGAAGCATATATTGAGCTTTCGGGATTTCTTTTCTCGGCCACAGTGATCGAAAACACTGGTACCAACAAAGATAATTCTAGCGGTTACCGCCCGTGGAGGCTTGTCAACATTGAGGACGGCGCCATTCTTCAACAATGTTTCCCCGATAGTGAGCTTGCCGAAATGGGATTGAAGGGTGGTGATACAGTCTTTTGTCTACCAGTCATTCAAGAGATTCCAGTAAAAGAAAGGGAATGGATTCACTTTGATCGATTGGTAGATGAAGACCTGCCTTATAATATTCACAGATGTCTAATTATAAAGCACAAAAGTGAGGACAAGGTGGATGACTTTGAAAGAGTCGGGTTCTGCATTCTTTTAAGCCAAAAAATGTCGGACAGTTCAGATAACATGGAAAATACCAATGTGCAGAAAAAGAAGACACTGAGAAAGATTAGACTTTTCTAGGGGAATATAAAAAGCTGTAAATGATACATTTAGGCCAGAGCATAGTTGACCAAGTTTCTATGATTATCTTGGGAAGCGAAAAAAAAGAAACCATAACTTTAAAAGCCCTCTCTGAGAGCCAGATACAGTTTGTGCTGTCAGTCGAGCTGGCCATGCCATCTTCAATTATCCTTAATTAGCTTTCTGCTCTGAGGACAGAGGCGTCCTACTAACTGGGCTTGAGCATGTAGACATCCCGTCCGACATGGCTGAGATAATGAAAATAATGGTATCATATGCTAGACTTCATTCTACACATTGAAGATCAGATTATACTTACTAGTCTTCAAATTCGCCTTTTCCGTATCCTTCATTCTTCAAGTATGAATTCTGGTCAATTGTTGAATAACAGAATCCAACTTTGAAAGGGAGTCTCATGAGTAAAACATACAATACCTTAGGCTTAACTATGCCCATGGCACTCGATTTAAACTAGGCCTCAGATAATTCATTGCCATAACAATTGATTTATTCCAGTTTCAGTCCGTGGTAGACCCAACACTTAACAGGCCAAATCGATGCCCAATGCATGTAACAATATTTGGCACATATATGACACACTTTAGTCAGCTTGAAAGCATATTCCCCACCCACCCCAAACGAGTTCGCACTTACTAGTTGCTTAGGTGGGGCTTTAGCTCAGGGCCAACGCTTTCGTAAAGTTCCTGGAGCTCTTCGCAAGCTACCTTGTCGCCAGAGTCACAGAGAGCATAGAGTTTTTCAACTAACTCAAAGTCCACAGTTTGTCTTTTGCCAAGGGTTTCAAGTTCTTGGCAAGCCTTCTTGGAACCATTGTCACAAGCAATTTGCTTGGCAGCCCTGAGACTGTCCGTAATTTGCCTTTTAGCAGGAGCCTCCAGTTTACTGTACTCGCCGCGATTCACGGCGGCGTGGGCTCCTAGAGTAAGAATGGATACAAGAACACAAGAGGAACGCATTCTGGCGGCGAATGTAAACGGAGATGAAGAGTGATCGAATGGAGAGGCTCAGAATACTGTGCGATGACTGCAATACTCACATCAACAGAGGACTGCCTTGGGCTTTTATGCTCAAATATAAAGATGTCTCTCCTGGATTAAATGGGAACACATGATCTCCAGATCTTATTCGGCCCAATATCGGTTAGATCTAGTTCATTCAAGTCATTCAAGTCGACAGTGGCGTATCATAGCGCCATGTGACTATTCGATGGCCAACCCTGAGCCACTGGCCAAGCCGATCCCATGTCTCATTTTGTGACACCCAAAAGCTCCATTCATGGCATTAACTCACATTCCAATCGATTTCGCCTCGAGCTGAATGCCGCTTGGAATGCGCCCGACTGGGAGACGGGCCGAAGTTGAGAATCCATGGCCAGAGGAATAGAAAACAGAAAGTGGCGAAGCCGTGTTGGTAATAACCACGATGGTAATTCCATTAAAGGCTATTTCTAATCGTGAGTTAGGAGGGAGAGGGGGGGAAATAATAATGGAAAGAAGACAACCTTGGTCACGAGCGCGAGGAATTCTCATGCAACTTGCTATTAGCCTAAAGCCTTTTTCAAACTATTTGCTTGGATGGATAACCGAGACAAATGACCGAAAATTCTGAATCTGCGACGTTATTGCTATCATTGACTCTCCAGCAGAGATCATGACAAGTTGAGCTCGGCAATCTCAGAGGATAAGAAAATGTTCCTTTGCTTCGCATATGCATTCATCACCAATTTCCGCAGGATCACGAGAGCGAAAGGTTACATGAAAATAAATATCTAGCTGTGGTAAAAAAAAAAAAAAAAGCCTGACCAAAAAACACAGAAAGTATTGGTAATTTTGGGCCCAGTCGCAAATGGCAGGATGCATGTGATGGTATGGTACGGTATGAAAGGAGTTTGTTGGTTGGGAGTTCCTACAGCGGATTGAAGAGTTATGTTTAATTATGGGTGTGGCATTCTTCACAAACAATACTGCCGATTCAAAATAGAGTTTTTAGTACGACGATTAGGATGTGATCTATCACTTGCTTTGGCGTTCTCAAAAAGAAGTTTGATGATCTCTAATGGGGAGCAGATGAAATCATTGCGACACCATTGTATTGCATTCAGGCAGTGATAACAGTTGAATGCGCCTCATATAGAGAAGTCTTTCTTCTTCTTCTTCTTCTTTTTTTTTTTTTTAAAAAAAAAAGGGTTGACCCTGAGTTTGTTCGTCTCTATTGTCTGTCTTTGTAATCATTGATATCAAGTGTTACATTGCCCATTGTTCCCTGACGCCCTTTTGGATGATATGAAAAGGAATCATCATCCAGCCAAATAACCCTAAACAACCTTATATACATGGACAATGACCATAACTGTCCAAGTTGGTCTCATAACACACAAAATAAATACCCCAAAAAACCCAATCAAGCAACGTTGGTGGGCAGTCTCTCCGCGAACTCATCCGAAGCAGAGTAATATCCTGCATCTTCCTTGGCGGATGTCTTGATCTCCCTGGTGTAAATACCAGCCGCGAGGAAGGCCAGTGCAGTGATAAGCTCAGGAAGTAGTGACAGAACCACTCGGACGCTCAACAAGCCGGTGTTGGGGTTGAGCTTGGCGCTGTTTGTTGTCATGGCGATCAAGGTGTAGATGATCCGGATGCCGATGAAGACGTTGCAGAAAACAACAGCGTGGAGAAGCTGGGGGCATGCGTTAGCTGACAAGTGCCGTGCTCAAGATGGAAATGTGTTACTTACAGTGGTAGCAAGTTTCTGGGTTTTGGTGCCCTGGATTGCGCCCTTGGAGCGCAGAGAGAGGACTGACCAAGCCGTCTCGGCAACCCAGACAAGGGTCAAGAGCACAACACCAATCTTGATATGGGTCTGGTCTTTGGAGGTCGGGTGGCTGCTCTGAGCACCCGATGCGCCGGAAGCAAGCAAGGCAACACCTACGGTGATGGGAAGGTGAAAGACGAGCGACTTGATGCGTTCAATCTTCTCGTCCTGGTGTCGGTCGCGGTAGTAGCGTCTGCGGTTGTGTGTTAGTTACCATATTCTCCAGTGGAGTAGGGGGGGGCTTTGGAGATGCTTACGCTTCTTGGAGGATACCGATGGCAGCCAGGAGCAGGGGTGAAACGCCGATGCTGCTGACGATGGAAGCGGCCTTCACGTTGGCCAGAGACAGGGCGCCTCCCAGGATTCGCAGAGTGAAGAAGACGAAGAGGTAGATCCATCCCATAAGACCCCTTCTGCCATGCTTGTACAGGACAAAGCATAGAGGAGGGGTGAGGATGAGGAAGATGATGAGTTCGGCGAGAGAAATGCCAGACATGGTGTCGAGGGTGTAAGTGGCGTGTGGGTCGATAGATAGGCAGGTAGACGGTTGTGGTTGGTTGCAAGGGTCTCAGGGAAACCGATCAAAGAGATGGAGAGTGGACTGTAAGTGGACTGGAGTGGACTGTGAGTGGATTGTGGTTCGATGGAAAACGAGATCAAGATTCCAGAGTCTTGGCGATTCTTTATACCTCAAGCTCGAGTGCGGCGCGTATATCTGCATCTCGGCGGCCTTCGCACGTTTCAGCATCTATTTTGCTCCTGTCTGCGAGTGCACCGTCCTATGGAGCGAACGCGAGCGAGATGCAACCCTGAGGATGCTGGCAGGCGGCGTCTGATTGGCCGAAGGGGACAAAGCGGAGGCTGAGCGAGAATCCTTCAAGTGCAGAAAGTGGAGACTTGAGCGAGAGCGACGCAGCCCCCGCAACGAACGAGGGAACGGCCGAGATTGAAGAGACGACGATTTCCAAGATAATGGATGCACCATGGCTGAATACGGGACGCGTTTGGTTGCACTGCACCGCCTCCCCCATGTCCCCCATCTCTGGCCCCTGTTGGACACATTGTTTGGCGGGGGAGAGGGAGGCATACAGGGCATACAGCACAATCAATCAATCAGTCAACCAATCAAACAGGCTCCGCCACAGTCTGCTCCCTCGCTCTCGCTCGCTGCCCGCTTCGTCAATTCAATCCGTTCTGGATGCCGATCAAACGCCGTCCCCACACGACTCCGGCGTCAGCCCTACCAAGCGGTTGCGCCCAGAGCTACATAGCACCTGGATCGGCCACGCCAGCATGCTTTGCCATTTGGGCTCCAGCGCCATCTGGATCGCCCCAATCTCCCGGTACGGCATGTCCCCAACCCACCAGATCTCGCGCGCGTACGAGCACAGCGCGAAGAAGTGAGCCAGCATCACCAGCGCCCGCGGGTCCTGCAGCTCGATCAGCTCCGCGAACCGGTCCGTCACTATGGCCAGGAACGTCGTGATCCGCCGGCAGTACATCCTCATGTGCTCGCCCAGCTCCTGGCCCTTGAGGATCCACGAGAGCAGCCGCGTCGTGGTGGTGTACGCCTCCGTGTCCGCCGCGTCCATCATCTCCCCCTCGTGGAGCTTGAGCAGGTGCACGAACGGCTCGTTGCCGAAGCACCTGGTCTCCCGGATGTAGGGCATCAGCGTAGTCATGACGGGCCAGATCTTGGCCTTTGACTTGTCCACGATGAGATCCAGCGCGAGCTTGCACACCCGACCCATGCCCTTGGAGAGCTGGAGCCACTGGCCCGGGGGCTCGTAGGGACTGTACAGGTTCAGCGGTCGCTCGTGCAAATATGCGTACGCATCAATGGACAGTATCGCCGTCGTGAAGCACACGGCATCTGCGTTGTCAGGGTTCAGATCGGCCAGGGCTATGCGATGCTTGTGGACTGTAGATTGCATGTACAGCGACCTCAGGTCCATGTAGTGGTCAAACTCGTCCTGCGTAGCGGCCTTGCGCGCCAGGTGGTGGCTCGTCAGGGCCATGATGGCATTGTGCAGCGGCTCAAAGTCCAGGGCCAGATTCGGCACCTCGACGGCCCAGATATGGAGCAGCTGTGGATCATGGGTGCCGGCGATGGTAAGGACCGTCTGGGATGTGTAGGCCAGGATCAAGCGCAGCTCTCGTTGGCGACGATGGCGACCTTCCGCAAGCGACGGGGCAGACGACGCTGCTGGAGAAGGAACTGCGACCGGAGGGCTCTGTCCCGCGTTGCCCGACGGGTCCAGGCGGTCATAGATACAAGGCACCTGGTGTCGACTACAATTACTCTATTATTTGGGGGAAGACGTGTTAGAATTACAACCGAGTGAGCGGGTGTTGTCTGCCAGTGTCAATCTTACGCATGTTGGCCAAGTCTCATCGCACTGGGAACACGGCGGCGTTAGTCAGCGACATTTTTCGCATCCCAGAAAAAAACAGGCTGCGAGAGCAGCATTTAGTGTTCAGTCATACCTTTACGCGACGGGCGCGGCAGCGCTTGCATCCCGTCCGGGACTTGGTATGGTACAGCCGCGGCATCTTGTGTTTTTGTGTGTGTGCGTGTGTATCTGTCTGCAGGGCTCCGCAGTTGAACGTTTGTTTTCTGCACCGAAAAGGCTGAACGAGAAACAATTCTTCCTCCTGAGGCTATGCTGATGGATGATGAAACGTCGAGTTTACTCACTCGGCACGAAATTGCCGGCGCTGCTCCACTGCACAGCCATCCGTGCCCGCTCAATTATTTCCGTCAGCCTGGTGTTCCACTAATTAATCAAACCGTCAAAAATCCCCTTTAACTAAGCTTCTGGAAAGCAGAGATTTTAAGATAGGGTTGCCTTAGTCGATTGGCTGGAGTTGGCAACCTTTTTTCCCCCTTCGTTCCTTGCGCCAAATGACGTTGACCCTTGCAAGTCCTGCACGTCATGATCGGCGGCTGGTAGCATCATCAAGGCGTCACCCATTGTTGCTGCATGATATAAATGTTTTCTGCTCAATAGTTTTGATAAACAATTCTCTTCAAACTACAGTGACCCAGTATCTATAAAAATGGTTCAAACACGCAGTCAAGAGCGAAAGGAACAGGCGTCGCAATCGCCCCAAGTGAAGTCTCCACACCAGGACACCCAGGTTCCTCACGGGAAGAAGCGCAAGGCACCAGAACCAGATACTCCAGAGCCGAACGACGAGAGCCATTCCCTAAAACCAAACCAAAATGCCGAAGAAAAGAAAAAAGTCACTAAACCCGAGGGAGACGACTACAAAGACTTGCTAAATCAGATTGTTGATAAATACGGCAAACCTCCCCTGGGACCTCTGATTGACGATGACTGGGAACCGAATGAGGTCGTCATGGTCCACATTCTGGACGCTCTACTTTCCTCTGCGCAGATCTCTCACGAGGTTGCTAGCGCGACCCTGTCCTACCTTATCGAGGAAAACTACCATCAAGTGGAGACTCTGCGACAAGCGTCATGGGCTGAAAGAACGGAAGTATTGGAAAGAGGAGGCTATTCGTATTATAGAGAAAAGACGGCCGCATTCCTTGGTCAATTAGCCGAGCTTTTGGAGCAGAAATATGGTTAGTAGAATTCCACCCCCCGCGCTATGGCATGGATCAGTAGACTTATTCGCGGCAGATAATGATGCGACCAAGATTCTACCATCCGACGAGACCGGAGAACAAGCGCGCGCAACCATTCTTTCCAGGCTGAAGGAAATCAAAGGCATCGGCCCCGTTGGGGTGGAAATCTTTCTCGGTTCGATCCAGTACTTCTTCCCCAACGTCGCGCCATTCCTCGACCAGAGAAGTCTCCAGACTGCGGAGGAACTCGGCCTGGGCCGTGATACAGAGTCCATGTTTGCTGCTCTGGGATCTGAGCCTTTAATGATGGCGAAGCTGGAGAATGCACTGACAACTGTGAGGCTGGAGAAGAAGGAAAACGAGCTGCGAGGTGAGCTGGTTGCAGTATAGGAATCGCGTAGTTATATACGCGTCTCCACAGAAGCATCTGCTGCCTTAGAGAATTCATTAATTTGCGCCGGGCGATGTACACTTATGTCCATATTGTGGCTGGCGCCACCAGCACAGCGGTCGCAACATGAAATTTCTGACATTAAAATTACCCTATTGTCCAACACCACACCACATACTCTATATCTAAAATCGGGCAATTTAATTCTAGCGGGTTTGGTTCAGTCAGAATTGACTGTTTTGGCTATAATGAACGTCATAAAATCGGGCCTCGGGCGTAAAATCAACCGCGCTACCATGGCATGGGATTGGGCGGCGTAGTGCCGAGGTAATAATGCCGGCAAAATACCAACGTTTTAACGTTGCCTTTCTGTACGCAAGCAATGATATAGAAGCTGGCCTGAGATGATAAAAGAATATCAGAATAAATGGGCCATATCCAAATTGTCACAAACCGAAATTGAAAAGAAACAGGCCAAGTTCTAAATAGCCAAACATGTCGATCCCACGAACGGAATACCTCTCCAATACTTGGAAGGACAACATTTTTGGTAATTTACACCCCCAAGCGAAATATTTCTAGATTTTGACACATCATAATAGCTAATAGAGTCGTCTTTTGCACCGGCGGAAGCGGCTCAATTTGTTCGGCCCAAGTGCGATCACTGGTTCATCTGGGCGCCAATGCCTGCATCGTGGGGCGAAACGCCGAAAAGGCAGAGAAAATGGCCAAGGACATTTCCACGGCTCGGCCGGGATCTCTTGTCATTGGAATAGGAAACGTCGACGTCAGAAAAATAGACAACTTGGAGGCAGCAGTCCAGCGATGCGTGAGAGAGCTAGGTGGCATCGATTATGTCATGTACGAACCCCGTATCCCGCCAGGCGAAACTTGGCAACAGCCGCATCTTATTTATTTCAGATTGTGCTAACCAGCGGAATACATTCAACAGCGCCGGGGCTGCTGGAAACTTCCTCTCCCTGATTGACAGTCTCTCGGCCAACGCTTTCAAAACCGTGGTGGACATAGACCTCATCGGCTCCTACAATACTGCCAAAGCCACCTTGCCGTATTTGCTCGAGTCCGCAGCGAGGAACAAAAACCCGGGGGCCACAACCGGCGGGCGTATTTTGTTCCTTTCGGCCAGCTTCCACTACACTGGCATGCCGTTCCAGACGCATGCCGCTTGTGCCAAGGCCGGCGTCGACGCGCTGTCTGCTTCCATTGCCTTGGAGTACGGCCCACGAGGCATCACCTCGAACGTAATCAGTCCTGGAGCTATTCAGGGGACTGAAGGGATTGAGAGGCTCACCAGTAAGGAAGCGCGCGACCAGACTGCCGGCAAGGAAGTGCCCCTCGGAAGATATGGCACAGTAAAAGAAGTCTCAGACGCGACAGTCTATCTTCTGAGCGAAACCGGCAACTATACGAACGGCCATGTGCTGGTTGTGGATGGCGGGGCATGGCGTGTGCCAGGGTTTTCTGGATTTTCGTCCGCTTCTACATACCCAGAAGTGTTATCGTTTGATTTAAAGCAGCAGCAAGGTGTCAAGAGTGGCCGCGAGAAGGCGAAAATTTGAGACGAATGTATGCAGGACTCACAGCGCCAGATAATGCTATCAACTGAATCGGATGGGGAAAATGAGTTGATCAAGAATTTTGCAAATAGAGTGATTGTTTCTATTTTTGCCAAAAGGTAAGGTTTGTATTATTGGACGAGACCATAACAGCAACTATCGCCAATCACCAGCCGAGCAAACAAAGCCTTGTCTTTACTGTATATTCCAGACTATTTTTAGGCTTAGTCCTAGGTAGTTTGTGGAAACACTTTACCCAGACTTCTTTTAGCACTTGCGCCTTACTGTTGCTGCTCAAGCCAATCCTCTAGTGTGCTTGGTCAAGTTTTCAGATGAATGACCGGTAAGGGTTTTTGAATGCAGGAATACCAAAGTCTAAAAGAATCATCTTGACTGGTGCAGATGCGCAAACAGATATACGACGGCTGACCATTTCTAGCTGTATATTTCTAGCCACAACCACAAAGATAACCAGCAAAGAGATACAATTAGCATTCAAACAACTGCCCAAAATAAACTCGTGGAGACTGTGGGCCCATCTGAGCGGAATTCAGCCCGGCTTGGCATTCCCTTTTTCCCTTTTCTTTAAGCGCTGAGCCATGTCAGCCTGCATTATGCCCGACACTCATTATCCTTGGCAGGCATCTTTTTGCCCAACCCAGCCTAATCAAGTACACAAGGACGTTATCCGGCGCGTGTGATATGACCAAACTTAAATGCTGAATTCATTAATATATTCATAAGCCTACCTATAGTACGAACCCGAACAAAATCCAGGTATTGGGCTTAGATTTATGCCTGCTTCCTGCAACAAAATAGGCTTGCGGGGCCGCTCTGTGCGGCTGAAACGACATCCTTACGAATGAATCGCCAAGTGGCTTGGTCTGCCCACTGTCCTGCTTAAACGAGGATGCAGATAATACGACACCCCGCCAATACGACATCAGTGAATTTAACATTCTTACCTGGCTCAGGCCACATCTTTGACCTGCATGAAGTCCTGGCACACCAACTACCAAAATGGGAATGCAATGCGATGCAGATTTAAGTCTAGCCAGAAGACCGCCCTGCCCTCATTCGGGCAACGGAGGTCGGATCAGCCAAGCCACATGGGAGAGCCAGTTGATGTGTATGCCCTTACTTAGACCCAGCCACCCTACCCAACTGCTGATTTCTCAACGTCTCCACTAACCCGGAATTCTACCACCTCAAACACCATCAACACCATCAATTTCCAACACTTGGATTAACAGCACGACGGGAAACGCTTACCACCACCCACCGGGTTTCAAAATTGTACACGGAGACAAATACGATACAACGAACGAGCGTTTTAGACTGTCTGCAAATTGGCGGTAACATCAAACTTAATACGACGCGACAACAGCCACCGAAACTCGGTCCTCTGGCACTTGTATGCCAGATGGAGGCGTCCCAATCACCCATCCTGGACTCCACTCCTCTCCATTGTCCAGAAACCATCAAATCAGAGCACACACGCGAAAAACCGGCGACGACCAGATCAAGACAATACTTTACGGGATGGCGATCTGGCCTCGCCATTGCTACCTTGGCGACAGCCTTGGTTACAACTTTTAATTTGATATTTCTCGCCGTTGTCTACCCACGTCTCGATATATCAAAGGATTACACCGGTGAAGGATCGCTATACACCGGAAACTGCACCACAGCGAAACAATATAGTGTGTGGATACATCTTGGCATCAATATCTTAGCTACTGTGCTCCTCGGCGCCAGTAACTATACGCAACAAGTATTGACCGGGCCAACAAGACAAGAAGTAGATCAAGCCCATGAGAAGCTACAGTGGCTAGATATTGGTATATTTTCGTTTCGCAATCTTATGAGTATTTCCCGGAAACGCGTGGCCATCTGGAGTATATTGGCGCTGAGTTCACTCCCAATTCACCTATTGTACAAAACAGTCTTCACAGATATATCTCAGGAGCTAACTAAATCAATAGATACAACTCGGTCGTCTCCTTCGAAACTAGCATTAATGATATTAATCTGTGTAAAGTCATTTCGGAGGACCTCAGAGACAAAGACTTTCGAACCAATTATTACAATGATACATTGCCTCTTGAACGGTTCAAGAGGCTTGAGAAAGATGAGTGCTTGGCTGCCTATAATCGAAGACTCGTTTCGGACTGGGGTGACCTCTTTCTTGTCGTGGATGACTCAGTAGGACGTTTGTCGGAAAACGGATCATACCCAAGCGAAGGGGCTCTCAAGTACCCCATCAACGAGGAGTATGTTTCTGCTGCTGAGTCTGAATTTGATTTTAGATGCCATTTTGTAACTCCAGAAAGATGGCAAAGCGTGTGTGACTTGTCCAATATTGATGAGCAGGATTGGATAACAGAAGTGTACGCATGGAGCAATGACGATTTTAATCGTACGGAGACACGAGTCGAATATTGCCTTGCGGAGCCGACGGGCCAATTCTGCAAAGTGATAGTGAACATTCAACTGCTCGCTATCGTCATCGGCTGCAATATCATTAAGCTCATCGGGCTTGGGCTAACATGGTTTTGTTTAAAAAGGCAGCCCTTCTTGACTATCGGAGGTATTTCCCGATCACCCTATACATAACCAAACTGTATTAAGCATTTTCTAGATGCAATAGCCTCGTTTCTCGAATCTCCCGATCCAATCACCAAAGAACACTCTCTTATATCAAAACTCGCTGGCCCTCGGTCAATCTCTTGGGAATCTGGACCACGAGTTTGGCATCTCAAAAAGCTTCGCTGGTCTAAAGCTGTGTCATCAAGGCTGTACTTTGTCACAATATCACTGTAATATTTCAAATCATACCCTCGGTATCAAGTCTTGAGACTAACTGTATCAGATGTATTCTCGCGATCACGGCAACTATGGTGCTATTGATCGCAGGCGTTCACCATATGAACCATCCAAGTATCACCCAACTTTGGAACTATGGGTTTGGGCAGGTGAACCTCGACGCCCTAATCAATTTCGCGCACAACGGAGATTTCGATAATCATAATCCCACCAGCATGGTTCTCATGTCCAATTTGCCTCAGCTAATCATATCGATTCTTTACATGGGGCTGAATAGTATATGGACAGCTATGTTAGCCGAGGTTGAATGGCATAGCTATGGAACAATGCATAAGGGACTTCGTACAACATACCCGTCTGGGAAGCAACGAAGAACATACTGGTTATCGCTTCCAATGGTAGGTTAATATATCAACGTGCCCCTCAAGTGGATATGTATTCTTGGTGGAACTAATAATATACTTAATGGGTTTAGAGATACGGAGCTCCTCTTATGGCTGCATCTGCCACCCTCCACTGGCTAATCTCGCAGTCAATATTCGTTGTCAGGCTTATTTCCTATTTCCATGGAAAGGCTGTGGATAATGTCTACAGCAGTCTAGTCACATGTGGCTATTCTCCTATTGCAATCATTTTCTCTATTATCCTTGGGTCATTAATCCTTTTGACTACCATTGGGGCAAGCCTTAGGATACGCACAATAACTACTCCTCCTGGTGGGACATGCTCTGTGGTGGTGAGTTGTGCTTGTCATGCACCTGAGGGCGATGACACAGCAGCCTTGGGGTTGGTTAGATGGGGGGTCATTCCGGGAGAGGAGCATTGTAGCTTTACAAGCGGGTTCGTGCAGCCACCGGAGGGTGGAAAATGGTACCAGTAAAGTCATGCAAGGCATGCCGATAGATTACAGAATGAATTAATAGACGAGTATTTTAGAGCGTAACAAGCCCCGCTGAGACGGCCACCGGAGGCGTTGATTTGGGTTGGCGTTGAGCTCGAAGCTTGGCGGTCGATACAGCTGTCGCGCATCTAGGGGTCAAAATAAATCTAGATAAAACTAAAGTTGAAGACATGGTTGCACTAAAACCCTCGTGCAGGAGTTTCTGCTTCTTATCAACCACAAGGGACAACAACAAAGTAGAGTATCTCGCAGAATTCCATCCATCCAGTAGATCGTTAAATTGGAATATGATGACCTTGCAAGTGTCACGCTATAGCCGGCTGCCCTGGGCACTTGTATCCTCAAAACAGGAACTAGTTTTGGAAATCAGGGGATGATTGATAAATATTTTTATTGTCACACAATGCGAACTTCTCCTCCAATTTCCATTTATCCGCTTCAATGGGATACCAAGTCCCAGCTACTTCCGCACAGCCGCCAAAATGTCCCAATATATAATCTTACACTCTACCTCCTTATTGGTGAGACCTGTCTGTAAATACTAGGTCGAGTTTCGGAAGGGCCAACGTAAAGGTGTCTCTCTTCGAGCCCAAGAAGGCCTCCTTCGTCTGCCCTGGTGCCATCTGCACATTAAAGCGACGCACAATATGAGAAATCACATATCGAAGCTCCATGAGCCCGAGGTGTTTTCCAACACACGAGTATCGGCCTGTCATTTGATTAGAGCTGGGGAAAAGGATTGAAGGGAATCGAAATGTCAGGGTAGGCCGTACCGATAGAGAATGGTGCAAAAACAGAACCGTTCTTGGTCAACTCAGGCATGGTAGTCCAACGCTCTGGGATGAATTCTGTTGGTTTCTCAAAACAGCGTTCATCTGGCTAATGTTAGGCATATCCCCAAAGTTGAGGGCAATTGTATAGTGTTCCGCATACCTCGCTGAATAGTGTGAAGTGGAACCTGGACCATCACATCTCCAGGGATTCGCTTCTCTCCTATCATCAAGCCTTCAGGAGGAGTAACTCGTTGCAATCCTGAGGGAACCGGGGGGTGTAAACGAAGCGTCTCGTCGATAACGGCGTTCAAGTGGGTCAATTTAGACAGCGAACCGGCATCGGCCTCCTCCCTCAGGCTAAAGTACTCGTCAACTTCGGCCTGTAGCTTTTCCATTTGAGGCTGATGGGTGGCCAGCTCGAAGAATAATGCAGTCAACGTCGCAGCTGTGGTATCACTGTAGGAGAGTTAGCGACAAGCCCAGACTTAGAAATGACTTCAAGAGCATCTCACCTTCCTGCAACGGCGATCAAGTACGCCTCACCATCGAGGTTCATTTTCGCTTGTTTCGTTTTTGGGTTACGCTCGTATTCTTCAAGGATCCAGGAGAAAACATCCTTGTGCTCAGGCTTAATCTGTACACAAATTAAGAGTCAGCAAAATGTGGAAGACCCCCCTCGTCAGAAGTGTTTGAACACTACCTTTGAGCGTTCCTGGACTTGCTGCGCACACCAAGCCCAAAACTTTGCCTGCTCATCATGCACGACTGGGATGTGCTTCAGCAGTGGATATATCCATGAAATGTGGGCCACGTATCCGTTCAGCGTCATGGCCGCGTGCAGGGCAGTCATGAAATAATGCTTCACACCATCACGCAACATGTTGAAGGATTTTCCAAATGCAAGCTCGCCCATGACATCAAAGCTGTAAAAGTTGAACCAATCGGATGCGTTTACAGTGACGCCCTCGTTCTCAGAAAGCCGGGCAAGCAATTGGCTGGTGTACTTGGTCACACGAGGTTCGTAGTCTCTCAGTGCTAGAGGTCTGCGTTAGCGTGCCATCGGCACCTATGTTTCTTTAGACATCTTCTCACTCACCCTGGGCGTTAAAACCTCTATCCCAAACCTTGCGGCGAGCATGGTGCTCACTTCGATCTCGAATCATGTTGAGAGGAATACGGGGATGAAGAATGTTGTAAAATGGTCCCTTGGTGCAGGGAGATCTAGCTGAATAGATTGCGTCGACTGCCTTGGGGTCGATAATCGATAATTCGGTGGGTCCTGAGAACTAGTTTAGTAAACTCCTCGAAATATTGTCAATCGGATTTAAAACATACCAAGTCTAACAATGTCTCCATGTTTTTTGTGAAGTAATTCGACCTCCTCATAAAGATGCAGCTTCTTGGCTCGCAGGTATGTGGGGTATAAGTTTGAGATGCGCCCCAAAAACGGACCAGGAAATCTCCTCAAACGATGGAAGAAAACACGGTAAATAACCATGCTCGTGAAAACTCCTACAAGGTGAGAAACTCCCAGAGCCATTGCGAATAAAAGGGACCCGATAAGACTTTTGTCGAATTCTTTCCCCTGTGCATGGTGAATCCATACTCCAAGACTGGGAAACGCAAGCGCGTATGCAAGCACTACATTTGGTATAAACAAGTCCCACTCGCCTTTGCGAAACGCGAACACGTGAACAATGCTGCCTCCAAAAAATGAGGTCAGCAAAGCTGTTTGAGGATCATTCAAGTCGAATGTCATGTTGAGAGGCGTCATTGATGTCCACCAGCACGTTCAATTGAGGAGATAGCAACAGCTACCCCCCTCCTAATATACATTGGAAGCATAACTTGCCCTCCTCGGCCACGCGGTTCAATTGTCTGTGTCCGAAAGCATTGTGCGGGGTAAATCGGCCGGTCCCGCCACGATGCAGCAGTAACCCGAAGGTGCCTAGTGTGTCGCAGCCGTAAATTTACTCCTCGGTAGGTTTTGGCCGGTAGAAATCAAAAATGCCCATCGGCCTGCGCATATTTCTCGTACCATTTACCTACGCCACATGATACGAGCGGAAGTCAATCTGCGTCTGCCAATGGGTTAAAATGAGTTTGTCACCGGGAAGAATGCTGCATGCGTGAGGCACGGCATGTTTGGCAGCGCATCTCGAAATTCTACCTTGGTGTTCGGGTTCTGATCAATTCCAACCGAAATTCCAAAATCAGCCGTGTATTGCTCGATTGAGCTTTCCCCTTCCACCTAACCCGACGATTATTTCTACCCATTTAGCTATATCCTTCATTTATTTAATAGCTCCAACTGCCTTGCAAGATTATAACGTGGTGGAATTGGTGAAACTTTAGATTTAGACCGGCTTATATAGCAAATGTCTATTTATGGACTAGTAACTTATACGCTCAGGGTCAAGCCACGCCAATAGTTTCTTTGGCTTGGTTCAAGAACCGAGTCCGAGAGTTGCAATACCCCCTCAGGCCATCCAGCCCCCACTCACGGCCGATGCCACTCTTCTTGTGTCCTCCAAACGTGGCCGTGGGCTGGATCCCTAGATGCGCGTTGATCCACACGCTACCAACATCCAAATTATCTGCGATTCGTAAAGCCAAGGCCTGGTCATTGGTCCAAACTGAAGCTCCCAGACCCTGCTCCGTGGCGTTGACCCGGTCGATTACGTCGTCCACATCGGACCACTGCAGCAACGGCACAACCGGCCCAAACGGCTCCTCCATCACAATCTTGCTGTCATCGGGTGGATTATCCACCACCGTAGGCTGGATGAAGAAACCGTTGCCCGCCGCCGATGCGACGTCTCCGCCCGCGAGAACGGTTTGCTTGTTGTTGCGCACATCGGCGAGGAATTCCTTGACGCATTCATACTGGCGCTTGTTCTGAACAGGTCCAAGCATGATGCCGTCCTTGGTTCCATCCCCCACCTGCATCATGGACACATGCTTCAAGAAGCAGTCCTTGAAAGCCTGATAGATGCTGCTGTGGACATAAATTCGCTTGATTGCGATGCAAATTTGTCCCGAATTTAACAAAGCGCCATGGGCGATTTGTGGCGCAATGGCTTCGACATCAGCGTCAGAGCAAACGACGGCGGCATCATTTCCACCACTGCATTTCGTTAGCCATAAATTCGCAGGGAAATTTCAGGAGCGTAAAGAGGGAAAAATGCTTACAGTTCGAGAGTTACCCTGGTCAGATTCTTGCTGGCGCTCTCCATCACCCTTTTGCCTGTAGCTGTGGAGCCAGTGAAGCTGATCTTATCAATCCCAGGATGCGCCGTCAGCCATGGACCAAGATCATCATTACCTCCCAGTACCTGGATGACACCAGGCGGGAAGAATCTCTGAGCCAATTCGACAACCTTGATGCCGCAGTAAGGTGTGAATGGGGAGGGCTTGATGATGATACAATTTCCCGTCATGACCGCTGGCGCAAGTTTCCCACATAGAAGCATAATGGGAACTGGATAAAATTAGTCTGGGTGAAGCTCAAATCTAACAGATCCTAGAAGCTTACAGTTCCAAGGAACAATTCCAACAACGACACCGAGCGGAACATATTGTGTCACGACGTAACGCTCCGAGGTATCCTCCACTACGTCTTCGGGAATATCAAGTTGGCACGTCCCCGCTAGCCAACCAGTAGCAAAGTCCACTTCTTGCTCCGCAAATTGGAGCTGGGGTGCATTAGTACTATCTTTGTTGTAAATTGCTTTGCTTCACATACTGGCTTTCCTTGCTCAGCTGTCAGCAAACGGCTGAACTCAGCTTTGTGCGCTGCAAGGGATGCACAAAAGGCCAATATCTTCTCCTTTCTCAGTGCAACTGGGGTCTTCTTCCATGATTTAAATGCGATTCGGGCAGCAGATATGGCCGCCTCAACGTCGTCGGGTGTTGATACAGGAGATGCAAACAATTTCTCATTATTAGCCGGGTTGACACCAAAATGTGCAGACTCAGTTTGGGTGGCTTGTCCGTTGATAATGTTTGAGAATTTCGTAAAGTCTAGCTTGTCAAGCTCTTGATTTGCAGCCATGTTTGCAGTGTTGAGTCGGTGTATGTGAGACAAGGGTACAAATGATCAGCTATGTGCAGTAGTCCACAATAAGACCCAGTTTCTATCTTGGCGAATATGGGGGAAACGACCGCCTCAAGTAATTGCCATCTCTCCCATGCAATACCATAACTTCGTATTCAGATCCTGTCACAGTGACCGCTACTGCCGAGGTCATTTTCCAATACTAGGTTTTTCGGTTAAATATTTGAAGCAGTACATCATGCTGAAGTCTTGTCTTGTCTTACCCCAACTAACTATACCCCAACTGAGACATGTCACATGGCGCATCACAATCAATCTAGCGGCGCATCCCGTGCGGGACGAAACCAGATTTGAACCAATTATGCCGAGGCCGAGGCATTACCAAAGTCTACATTACTAGGCCGCTCACATTCGTAGGTCCAGCAATCATTTTATAGTCATTCATATTCATCAAACTTCCCCCATCTTGTCCCATACCCAGCAAAAGCTCTCCATAAGCAACAAAGCAAAATGTCTGAACCCACTAACACAACTCGGGCCATTGTGGCGCACGAGCCCCAGGGTCATCAGCCACAATGGAAAATGGCAGAGGCGTCTCTGCGGGATGTCGGTGCTGACGAGCTGTTGATCAAAGTGGTGGCTGTCGGTATATGCCACACAGACATACTATTTGCAACTTGGCCACCAGAGCAGATCCCCTACCCAAAGGTGTTGGGTCACGAAGGTCAGTTTTCCTTTCCCCTCAAACCACGAAACTATCCCAACTAATACCTCGGTAGGAGCTGGAATTGTGTTGAAAGCGGGGTCCAACGTAAGCAAAGCCCGTGAAGGCGACTCTGTGTTGCTCTCATTTCAAAATTGCAAGTTCTGCAAGAGCTGCGGCGATGGCCATCCTTCCTTTTGCCAGAGATTTGCAGAGATTAACTATGGGGGAGAATCTGACGTTTATGTCGCTGGTGAGGGAGGGGTACGCGGAAGCTTCTTTGGGCAGTCGAGCTTTGCAGCGCGTGCAGTCGTCAAGGAAACTTCGGTCGTAAACGTGACGAATCTCTTGAAAAATGAGGAAGAGCTGAAATTATTTGCGCCTTTGGGCTGCGGCTTTCAGACGGGAGCAGGAACCGTGGAAAATGTTGCCGCTGCTGGTGAAAAGGACACCGTCGTCATCATGGGTCTGGGTGGGGTAGGACTCGTGTCAATCATGGTGAGAACCCGCTTTCTAAGGCAATTATTACGATCAAACCATGCTAATATTAATCAGACTGCTAAAATACGCAATTGCGCGACAATTATTGGCATTGACCGCCTGCCCGACAGACTTGAGCTCGCCAAGTCAGTTGGAGCAACCCACGTCATCAACACAGCTGATGAAAGTGTTGATGTGCTAAAAGAGATCATGTCTATCACAAGTGGCAACGGCTCTAGTGTCACTATTGATACTACAGGAAATATGGACCTGATTCGAGCCGGCATGGAATTTACCGGAACCAGAGGTCAGATGATTATCGTTGGAGTTCCACCTCCAGATGGTCTTCTCAATGTTCACCTCATTACATACATGCAGGTATGTGCCAGATAGGAATCCACAACGTGGGCGAGACTGACATTTTCAGACCGGAAAGATACTCCGCGGTAGCATCGAAGGCGATGCTGTGCCAACCGAGGTGAGTGAGACCATAGCCGAGAGTGTTTAATCTCTTCAACTGACGAAAACCAGTATCTGCCTCGAATGATTCAGTGGTATCGGGAAGGGAAATTCCCAATCGACAAGCTAGTCAAATATTATCCTGTATGGACCAGCCCAGTTTCCCTTGGCGTCATATCCTGAAACTAACGTGAATCTGCTCTAGGCTGATGATTTTGAGGCTGCTTTTGCGGATATGAAGAGCGGCAAAGCTGTGAAGCCTGTACTCATATGGTAGATTGGAATGTGTACAAATGCCAGCAAATTCCAGCAATGCAATTTGAGGACGGCTGATTGTGCGAAAGGCCTGCCACCAAAGCCAGCAATGATACCCTTCTTTAGTATATTTAACTGCTGCTAAGGTTGGTGGTTACGACTTAATCGAGCATTAATACATTCTGGTAGTCATTTTCGGCAAATGGCTTGTCTTTCTCCTGACTTCCAGTTTTAAGTATGGAAATTAAGAAGTTATTAATGGGCAGCTAAGAATGGACTGCGATACAATATATGATAGCCATTGTTGAATGATGCAAAACGTGCGATAAGTACTATTGCGCAAAACAATCACCATGGTTGATAAGCTTTGTCTATTTTTAGAATCAATCTTCATTGAGTAGATAAGGCAGCTTAAATGTTGCGTTACGTTGCACAGGTCTTTTTATCTCCCGCAAAAGAAGAGATAGTTGTATGATACAGGGTTGCATTCCCAATGTAGCTCATTGGATCTCAGACAGTCGCATTATTTTGCGTGCTCCTGGATTTGTCGCCTGACTGAGCGCAGATTCGATCTTTTCGCCCACGGAATCAAAGGGGGCGGGGCAGGGAACAAACCCTACAGGCCCCGAAGCTTAGCGAGAAACGTGTCCAAATGTGGTGGGCCACGATGACGCATGCTCCATCCCGTTGCATGGAGGGCGTTCGTGCGAGCCGCTTTGGTTGCTACGACGAGTCAGTGCACTACTAGTCAGCACACTAGTAGTCAGTACACTAGTAGTCAGCATACTACTGGTCAGTACTGCACCGACTAGCTTTTGCATCTGCCGTCAGGGAGCTCTGGGCAGGCAAATTATGAGTCTCTCTGGCGTTCTTGAGGCGCTGGTTCAACAGAACCCTTCAATTTCGTATATGCATCAGCGACATACCAGTGGCTGCTGATGAATCGCGCAAAAAACTGAGATTTGATGTAGGAAAAAACAGCGTCTATTTACTCTGGTTTTCGGCCCCAGACCGCCCTCAGACGGAAGTAGGGGTGGATCTTGCGGTTGCGAACCTCATTTCGGAAATGCGCAATGTAGACCTGGACCTCCTCCCTGCTCCACCCCAGAGTATTTGCCACAAAGAGGACAAAGCCCTCAGTGTCCTGGGTGGCGAACATCTCGCCAAACTGGCCGATTTCCTTGTACTTGGGGTCCTTTGCCCAAGGGCTGATCGGGCACTAGTTGGACGCACCTTGGTTAGCACACGGGCCGTGCATGGCAGTGTGAGCGGGGACGTGATGGGTTAGCTACCTTGCAGTTCCACTCTTTGATGTCGACAAATCCAGCTTCCTCCATTGCCTTTCGCTGGATGCCGTCATCGAGGACGGTAAAAGTTCGGCCGGTCTTCTTGGAGGCTTCGATAAAAATAGTTCCCCACCGAGCGCATGCGGAACCGGGCTTGACGGTTCCGTCGTCGCTCTCTACGTTGGGCGATGCCTCAAAGCTCTCCAACCAAGCGCCGGGCTTAAGAGACTTGTAGGCCTCCTTGAAAAGATGCGTCCAGTCGGGAATGCATCCGATGAGGTAACGGATGTGAACGTAGTCCAAGGACCCGGGGGAGAAGGTCCAGTCTTGGGTGCAGTCGTCGATTTCGCTGAAGAAGGAACAATGAGCAACAGTGTATTATCGCACACAATCCAACTCACAATTTCAGGTTTGGCGGTATCCAGGAAGGCTGGATAGGGGAGACATCTGTGCCGATGACCTCGCAGTTGGGAAATTCATCCGCAAAGTCACTATCGCCGGTCAGCACTAGATAATAGCATCCAGAGATATGATTGGATGCGCATACATGGCCCAAACACCTATGTAGGTCGACAGAGTTTAGTAAGTGGCCTAGTTTACGGGCACTAAATCAAAGGTCTTCATACCAGTTCCGCAGCCAATGTCGACAGCTTTCTAAACCAAAATACTACGGTTAACTTGTGTCACATAAGCCCCAACACTCGACGTACCTGAATCTTCTCATCAAGAGGAGCAAAGTGTAGTTTACCGTCCTGGGCAAGCGTCCACATATGGTGGCTGAAATCTAGTTAACTGGTTATTCCTTCTTACAAATGTCCATGACTTACGCAATGTCCATTGCTTCACTCTGGCGCTCATCGTTGGATCCCCTGGCAAAGTGAGCATTTAATCCCTCAAACCGAATATCGTGGCATTTAGCCTACCAGTACAAGGAGTTTCCTCTCTCACTGTGGTAGGTCCTGCCATGAATGGTCCTATAATGCAGAATGCTTGATGTGATGGAGGCTGTAGATGTCTCATTATCAGTTCCCAGCGCCGAGTCTGCGTCCGCCCCGTCATTGGCTTCGTCATCGGCCTCTAGAGCCCTCTCCGCCGGAGTCGGTTCTGTTGTCGGTGTCTGCTCAGACATGTTGGCGTGAAAATGGGTTCAACAAATGTTGTGAGGATGAAACGTCCGCGTTATCTGGGGACAGCAGCGCATTAGTATGGAACGTGGAACGGCGGTGATAATATGCCCCATGTTGCAGCTGTCACCCGACCAGCGCATGGTGATGCCGTTGGTTACGACGCTGTCACAACGTGTGGAGACGTATGTGCCATGTTGGTTGTATCCTGTTGATCCTGCCTCTATCCTCGCGGTGTGTGGAGACTATCCATCGTTCATGGTTGGCCCTGTCCTCATGTATCCTGGTGGCTCAACATTAGCCGAACTCGCTAGCAGCCGTTCCGGCACTTGACAGGATGGTGAAATTCGGGTAGCAGGGGTTACTTGGGGAACGCCTCCACGCCGTGGCCAATCAAACGTTTCGTACAAATGACAACTCACTCGCCATGCACGGGGTGGGTTTCCCGCCGCATGAAGGCAACGGGTTCGGATCCAGACTCCAGCTTGCGCTTCTTTCCGGATCTCATGCATTAGAATAGATTTCCGATTGGATAAAGTTCGAGTTTAACTGGGGTTTGATCGTAATCTTCAAGACAACGTTTATTTTAGGTCGTCGGGCCTCACTGCACGTCGTAGTCGCGGCTGTTGGGGATGCAGTAGATCAGCGTGTATGTGCTCTAGGGTAGCTCCATGCGACGCATTCGCAACCAACGTCCTCGCGTCATGCGTAACAATGGAGATGTGTTGGTTGTAGTCTATTAACATAGAACACAAGTTTCGCATTAGTAAAATGGGACTAAATAGGGGTCTCCCTGGACTGGACAACTGCCGAGACCTGCAGATAGCCGTCGTGATCTGATTACATGCATTGTTTTTACTACCTTTATCCCTCCAATTGCCTACTTGGGTTTTCTGTTCTTGATACTCGAACATATCTTCTATGGAAATGGCCTTATCACGCGTATACTCTCCCTCTAGTCGATATCGCATGGCAGGCTCATGTGGTATATACAAATGTCTCAAGAACGATCCACTGCTTAGCTGTATGGAAATTATTAATATTTCCCAATTTAGTGGCGATCTCATCTAACCCATCTATTCTCTAAGAAACGAATGTCAAAAGTAAAATATAGGCTTTCGACGCCACAGCTGTGAAAAGGCGACCGTGTTCCGCTAACTCTCGGCCCCCCGGCATCTAAGGCGTGGCTTTGTGGCGTGAAATAGCGCCTGGGAACGCCATTATGAGTTCGCCATCTGGAACAACTTTGCGCCGGAAACTAAAGGAGCCGTCGTACGACGATCAAGCCTCCCGTACCGCGAGGGGAGGCTATGGCCCCCTCCGTGAATGCATGACAAGCTGACGGACGGCCTTGCCGCTTTTGTTAGTTCGGAGCCGCTAGCCCCAGCCAATTTCAACCTCGGCAGAAAATTATTGCCGAAGGCGCAAAGTTCAACGCGTTACCAATGTTGGAGACATTCATCGCTGCCGGTTTTCTTTTTAACTTTGTGATGTCACTGCCGAATAAATAGTTAAAAAAACATGTCTCGCAACCTGCGTCCAGTTGTCGCGAGCTGTCCTGATAAAGCCATTCAGCGTTGGAGATTGAAATGAATGCAAATGACAAAGCACCGATTGGGTCGGTCGATAGCCCAGTGCACATAATTAGACAGGGGCTCTGTTTATTTCGGCTAGACCATCAATGATTCGGAGCTAGCGGCTCCAGAGGCTGATACCATGTCAGTAGATCGCCCTTTGACTGTGTCATGGCGATGGCACTATGGAGATTAGTTGGTCGAGGCCTCCGCTTCCTCCGCCCTCTACCCCGCATCTCCAGATTCGCACGACCCGCCTGGACATCAGGAGTGGGTGCAGCCCCATTCTCCTTTTGGCGTCGTGATTTCACACTTCACAACTTCAAAAAGTTCGGCCGTACGCCCTGCATCCGTTGGAAATACAAGACCCCTCGACGGAAATGCAAGACCAAGACAGCCCCTCAGAAGCCCAGACTTCACGCAATTCGCGGAGGAGAGCCTCCAAGGCCTGCTTGGCCTGCCGGGCCAGGAAGGTGCGCTGTGATGTCGTGCATCGCGACGGGCAATGCACAAATTGCATCCTCGACAATCGCCAGTGCATGGTGAAACCGAGGCCATCAAAATAGTAGGACACGACCCGTTCGAAGCGAGATAGCGAATTTGCTGACAAAGCTTTCCATGAAGTCGTTCTTCAAAGAAGAGGGCAGCTGAGAACCAAGAAGCATCCAGCAACCTGTCTGCCAGCGCGGCGCAACAGCATCATGAACAGCCTCAGGACAGTGCTATTTCGGTGGCCACATCTCGCAGCCCGGCCGTTCAGGAAACCATGTCGGAGAGATCGTCGGAACAGGATCAAACCAGCCCCGGAATTGCCTTGGACCCGCTTCTAGAGCACCCCGATGACGAGGATATTCTCGACAGCATTCACAATGAGATGAAGGACCAAGTTCCTCAGAATATTCCAATAGGTATGCGACATTGTTGACAAACCCCAGCTTCTCATGCGTTATCGATAAAACGGGCACCCGCTAACACATCTATCCGCCTGTCAGCCCCTGAAGCTTGGAATAGCAGACCCACTCCCGGACCCGACACATCATCCGGCAAGGGCTATGTGAACCAGCCACACGTCATCTATTCGTACTACCCCTTCCTGAAGATAGACCTGTCTCTACTTACCGAACATGACGTCCAGTTCCTTGAGGCGCAGGGCTGCTTCAAGGTCCCTGGTCGACAAGCCACCGATGAGTTCGTTCGGGAATATTTCCTACACGTCCACCCAACCTTGCCTCTGTTGAATGAAACCGAGTTCTGGGATATGTACTCCCAAAATACCTATTCTACACAAAAACAACAATCCACATTATCCCTCTTCATTTTTCAGGCTATGCTCTTTGCTGTGTCTAGCGTACGTTGCCAACCATTGTTCAATTCTTAAACCTCGTCTAAATAGTTATAGTTCCTACCCCCCTCTACTATCCGCGATCTTGGTTTCAAGTCACCACCAGAAGCAAGAGCTACATACTATCGCCGCGCCAAGGTACGTCAGAGCAATTGTTATTTGACTCTATAGTTGTATCAAGCAGTATTAAACTAATTGCCCAATGCAGCTAATATTTGACTTTTGTCAAGAAAAAGACCCCATTTCTACTGCACAAGGAGCACTACTTCTATCATACAATGCGACGATGCGAGATCACCGAAGGACGAACTCAATCTGGCTGGCGACTGCCATTCAACTAGCCCAATCTGCAGGGGCACATCAATTCAACTACCACCCAAACCAGCGACCAGAAGTCAAGAACGCTCTGAAGCGGCTTTGGTGGTGTTGTATAGTTCGCGACCGTATCCTGCCTTTGGGAGTTCGACGACAATTGCACATCTCCTTGACAGATACTGATGCAGAAAAGACGGCCCTGACAGAAGAAGATTTTGCTAACGAAATAACCACCTCACGGGTCTACGAAGCGGGAACAAAACGATCCCTGATTAGACTCTTCATCACGCTATGTGACCTTGCAGTGTCGCTGACGGACGTCATCAAGACAGTGTATGCAACAGGTCAGCCTTTTGACGTGAGTTCCCCAAATATTACCAAGCTTCAAAAATCCGTGTCTCGTATTCGGTCATGCAAACTGGGTCTGGATTCCTGGTTTGAGAGAGCAACCATTCGGTTTCCGACACCAGCAGGCATCATGAGCGCCAACGAATCACTAATACTGTACACAAATTTGATGTACATCTATTATCAGTAGGTTATTGCTCCTTCTGCTTCATAAGAATGACTGCTAATCTTAATATTTAGCTCTGCTCGCCTGGCCTTGTATCAGTACGAGGCTCTAGTCCTCAGCACAGGTTCAATTGGACTTGATCATGAAGATAATGGGCTGCGCCACAGCAGGATGCAGTTGGAAGACGCTGCATCCGGAATAACAGATAACCTGAAAGAACTCATCCAACTGAAGCTTGGGAAATACCTGCCTATCAGCGTGTAAGTGGTATCCTGAAAGATGGTGTATTCGTTTGAACTAGAACTGATAGCCCGCACAGAGTGGCCTACGCTGCGCTGCCACTGGTCTTGCACATACTCGACGTCAAACTTTCCACAAAACCATCACAAAAAGCTCAGAAGCAAGGTCGATTAAATGTTTATATGGAGGCAATGAAAGGGCTCGAGTCACAATACGATGGTGTGGATGATGTGTGGGAGTTTATCAAGACGGCAGTAGGCTACGCCACTACAGACGACCCATCGCGGCAGCCACCTCAGGCCATTGAGTTAAGTCGTCCAAGCTCGGCACATTTTGACTCAACGAGAAGCCTCTCCTCGAAGTCTTCAGGATCCATGACACTGGCTAGCGACTGGGGTCATCTGTTTATACAGCGGCCTACTCTATATTTTAGAGTGGCGCTGACCATCGACCATTCTCTATCATTGGGGCGCTACGCGGAAAATGCCAGCTTCCCTCTCTTGCCCACAACATTCTCCGTGTCTCGCCTTCTCACGCAGTATGAGCCGCATATGGTTCAAAATGCCAAACAGATAGAGTCCGGCGACCAGTTTGAGGCCTATGACGAAGAGAACGTTAATTACCACGCGCCGAAAGACATTCCAGACAGACCACCATCGGCCTTGCGCATGTCTGAGAATTTCGAGGGTGCTGTGAACCTAGATTATGGGTTTGAAGATTTCCAGATCCCAATACTTCTGGACGATTTTGACTTCATGGTCTAAAAAAGTGGGAAGGGCTTTTTTGGCTGTTACCCCGGATTTCGACGGCCCTAACTGAACGAGACCGGGGCCTCACTATAAAAATGGCTATTTTCCACTTTCGGGTATAGTCTATTGCGTTAAATAATTATGTAGTAAATATAAAGCTGCCTTCTTCTCTTCCTTCATTTGACTTTTTCAGACTAAACTTCGGCGATTCATTCTTTTTTACACATGAGGCAACCTGCATAATTCGGCGCATTTTGAACAGCCACCAAAGCAAGAGCATCTGTGCCTCTCGGAGTAAAGGGTCTCAGGATAAAATGTTGAAAACTCATCACGCGACAGATAATAATTCATCCGCATGCGTTGTCATCGTGAAAATGTTCGGTTTCTGTAGTTGTTGGATTCAACCGAGGTGGAATTGGTGCCGATCCAATCCTCGGTTGAACATGGCGGATCCGCAGGAACGCACGGTAGTATGCAATACAGTTTACAAAACTACTCCACTAGAGGGCCAATGGAACGCGGTTCCGATCATGATCATGTGGGAGAATATGCCGTAGCTATGATATTTCAGCCGTGCAGGCGCAAGTGGTCAGAGGTAATCCCAACCAAAACGCACAAGCTGGTCAAGATGCCCAATTCGCACCCTCCCACACGTCCCTGTCTCTAATCTTTACACAACTTGCTGTCAGAATCGTCGCCTGTGATAGAGGCGCGTGATGTCCCTGCTTCTTCGTTAATCTCTCAATTTACCCATGCGTATATTCCTAGATCACACGCTCCGGGCCCAATCCAAGGGCCGCAAGAGAGCACCGCAAGCATGTCTCGCGTGCCGGAGTCGTAAGGTTCGCTGTGATGTCTCCCTCAGAGGTCGCCCTTGCATGAACTGCTCCCTAGATGATGAACCCTGCGTGGTGCCAGAGAGAGCGACGAGGCGGTGGGTACACCTTTCTGTCTGGGTTTAGCCCAGGATCTTGTCGTGGATCCTTGATGCTTATTGTTACTAGGAAAAAGTCATTGCTTGCATCTGCCAGTGAGCTCGAACACATGCAAGTTCATGATCACTTAGAAGATCAACCTGAAGACGTAATGGATTCGGTCGAGCAGGTTATGGAGTCAGGTTTAGAGAGCTGCTTGGTATCAACAGACGCCATCATCGAAGATATTCCTAGGTTAGCGCAAGGTCTCGATTCCTCAAGCCATGGTAATTAATATGTTCTCTTTATGTCAATTATTATAACTAAACTATGATCCTAGAATCATGTTCTTCACGCCAAGCCAGTCCAGCATGCCCACTGCCCAGCAGCTTTCAGCATTCGAGAAATTCGCATCCTTCAGGTGTTTTCGACATCCTTTACACCTTCTACCCATTCCTTGGGATTGATAGACTCTCAAACCTGCCGCCTGAAGATGTCAACTTTCTTGAGCACCAGGGTTCCTTACGAATTCCCATCCGACGACTACTGGACGAGTTTATGCGGCAGTACTTTATGCATGTCCATCCTTTATTACCGTTAATAGAAGAGGATGAGTTCTGGGAGCTATACAATATCGATACCGACAGTCCACCACCTTCGAAACGCATACCACTCTTGGTTTTCCATGCGATGATATTCGCCTCTTGCAACTTGGTATCTCGGACAACAATAGAGGTTTTGGGGTATCACAGTATACGGGAGGCAAAATCTTCCTTGTATCGGCGAGCAAAACTTTTATACGACCTCGACACCGAGTCATCACATCTTGCCCTCACCCAAGCCGCCTTGCTACTATCGTTTGGCACCGTTTCAACTAACCGAGATCAAAACACTTGGCTAAGCCTTGCAATCCAACATGCCAAAGCCGCCGGGGCACACTGCTATGCGTCTCCCTCATTATTCCCCGCGAACCCTGATCCACGGCGATTACGAGAGCAGCTTTTTCTCAAAAGGCTATGGTGGTGTTGTGTAATTAGGGATCGTACTCTGGCTCTGCTCTTGAGGCGACCGATTCAGATTACGAGAGACCATTTCGATATTGACAGCTCCCCCCAGCTGGAGCCTGAGGATTTGAAATACGAGTTCGAACGCTCAAAGGTATACAATAGGGAAGTCAAGAAGACCCTTGCTGAGATACTGGCCAAGTTGGTCGAGCTCCATGTTGTCCTGACAGATGTCCTTCAAGTTGTACCGACCTTGGATGACTGCATTGTGCTGGATAATCTTCCTGGGCCAACCGAGGAGGTTTGTGTGGGAAAATGCAAACAATCCTTGGATGAATGGTACAGCACTGCAATCACCCAATTTCCGTCTTTAAAAAGAGGCAAAGGGTCTCAGTCAGCAGGTGACAAAAGCCATGTCCAGCTAGACGCTATTACATTGCACACGAACCTCATATGCATGTACTACTACTCATCTTGTGTGATCGTATCGCACTACGAAATTTTTCACTTGACAATCCCTCGACCGATACCGAGCGCTGGAAGCCCAGATTCGACAAGCTCAAGCAAAAGCGTTTCGACAATATATGAGAGCCGTCAAGCACTTCAACGAGCAGTCAGTGGTGTGACTGAGTGCTTGAAAGAGCTGGCATGCCTTGATCTCGTGCGATGGCTTCCTATTTCGGCCGTTGCATGCACTGCTTTACCACTCCTTTTGCATATTCTGGACATTAACCTACATGCAGCAGCCAAAGAAGCAAAGGGGAAGTCGATGAATAGGCCCGCTATCAAGCAACACCAACTAAACATTCTCATTGCAGCCATGAGGGCATACCAGCCCCAGTATGAGGGTGTGGACTGGGTTATCAAGATCGTTCGCCATGTCATCAGCCTTGCTCGGCTGGATAACCCCAGCTTTTCCAGGACTGGGGAGTGCATCATTGACTGGGCCGATATATTATCACTGCAACCAAGCTTTTACCTGAGTTTAGTCCTGGCCTTGGATGTCGGCCTCAGTAAAGGTCGTCTACCGCAGGAAGACGACTTCCCACAAGGCCTCCGTGATCTCTTTATGGATGGTTTTAATCCTTTAAAACGACTCATTGAGGCCCACCGTGGGGTGAGAGGTCCCCAGGGTTTTGGTTACATATCGGATATTTCGATGGAAGTTGGCCCAAATCTCTTACTACCCACGTCTAGCGTAAATGACAGGCGTGCATCCCAGTCAAAATCGGATGTCAGTATTTGAAAGTCATATTGCCACGCCAGGCCCCCGTAAGCTAATGAGAATTTCAGGTGGCATTGGACAAGCCGGCCAACAAGAGTAGCTCACCCTCAGAAAGCACTGTTTTCGAAGAGAGTGTGACAATTGGCGATCAAATGATCAAGAACAAACACGCGGATACAGTAACAAGTGTGATGCCCAGCGAGTTGGTTCGGGGAGTATGGGAGGAGATGCAAGGCATAGAAATACTGGCTAGATGTATTTACAGAGATTAAGTAAATTTCTTGTCAGTGCGCAGATGTACAGCACATGACTTGGAAGACAGCCCAGTAGACATTTATGGTATCCTGATGCAACAATTTAAATGAGTCATGAAGAGTTGCTTGCTCAAAATAAAAACACTAAAACGCCTATAGACGAATCCCTTCGCCTACAAAATTGGGAAATGAGGCTGACGCCTCGATTAATCTAAGTCTTCCACATTATCCTGAGCTTTTCTCTAAAGTAGCTTCTTCTTTTCCCGGCTGCAGCATTATTACGCTGCAGGAGATCCTTTACACCCTGATAATATTCCGCTTCGCGGTTTCTTAGTTCCGTTTGAGATGCATCTGTGGACAACTCCACGTTATTAATCAAAGATAAGATACCCGGCTGTCTAATTCCCTTACTTAGCAGATAGCCTATCATTTCAAGTCTTTGAGAATAAGGAATTCTTGTCGCATCAACTCCAATGATGAACGATGAAGCAGAAAATCGCTCAAACCCGAAGATGGCCTGCTCTAATATGGCCTTGGACGTCTTGGGCGGAACGGCATGGAATCCTGCAGGATGCTCCTCCATTTTATGCCGCACGTATGGAAGTATAGCATACTGTGTGGCTAGGCCGTTGAAGCTATTCCGATCGCTCATATACCCAGTCTCTTTGCTTGGTTGGTATGAGGGCCACATCATAGTGACCAACGACGAAACCTCTCCATCCATAGAAGGAAGGCAGCCAGACGCTGCTCGATGTAAGTCGTCCACGGCCTGTATTAGAGCCTTTTCACCGCTCACATCGCAATCCACAAGCGACGCGTAGAGCAAAGACCTGCTAACCCGTCCCCAGAATTCGTCACCATCAGGCGACATCTCTTCCGAATTCTGCAAATTAATAATCTCCGCACGAAGAAGACACATGTGGGGGTCGAATGACCGAGGGCTTGTAGCGCGAATGTCCTCCCAAACTCGTGGCTGTTTAATCCACTCCGCTGCGGTTCTGTGGAGATAGTCGACAGTCTGGGTCGATTCGACGGCCTCCAGTATCCCTCTTGTCCGTGCGCTGAGTCTCCTTTTGAGAGCAGCAAGAACTTGATCAGTATTCAGATCATGGAGGTTTATATTTATTCGGTTTCCTCTTGTTTCGTCCGCCAGCCATAGTGTCATCCAATCCACTGGCGCACAAGCCAGGACGTGGAGTTGCAACATCACCGAAACCTCGGGCAGCAGGCGCTGAGGAATAGCTGCATATATTGCATCATAAAGGTTCTCGATCTCGCCTGGCATTTGGTCAAGAATTGATTGCAGTTGCATGAGACTGGCACCTTCTATCAGTTCCTGAAGCAGTGTTTGTGTGACAATAGCTGTCCACAGAAACACGCCGTGGGCTTTGGAAACGACCTGCTCTATTAGACCATCACCGCCATTCTTATACAGAGAATTCAGCTCCGTAAAGGCCCTGATGCCATGGAAATGCCCAACGACAAATTCTGTGATGTCATTCTGGGTTAACTGATGCATTTGCATACCGGGACTATTTGCAAATGCATCGCTGAATTGTGGCCAGGACCGGCTTGCAACGCACACCTTGATTGCCTTGTGTCGAGAAATATCTTGTATGAGCGAACAAATCTGAAGCGGAGCAACCTCAAACTCATCAAGCCCATCAATGAATACCATCAGTCGTATTTTAGTTGCAGCTAAGCTCAAGAGTCTATTAAACGATTCGTGCAGCTCCCAAGAACTCCATGGAGGGAAGGTTTGTGTACTAAGTTCACGAAGTGTAAGAAAAAGTGCCCACCTTCTGGGGCACAAAATTGGGGTTAGATCTGGCCTCTTCCTGAGAATCTGGGAAAGAAGAGTTCGAAGGAGACCTTCTTCCGATTTCCCCAAGTCAAGGCCTGGCTTCCAGGCGTAGTACTTGATTTTGAACACGGGAAGTCCTCGAGCCCATCGATGGAGATATTGGTCGATGTCTTTATGGCTGACTATATGTTTCATCATGGTGGACTTTCCTGATCCAGGCTTGCCTGTTATCCAAAATGGGAGCTGGGAATCCCCTTCCAGCCAGTCTGGAAGGCTAGACCACATTGGCTCTCCCTCACCCGATAGCCTTGGTGTTCTGGTGAATACCCACTGATAGGTTGTTCTGAAGGTGACCGCAATTGCCTCTTCGCGGTTATCCATCGAGTTGAACTGCAGGCTTTTTATGATGAAAGATTCTAGATCTCTGGGAGAGACAGTCGTCTGCTGAGGGAAGTTGTAAAACAAAGACTCGTCATGATCCCAGTCTCGGCTCCATATTCTATCAATGATCTCTTGTGCCACCACGGTACGGCGAATGGATTCTGTTGCGCCTGGCTCGATCGGACCGACACCTTCTCCTCGCCCCCTTTTAGGCCCAGTGATCTGCCCATTCTCCTCTCCTGTATTGAAGATGACTCGACCTGGGCCCAAGTCGACCGTTTTCTCGACCGCTTGATCAAGTGCGGCAATCATGGTGTCAAGCTTGCTGCTAAACTGCTGCTCCCAACTCTTAGTATCCCTAGAGGTGCACCTATGCAACTGTGAGCTTAGGATTAAACTATATAGTGAAGCACTGACCATATTGACATGACCGTAGTCATAATAACCTGCTGGCGTGCATCGTTCAAACGTTGCTTTATTTCGTCAATCTTCTTTCCTTTCCACCATTTCTGCAGGGCCAGACGGAAGCATTCCCCGACTGATCGTGACTCTTCATGCTTGAAAAATACCCTATTTTTGGCTCTCTCATCGCCTTCCAGCTCACTGCGGAAGCTGTCATCTACCCGGGGGAGGATGGCCTCGAGCTCAGACGCGATGTTAGCACATTCTGTGCAAGCGCGCAGCAACACAGCGTCCGTATTTTGTGAGACGCTATTGGTTTCGCTGTGGTGTCGGTTTAAAGTAGTTTTCACAGCAGAAGCTAATTGGGAAATATCTTGGGAGACTGCCGAGAGCTCTTGCAGAGCCAAATCTTGGCCCGTGGCGGAGCGGTAGATATGCCAAGTGTCTGAAAGCAGCCGCTGACCAAAGTCGACGAACTGCATCACCGCAGCCGCAACACCGAGTGCGGACACGGGATCCATGGCAATATGAGTGGAAATTCAAGACATGGAGGGAATTGTGACTAAGTGAGCGATATATAAATTACGCTATTTTAAGTGCTGATGAGGGGGTTCTTATCCTTGCTTGTTTTTTGTCAGCTCGGCTTCAGCCGTACTTGATTGCAAGACTGCGGCTGTTGGGCAAGTTCCAATCAAAGGAAAGTTTAGTGTGGGGAGCAGGGCCACTCACCAATGAAATGCGACCGGTTGTTAACGTGTAGGGTCACATGTGAGACATGTTGGAACCGTCTATTCTCCAGACCACTCCAGACCAGTTAGTTAACATTCGAGATGACTGTGGCAATGTAAGGTATAGACATGGTCACCGC
The DNA here is from genome assembly GCA_020623665.1 of Calonectria multiphialidica. Classification (NCBI taxonomy): domain Eukaryota; kingdom Fungi; phylum Ascomycota; class Sordariomycetes; order Hypocreales; family Nectriaceae; genus Calonectria; species Calonectria multiphialidica. The sequence continues at coordinate 381,527 of JAHVYC010000021.1, forward strand.
GCTCATCCAGTTCATGCACGACGAGATGCACTTAGTCAAGCGGGACACAGATGTCAATTGCGACCTCCATTAGCCTCTCCAGAATCGAATTTGAGTGGGTGTGCCTGTCTAGCCTCATGGGAGGGGTAACTACAGGGATAACCGGAAGACCGCGCTATTCGAGTATCACCTTCAACCGCCAGCTTTGCTTCTGAATATCCCAAAATCTCCCTTACAATACAGTATAAGAAAAAAAGTAGCCATGATGATAAAAGAGCCCCCCACATGAATGGTATCGCTTTAGGAAGGTTTTGAATGTTGATATCTCTTTCTTTTTTTAGCGTGCCTATAAAAGTGGGCAGATGAGGCTAACGAGCAACAATATCTGGGTGATGAAAATACCAAAAATAAGCATACACCGACGATAATTTCCCTGTCATGATTTACCCGAACACTAATTTAACCCTAATGTATCGGAGAGTTGATGGGATCCTGCATTTCTGAGAGCTATGGTTGGATGTATATCATAAATACAGTCCAGCCCCTGTAAGTTTGCTCCTCCGTGGCAGATTACCCATGCTCAATATTTACCACAGAAAACGCAGTAAATATTATGAAGTCAACTGGGATATACCCTTTAGAGAATTTCTCTCTTTTTCTCTCTTTTTTATAGGGGTAAAGCTGAATGAATGGGAGAAGAATAAGGCTGTGCGGTGATGTCGAGATGATAACATACAGGGACCGAACCGTACGGTTTTGAGGTTGCTGACATCCCAAAAATAACATCATGAATTATCAATAGCAACTTCAGCCAATAAGCTTAACAGTTTCCTACTACCAGTGCTTAGTCAACCCTGCGGATAAGTTGCTCAAAGGAATAACCAATAAACCATGCAGTTGGTTTCAGCTCCTATCAGCTGAATGCACATTCATTCTGGCGCGTCCCCTCCCACGCAAACTTTCGCCTTCCATCATTTCCCATGTCTCATCTTGACCTTGGGTGAATCCCCACTCCGACCTTGACCGAAGACCGCCACAGCGATACACTGAGCGTTAAGATGGTCCCATACTTCAATCTGAGCCAGCGCAGCACCAGCACACCGGCGATTTGCTACGATGGCTGCAGTACGAGCCCTGAACCCCTCATTGAGGCAAAGCCTTTCTAATCTATCCCAAGACGATGCGTACAAAATCGCCCAATCGACGGGCAAGCAGCCAGAACTCTGCGTCCCATGTTCATCATTCAGACAAAATTACGATAGGTGTATTCAATGCCTGCAAGATTATAGTGACGATGCCAAAGTCACCCTAAAAAGTTACCTCACACCCGAATTTGTTCAATTCCTTGACTACTGCGACGGGGCACCTGTCACTACGACGGCCATTTTTACTGGGACCGATAACGCGGTACAGACTGTCGTATATATTTTGCCAGCCGAAAGCGCCAGTGGCAGTGCAACGTGCGATCCAACCTCCTCTTCTACGCCCTCCTCTCGATTTTCTTCGACTCCAGCCCAAACCTCACCAGTCTCGACGGGAGCACAAGACTCAAAGAGTCGCAAGGACAACCGAAGTGAATTTTACACAGCATTCAACCTCGTTCAAGACTTTAGGCTTACATATACTCAGGTGGCACAGCAAGCAAGGCATGGTTAGCAGGGCCTATACTAGGCTCCATTGCAGGCTTCGCGCTACTAATCGGAATGCTATATTTTATTATAAAGCGAAGAGCAAGGAAGGTACCCATCCAGCCAGAGCAAGACTGGATGTATGCAAAAGCCGAACTCCATGCCAACAATATACCCCCAAAGCTGCCAGAAGAGGTTCACGGACAAATGGTTCACGAAGCGGCTGGGTCATATTCTCAGCCCATTGAAATGCCTGCTAATGAGGTCGTTGGGAGTGAGATGTCATCTTCGCCCACCCAAGTGTCCGAACGTTAATGGTTAAACAATAACAAGGTAAATATAATAACTATTTGAAGATTTATATGTATTATAATTATTAAGGTAGTAATCGCGTTTTATTCCAAAAGATCATACTGGAAACTGTCAAACCTTCATTGTGGGGAGCAAATGTTGCCTATAACGGCGAACGCGGCAGTTGTTAGATCGCGCAATAACCCCGATTGACTGGGCTGTGCCACTGCCAAATAAACCGGTGTGTGACCAACGGCGCTGACCCCGCCATCCGCTCTTATATACCCAACCCACCGGGTAAGAAGACTTGGCATCGAGCATCGGTGTAGACGATTGACCCCTGAACCCTTTCGACTGAGATGGTGAGCTGAACTAGCGCCCCTGATCCGACGCAACCGATGCCCCATTTTTACAGGGGCTCGACCAACCTATACCCCACTGGTCAGCCGACCTATGGGGCAAAAGTCAATTAAGAAATACACTGAAAAATAAGCATCGAATGAAGCTCAATTAGCTTATGCTTACGTTCAATTTACCGGAGCCTTCTGAATCTACCATCTTGCTTCAAAATCCCCCAACCTCTCACTGCTGTGTCATCGAGTTTCTCAATCAAAGAGGTGACGGAATGCTTCCTCCGTTGAGCGGAATCCATGGAGGTGGGTCAAGCTCCCGTATTTCAACATTTGTGTGGAGCATCGGCCTGCGGTACGAGATGGGCCCGGATTTATTCTTCTGCCGCCATCGAATTAAAATAGCTGCATTCTGAGGGGATTGCCCTAACTAACCAGGTTTAGTTGCCATATCTCGGATATCTACAGATAAATGACTCCACAGCAATATCGAATTTTGCGAGTTTACGGTAGTGGCACGATCGTATGTAGGAGTGCATAACAAAAGGGCCGCCAAGACATGATCCTAACCTGGCCACTGCCTTTTGTGGAAGGAGAATCAAGACGGCACCCTTGTCGACTAGGCACCCCTCAACCGGCCACTACTGCAAACAGAGATCGATTACAGAAGTATTGGACGCTCCACTCTTTATATTCAAAAGAGTCGCAAGGGTGCCGTCTTTCAACGGTCAAAATAAATCCATTGAGCGTAGCATTAGTACAGTATTTAGTCAAAGAGCGGAGGATTAGTTCACGGTATAAGTTGAAGACCGCCCAGCACGTTCAAAACCGTTCACCTAGCATCTGGATTCCAGAACAATCCAACCATACATTCTTTTTGGTTTACAAAGCTTGTAGTAGTTGTTTCCACGAAGTCTGTAGCAGCCATGGTCAAAGCGACAGTTTTCGGTGTCGCCCTTTTGTCAGGTGCCAGCCTGGGACTTGCTGGAGTCATCGAGCCCAGAAACGTTACCGGAGAAGGTCAACGACTTGTGAAGACCAGCGAGGAAGATGCCGGTACATGGATGACTGAGGAGGAGAAATTCAGCAATTTGATCTCCAAGAAAACTGGCTTTGTTGACATTACAGACACTCAGGTATGACTAACTACCTAAGTGAATTTGAGTCGAAAGATGCTTGTGCAAATTTTCCAATATACTTCTAACTAACATCCATGATAGGAACTTGAGAAACTGCAACCGAGCACGGTACTGGCCTTCCCCACTGAGCCATCTCACACCGCTGTCGCGAAGCCTTTGGTTTCACAGGCTAGCAAGTCCAACCTTTGGGGTTGGATCCATACAATGATAAACTTCTACAATCGCTCCTACCTAGGAACTTATACCGCCGAAGGTACCCAGTGGGTGTACGACACAGTCGTACAAATCGCTTCGGTCAACTCGGCGATCCAGGTCACAAAGTATACACACAGCTACTACGACCAGCCCAGCGTGATTGCCAAAATCCCGGGATCATCTAGTGGCGTCGTTATCGTCAGCGCCCATTACGATAGCATTGGTGCCACAGCAAATGGGCCCGCGCCCGGGGCCGATGATAATGCTTCTGTAAGTCATATCCAAATCATACTGCTGCAGATCCTGCCCAGTACACTTGATTCGACTTTTTTGGTGTCAATCTAATATGACTTGCAGGGTGTAGCTGTTCTTCTGGAATCGCTAAGAGTCCTCGCCAATGCCAGCTACTCGCCCAAAAATACCCTGGAATTCCACTTCTATAGTGGTAAAGAGGGGGGTCTGCTTGGTAGCCGTGATATCATGCAGTCCTACGTAAAATCTGGAGTTGATGTCCTGGCCGTTCTTAACCAGGACATGACAGGCTGGGCGCCAAAGAATGTCATCGGCGTCTATACGGATTACGTCAACACAGATTTGACAAACTTTATAATTGCTCTTGTCCCCGTTTACACTGATTTGCAAGCTGTGACGGATGTGTGCGGATACGGCTGCAGTGACCAGTGAGTTTTTCTGCTATGAAATTCCGAGTTCTATTCAATTATTCTCTTGGTAACTAATCACTCTTCATCTCACAGCGCATCTGCAAACAAAGCTGGCTTCGCTGCCGCTTATGTATCCGAGGGGACTAGGGAATTTGGAAGCCCATACATTCACACAGCCCAAGACAATCTTATGGCTGTGGGTCTTCCGCATATTCTTCAGCATATCAAGGTACAAAGCATGAACGAAATTCCTTTTGCAAACGAGCATGCTAACATAGGATTTAGTTGACTATTGGGTTCTTGGTCGAGGCGTCATATTTCTAGACTGGAGTATGGTCAGTTAATACGATGTGAATGCATATTGTGGTGGCAAGTAAGTTGTGGTAGGATACCTCTGCAGACCTCACTCTACCTTCAATAGTTACCACAAACTTATGCAGGGTTATGAATCTAATTGATACATAATTGCACATACGAACTTGGTTTTTTCCCTCGTTATTCTGGTCTCGAAATTGAATATTCAGCGAATTAAGATGACGGGTGGCGCTGTGGTAGAGCCCGTCACGGGTTTTAACCTCACGTGACCGTTGGTCATAGAGTCTAGAATACCTAGGTAACTTCCTGAACTGTTGCCACCATCATTCGAGTCGACTGAAGCCACTGCAGGCACAAAAATGCAAGTAAAGATGTTAAATATACATATAACAACGATGATTTCTCGTTCGTCGCTAACCGGAGTACTAATTTACCCCTTCGTCGCTTAATTATAGATGCGTAGATAGTGTTCTATATGTACAACATCAACGTAATAGATTATAATTACGAATTCACAGAGCCCTTTTGATATGCGGTTTCGGGAAATTTGCCGATAAGAGACCCTATTGTATACCTAAACTTTCATCGGATGTCGATAATAGAGAATGAAAGTCAGCATTAGCATAACCCAGTCTACTTTAAATATGGTGGTTTCTGTTCTCAGTTGGGCTACCCTGGATGTAACCAGAATGCCAACAAAGCTTTGATACCTTTCACAGGCGAGTGGTGGGGGGTTGGCTTGTTTCATGGCGGTTAAATTCAACATGCTCTAGCAATTCTATCAATCTTTCAACCGTATGAATGCGTGATTTGGCGCTCGCTTCACTCCCCATCCGACATATCCATTATCTCCATGATGGCTTCATCGACGCCGCGTGTGACGATTGTGGGCTCCAGCTCAACCAAACCTCCAAGGGCATCAATCCATCCGGTTCCCGCCCTGTCGATCCAGGCGGATTGAGCGCCGGCTGCCCTGGCACCGAGCGCGTCGAATGGGTTGGCTGTCACAACCCATACCTTTCCCAGGTCAATGCCCGTCTTCTCTGCGAAGTGAGCGTAGACCTTTGGGTCGGGCTTGAATGCTTCGACAGCATCGGCTGTGATGATCCTCTCCGACTCGGTGAAGCAGCTGATCTTGGACAGGATTGGCGATGCAGCCACTGACTTGGTGATCATGTCCTCGGTTCCGTTGGAAAATAGATAAAGGTCCAGCGAGGGGTCGTCTAGAGCTAGATCCACGGCGACATTCACATCCGGAAAGGTGTCAAGTTCGTTGTATCCCTCCATGAGCTTGTCGGCATCTTCGTCAGTCAATGTCAGTTCCTTCTCAGCGATGGCATGCTTCAGAGCGGCGCGGGTGATGTCGGAGAATGAGCGGTAGGTTCCTGACTTGAGTTTTAGCCAGAAGATTGGTGCCAGGATCCTGGCGGGAATGGAACGTACCCATGATATTTGCTCGCCAGGTATATTCTAGCTGATAACGGCGCCATTTGGTTGCGATCTCGGCAGACACGTCATCGTTGAATACCCCGCCAAGGTCATCTGCAATGGAATCGGTGGACAATAGTGTCCCGTATAGATCAAAAGCAATCACGGTCTTTTCTGTCATGTTGGCTGGTCTTGACGTAAATTCTGCTGTAAAAATACATATGAGCTCAGGTCTGGCCGCCACGTCATTGAGGAGTAACGCAACCCAAATGCGGGGCAATATTTCCGAACCGCCAACGGCACAAGAGGGAAAGCAGGAGAGAACATAACGTCCGTATTACGTATTAAACTAGCAAAAATACAATGAAGACGACAACCTAAGCCTTGGATACGTCAATAGTTACGGTAGAATAATATGCTCGGGTCCTTGAGGTTTATATTTGCCGAGATGAGGCGGCTCAGCAGGCCAAGGAAAAGAGGGGTTTTTCGTGTGGAGATGCATGAGAGAATTTGGCAGTTCTAAATTCGCAGGCGGCACTCTCGTAGCGATGTACATAATTTCTGTCAGTACAGATGCGAGTATGGTTCATTGCTTTCGGGTAGTTGCCTTTTGGAGGGACAGGCAGAGGGCGGTGTGCTCCTACCAATAGAGTCCACCTGATTTGCAATCCTGTATTTGCAAGCGGAGATTGATCTTGGTCAGCTTGGGTAGCTTGGGCAGCGTCATATGATCACGGGCAGATGTAACCTCGCAATATGGCCAGCAGCTGAAGTAGATCAAACGTGATGTAGACACAGTCTGGTGCTCTGCGATGCGTAACTGTAGATTATTATTCAAGTAGACCAGTCTCATTTGGCGGCGATAGTAGTTGCTTAGACAAAATAATGCCGCCTACAATTCTATTCCAGCTGCTTTCGAAGAGCCGGATCATCTAATCTGAGCATCTTCCTTATTATCTACCTATGGAATCAATATTGTTAGTCAACTTTTTACTGTATAATATACTGAGGCTATTAAATTTATTTTTGAGGTGCCATCATAACTGTTCCAAGACTCGGAGATTACAGCCAAGGCAATAAACCAATTGCCGCGGTTACTGGCATCTATTCACATCTCGAGATAGTCCCTGCATTGACGATGCAGAACTCATGAGTTCTATCCCGCATTGCATTTCAATGATTCTAATATTTCGGTAACCATCTTTTTAGTTGCATCTGTCTCGCACCCTATGGATTTCAACCTCCAGATCCCGATATCAGAGCATCTCAAAATGGAAATACCTGGGTAGTATGGAGGAATTCCCAGAAAGTTGAGAATATTTAAGATGCAAGTATGCAAAACAATACTGCAGCCTTCTTTGTCATTTGATTAGTTCAGGACCGGCAATGCAGCATTCCGAGCAAATGCCATATGGGATTGATAAATACGGCAAAAAGTAGGAAATATAAATAGCGGCGAGAGCAAAAAAACATACAACAGCGAGGATTCCCCGGTCGTCACCGACCCGAGTACTAATTCACCGCTTCTCAGCTTGACTATGGGAGAGCGGACGGGATCCCGTACTTTCTGAGAGCTATGGTCGTATGTGCTAGAGGGTGGAACGTTTGCTGCTTATCATGACTACCTGGAAACGGACACCGTTTTGAACTCAAACCGAGATCGTAATGCCAGCTCCCGTTTTGTTTAGAACATCGCCCCACCGTCGAGTGGACAGCTTAACACCCGATCTAATCAAGTTTTGGTCTAATCTGGTGAATGAAAAGATCACCATTCCATGCATGACTCTACAACAAGAAAGAAATTCCATGAATGATTGTCACATGGGAGGGAACCACAAAGATATTTGCTTAAAAATTAATCGGTGTAACTACTGAGACAAATTTCCTGACGAAGACGAGTTTGACAAACTTTGTGGTGCCAACGAAAGAAAGGATCTAGATGAGATATGCTTTGGTAACTGGGTGAGGTAAGCGGCCATTTGTTAATGCATGCAATTAACCTTGGCTGCGGTTAGTGCAGCTGATTTACCTCCTGACATGTGCCAGTCAGCCTTGATAAATCCGGCGCAGGGTGGAGACCAACTCCTCTCCCCCCCGCATAGTATGTTCGTTGCCGACAAAATCACCTGTCATGATCCCACCAGGTAAAGCGGCTGTAGTCATTTCCACCAACCCTGCTACCTGATCTTCAGGAACGGACTGACCGTAAAAGCCTGCTAGTTGATCCTTTTCAATTGGCGCAATCTCGGCCCTTTTCCCAGTCACATCCTCAATTGCTGCCTTGACATCTTCGGCGCTGTAGTTGCGAGGTCCGAAAAGATCAAAGCACCATGGGCTATTTGCGAGGGGCTCTCCGACCTGAATGAGTTTCTCAGCGCAGACAGAGCCCACATCTCGAATGCTGACCTATAGCGAAAAGTCAATATTGATTACTTCACAATAGGGCGAATAAGTAAATTGAAAATGGAAGCTAGGGCCTAAAATCTGCACCTACCATGGGGACTTTGTGCTGGCTTGGGGTGATGGTGGAGTAGATGACGGGAGGATCTTGCTTTATAGACTTAAAAGCATGTGCCCAGTTCTCCTGGAAATATCCGGCCTTCACAACTACCACCTCGGGAGCAGCACTTTTGAGAATCTGGTCGGATAAGTGATTGAGCCTGAGGACGCCCTGGTGCAGAGTGTCAGTTGGGAGCTGCATGCAAGTGAGGTGGAGATGGAACCTACAATTTCGCGGTCGAACTGGGAACCCATAGAAGAAATAAGGACTAGTCTTTTTACAAAAGACTTAGCGAGAGCGGTTTTGATGTGGGTGGCCGTTGTGGTGGCATAGTCATTCAGTTCAGATCCATTTTTGGGCGGTGGAGGGACGTAGAGAACCGCATCAGAGGCAGTGAAATCCAGACCCACGCCTGTAGAGACGTCACCAGTTGACGCCGTGAAGTTGGGATTTTCCACGAAGTCAACCGGGGCTTTGGAGGCATCCCGGTAGATGCCTTGGATGATGTGGTTTGATCCCTTTGTTAGAAGAGCGCGAATTGTGGCTTCGCCGGCTTGAGTTGAAGCGGGTACGACAGTAATTCGAAGAGACATTGTGTTCGATTGGGAGTGATTTCCTGGAATCTGTGAACGAATATAGTTAAACAGTAGGAGATTGGTGGTGATGGTTGTGAAACTGGTTGGTATTCGATAAGGGTGTCAATGAGCTGCGTTTTGTATCCCTTCGTCTGATCGGATAGGATGGGCTATCCACGGCGCGGAGCAACCCAAGGTCCGTAGACCGGCGAGACTTGAAGCCGACTTCGCGTATATAATCATGACCTGGGTGTGCATTCGGCGGCTGGTGTTGCGATGTTCTGTCTGACCCGCGGACTCCGGCTCCACTTCGCCACGCCTGGGGAAGTCCGCAAGCCTTCTCCGCAAGCCTACTCCGCACGTATTATTCCAACATAATCATTTTCAAAATACACCAAAATCTGTCAAGCAACTAAAAGCTTTTGACGAAAATGTGCATTCGAATTATTTCTTGAAACTCGGACTCGACCTTTCGATTTTGAGACCCTGTGCCCCCCATCCAAATCTAGCACCATTTCCAGTCTTGTCCCCTCGAAAGTGTTGCTATGCTTGCTCAAAACTTGGAGGCGCTACCTCGTCATCTGGGGGCGATTCCCTAAGCGACACATCCACGTATGACATCGTTGCGCCACTTAATTCATAGCTCGGCTTTGGAAGAGTAATCGGGTGGGACAAGCTGATCTCAGACTCCTCCCCCACAATCTCGACCACAATCACTCCACGTGAGGCGGTGGGTGTGTTGAATCTTGTACGTATCAAAGTCAGCCGTGATTTTTTCCCTAAAGTACTTTGACGTTATTCGGCCGCTCGAGCTGATTCGCAGATCAACAGGCTTCCCAGTATCCAAGGCTGGTGTACGGAAGTAAAGTCAGGACGTGAGTGTCTGTTGCTGACTGAAAACGCCTGTGAAAGAGACTGCCACTATCACCTGAGCCGCGTTTGACTGGCGGCCCAAGACCAAGTAGACTTTTGGATAACGCCTCCCATTTCTCTTTAGCAGCCTGGATACAATCATCCCGCAGCTGAACTCGAAATTGTGCGCATACACAACGACATACCCTGTAGCCTCAGCTTCTAATACTGTGATCTCGCCTTCTTTGGAAAGAGGTGCCATGACGTTAGCACCTGACTCTAAAAGGAAATTTATCACGCACAAGTTGCCATCTTCTGTAATTAGCTGAAGGGCCGTCTACCTTGGCTTTCGTAAGCAGGGGGGTTGATCTGAGCTCCTGACTGCGTGAGATGCTCTACAAAAGCGACGCTGTTGTGCTCAGGACTTGCTGGTCGCCAAATTGTCTTTTCTGCTCCAGAATGCCGACATTCAAGCCGACACTACTACTCTACTGTACCTTCGAGATGGAGTTCAACAGATAATTATGGTAATCGATATGCTCAGCCCAATGACACTTGAGGCAAATATGGAAGGTGTCAGTGGCCATTGAAGGATTCTTGTTTTGGCTGCCCCACTAGACACTCGCGGCAAGCCGGCGCAATCATTGGAGAATTCATGGGGCGTATGGATGCGGGCGCACAAAATCCTCGTGATTTGTCAATGGCGCATTCCTTAAACTGGAGCCATGCTGACAAGTTCCAACTCGTTCTTCTGTAGTCTATTTCGTTTTCCCTTTCCCTAGCTATCTTTACCCTTCGCGAACACTGTGGGAGGCATACAAAAAACCCAGTTACAACCGCGGAGGTTCACTCGACACAATAATACCCACCCGCCAGACACTATGGAAGATGTGGAACGAGATATTCAATTGGTTCGAGATTTGGTTGAGGAGATGGACCATGCTGACCCAGAGCGCGATATGCTCCTGAACTATCTTGCTCTCAAAATTTCCCAAAGATTTGAACTGACTGGAAGGGCGACAGACATAGAGGAAGCTATTCAAGTAACTAGAGATGTTGTCAAAAATACGCCGGTGGAGAAACCGATGCGAGTTGGCTATTTGGCCGACCTATGCTGTTATCTTGGCGGAAAGTATGCTTGGGCTGGATCGATATCAGACCTCAATGAAGCCATCGAAGTAGCCCAAGAGGCCATGGACTTGGCCCCCGAAAGCCATCCCGATAAAGCACGTCTGCTAGGCAACCTTGCTGTTCAATTCTGCCATAGATATGGCCACTATGGGTCGATAGAGGATCTGGAAGAGGCAATTCGAAGTACACGGCATGCCATCGAGGTAACACCACCGGAACACCCACATCATTCTCTGTGGCTGAGCCGTCTTGGGGAATATCTTAACAGCAGATATGTTGCAACAGATCTTTATACAGACTTGGAAGAATCTATCCAAGTAACCCGAGAGGCTATCAAAGCTACATCGATAGAGGACCCAGAATACTCCTACCGGTTAAGTAACCTAGGAAACCAATTGAGCAACAAATACTTACTCAATCGATCTATGGCAGATCTAGAGGAGGCCATAAAAGTCAGCCAAGCTGCGCTTGCCACCATTCCAGAGGGCCACGTTGATCGACCTCTGCGGTTGAATGGTCTAAGCGGTCTCTTTGGCAGACGATTTATGGGAGCTGGTGCAATATCAGACCTTGACGAAGCAATTAAACTGTCTCGAGAAGCCGCCCAGATAGCACCCGAAAGCTGTATAGCACGCACAGAAATTCTAAGCACCCTTGGTGATCAACTTGGCGACAGATTCTCTGTTTCCGGAGCTATGGAGGACCTCGAAGAAGCCATATGTGTTTCACGTCAAGCAGTCGATTCAATGCCTCAGGGAGATAGCGGTCGATTTAAAGTGCTTAATACTCTCGGCTCACTCCTTGGCTACCAATACTCGATGACTGGAGAAATATCAGACCTAAACGAGTCCATTGAGATCACAAAAGATGCAATTGATGGCATACCTGAGCACCGCATGGATCGATCGAGAGGGCTAAATAACGTCAGTATCTGGCTTAGTGAAAGATACTCCCTTACTGGGTCCAAATCTAACCTGGAGGATGCAATTCATAATGCTCAATTGGTTCTGAAGTCTATGCCGGAAGATCACCCCGATCGAGGCACGGCATTCAATAACCTTGGAGCCTTTCAAATCCAGAGATACGCATACACGGGAGCTGCTATAGACCTTGAGGAGTCGATCCGAGCAGCACGAGCGGCGGTAAGAGCCACACCCGAAAAGGATCTGGATTGGCCAAAATGGCTCTCTACTCTTGGATTTGCAATTGGAGAAAGATACTCGCGTACTGGTGCAATCGAGGATCTGAACGAGGCTATTGGCATCACCGAGAGAGCTGTTCAGGCTGTTGCAAATGGTAATCCGCATAGACCCTTGTTTCTAAGCAACTTGGCAAGCCTGCTTTCTGAGAGACACTCTCGCACACGGGAACTATCGGACTTGGAACATGCTATAAAGCTCGCTAGGGAAGCAGTGGAGACCACCCCTCAATATCATATAGAACGGGCGAAATGGCTGCAAAATCTGAGCACCTACCTCAGTAACCGATACTGGCGCACCGTAAATCTGGAAGACCTAATCGAGGCCATCAAAAAAGCACGAGAGGCGGTCGAAATTACCCCAAAGCAACACACAAACCGAGCCATCCCGTTAAACACGCTTGGAGTTCTTCTCAAGGACCTCTATAAACACACTGAATCCCTGGCAGATATCGCAGAAGCCACCCAAGTAATCCATGAGGCCATCCACCTGACGCCAAGCGGCCATCCACAGCGCGGAATGTGGATGCATAATTTGGGCCTCTGCTCCGAAGCCAAGTACTCTCGCATGATGAATAAATCGGACCTTGAGGATTCCAAGAGGCATTTCCATGCGGCGTTGGACTGCCAGGAAGCCCGCACCACTGTTCGTATCAAGGCAGGCCAAAAGCTCCTGTCATCGCTTAGCATTCCCCAGGACAACGAACTAGCATATGCAGCTGCCAAAACAACCATTGAGCTAGTCCCACTGTTGACACCACCATCGATCCAAAATACAGATAAGCAGCACCTTCTTTCGAAAATCGTGGGGCTAGCGTTAGATGCGGCGGCGTTCGCACTGTATGCTATGAAAGGGCCGATGGCCGCTATCGAATTGCTCGAGACAGGCCGTGGGGTCCTTGCAACCTCTCTGCAAAATATTCGTGCTAATGTTTCCACTTTGCAACAACAACACCCGGACCTCGCGAAATCCTTTCTGGAGCTTCGCGACCAGCTGGACATGCCGACATCGCGGGGCGCACAGGATATGATTGGTCACAGTCACGTTTCTCATCAAGCCAAGGCTGATGAACGACATAATGCGGGGAGCCAGATGCAGTCACTGCTGGAAGAAATTCGCCATAAACCGGGTTTCGAACGGTTCTTACTTGGTGCATCAGAAGATGAGATACGAGATGCTGCTGTGCGCGGTCCAATTGTTGTGGTCAATGTGAGTTCGTATCGGTGCGACGCTTTGATTATTGAGCAATCCGAAATCCGACTTATTATGCTACCTAGTCTGTCTCGCCAAGAAATCCTGCAGAAATCCAACAATGTTCAATCTCTGGATACGCTTTGCTGGCTTTGGGATTCAATTGTAGGCCCTGTGCTGGACGCTCTGGGGCTCAAAGACCCTCCGTCTGGAACATCTTGGCCACATGTTTGGTGGATTCCTACAGGGCCTTTGGTTGGCTTTCCTATACATGCAGCTGGATATCATATGGATTCAAGGTCAAAAACAGCTATTGACAGAGTCATCTCATCCTACAGCTCGTCAATTAAAGCGCTCATCCATTCCCAGCGCCAGCAACTCCAGGGAAAATCATCTGACAGACCAAAGAAAATGGGCTTGGTTGCCATGCCCGAAACTCCCGGACAAAAGTCACTACACTTTGTGAGCGACGAGATAGCTGTGGTACGCGGGTATTGTGATTCAATGGGAGTTTCATATGTACAGCCTCAGCCATACCAAAAAGACGTGTCTTCGGCTTTGGAGACATGCGACATCTTCCATTTTGCTGGACACGGGAAAACGGATGAGACTAGCCCGCTGCAAAGTCATTTACTCCTGCAAGATTGGCAGCAGCATCCATTGACGGTTGGGAGTCTAATGGAGACCAATGCTCGTTCAAACTTTCCATTTCTTGCTTACCTTTCAGCATGTGGGACAGGCCAAAATCTCAACAAGGCCTTGGCTGATGAGAGTATCCATCTAATCAGCGCATTTCAGCTATCTGGGTTTCGACATGTGATTGGTACACTCTGGGAGGTTAATGACCAGTTATGCGTACGAATGGCTCAGTTGATATATGGCTATCTTGAAACTCATGGGATAACTGATACAACTGTGAGTTCCGGGCTTCATTATGGTATAAGATGCCTCCGCGATGACTGGGTAGATGTGGTAGAAAGACAAGAGAAGGCTATCTTAAACACAGGGTCCGCGAGGGACATTAAGCTATGTGAGGATGAGGAATTTGAGGACCGGGAAATTACCAGACCGCTCTGGGTTCCGTATGTTCACTATGGGATATAAACTGGACAATGGTTGAATAGTAGTTTCTATTTTGGAACTAAAATTTAAACACATACATCTTCATTCCCTTTTATTGTAGATGAGATACCAAAAATAACACAGGTTGTCCACAATTGTGTCTGCCACCTACCGACCAACAAAAGGATTTAGTTCAGACAAGCCGTTCTGGATACCGGAGAAATCACCATTACCGATAAAGAGCCTTAGAAATGAAGTGATGTCATGGTGACGGTACGTGCTAGTGTTAATACTGAAATCTTTAGATACAAAGTGGCTAGATGCTTGCAAAGTTTTAGTCCAGGGTGATGTTGCGGACTGTTGCGCGGATTGGATCCAAGCATCGGCGGCTTTTCTCAATGGCACACAATAAAAGTGTTGAATATTCTCACTGTTCAATAGCGTGCAGTAGCTTGTCACAGGGGTGGTCAGCATACCCCACCTGGTTCAGTTCAGGCGCTGGTCACAGGGCATGGCTTTGCCAGGATAGATAGTAGGGTTCAAACAAATGGGGTATCATAAGAGACCTAGATCACAATTGATTAGGTTACTAATTTAAGTTATATCTGAAATTCAGATGCATCTGGTTCAAAGAGGCTAGCTTATGCCTACTTCGGTCAGCTTATGCCACCCCCGTCGATGGCGTGTGCCTTGTGTATTCCATCTTTTGCGTTTCCTACGTTGATCAAAATCTATCACAAAGAGTATGATACCTCTGTGATTAAGCTATGTTCTCTGCTTCCACCTTTTCCGCTTTCAACAGTCTCAGTCATGGCCATCTACCGTCCTGCCCCGGTTCCCCTGGCCATTGATTCGAGACACGGAGGAATTCAATTTCTTGTCAAGCTCTTGCCCAATTTGATATTCTCTCGCCCGAAGAGATGCCTGACACACCCCCATGAAAGAAATGGCCCCCAAAAGTGACGGCCCCCAACTATGGTCACGTATTAAACTTAGGTTTGTCGATCTACGGTCACATTTGGTGGGTCCACTCCCAGGAAACCAGCCTTGTAATTCCCGCAATACATGTCGTATGAGATAGGGCGGAAATTCGTCTGTAAGAGTATTAGCGCTTACCTTTCAATTGAATACTCCGTATCGTCAAGAGCATTGTTGCATTCGCGATCGGATGGAGACATGTGTCGCAGAGACAGCCATGAGTGGTGGACTTTCGTTACAGGCTGACGCCTTGCAAGTAGCGACATAAAATGGAGGTCAGTTGCGATACGATATGTACACTAACTTAACCATCGAATTCGCATTGGGTAACCTTCTCAACGTATCAAACGCCTGTTTCTCCCGCCTTCTCCAATTCCACCGCCATGGCGTCAACTGATGCTCTCCAACACTGGTTTCCTTTGTACAGAAATGGAACAGAGACTATTCTGAGAGACAACTGTTCGAGCCAATTCCAAGACTATAAAAATAGCATCAGTGAATCTTGCCAGAATACTGGTTCGCCAAAGAACTGCATAGCAGGTGTGGTGATTGATTGTCTAATGACAAATATGCCAGAATCTTGGAAGGCCTCTAGTATGTGTTACTTCTAAAATGGTGTCCAAAAGTTGGATGGAACAAATCTGACCTTTAACAGTGGCCGGAGCAACTGTTCTTCTTGGGGTTCTGCCCTCATTACTGGCTTTACTTGGCTCTACCACCGTCGAGATGGGGCTTTTATCTTTACAACGGCCCTTATTGGCGTTTTTACTGTCAATTGGAACACCAGCTATTGGCCAAATACGCACATTTGACTACGACGATTTACCTAATATACTCCAAAAGAGCAAGAGGCCATTCAAATTATCAGCTCTATCAAATGCTTCTGCTATTACAACAAGTATTCTTCAGTATGTAATTGTCTGCGCTTGCATAGTAAATGTTGCTCTTGCCAACTGGCAGCTTTGCATTGCGACAGTCAACAGCATTGCCCCGACAACCCAATTTCTCCCGGCCGTCTGGCATATAACGGCTATCCTTGTCTATATTTGCGGCACGGTCGCTGTCTATGTTCGCTTTAGAATTACCAAAGAGCCGTTAGAATCGGAGGAGCCAATTTCTCTAAGCCTTGAATTACAGCCTTGTCGCCGACACCCTGTCGCTAGCATCGAGCCCAAAATGGAAACTCCCTTCTTTATATTCATATCTTGGCTTGCATATGTTGGTGGTATAGCGCATATTGTTATAGCAACGCTATTCTTTTCCAGTATGTTATTTATTGCCGTTGGAGATGCTGCTTCCATTGTGGTTCGATATTGTGTCTCAACGGCCGTTTGCAGAATAGTTTTCATGTTTGAGATGTGTGGAATGGGACAGAGAGTCAGTACTGACGAGTACGAAACAAAACAACGTATCATGTGGGATCGAAATGAAAAGCAGCCGATCATGCGCACTGAAGAACTTGTTTAAGGCCAGCTCGGCCTTGCTGGTTATGGGTAGTACAACCTGTTGTGCAATATTTGGTCAAATCATACATGGCAATACTAGCTGTTTTTAAGTAGCAATGGTTTTGAATAGACTCAAAACATTGAAATTTGATATTCGAAGTTTCACGTGTTCTACCAAATCCACTACATGTGAGATGACATGCCGGATCTCTACACCAATGGACATGAACGGAGAACTACAACATAAAAAGAGTTCGAACATAAAAATTCACGTTCTATTGATAGATGTTCACCAGTTACCTCTTTCATCACCAATCATCAACGATCTGAAGCTGCTGGAACCGCTAATGTAGACCTCAGGACACTGTCGGTGATAGGATAATAGAAATTCCATCTGCTGCTACTTAAATGGTTGGGCGAGAAAAGGTGTGCATTAATTGTCTTGTGGAGAATTCAGCTTCTAATGAGTGAATGGCATGCCTTGATGTGCATTCACCTGTCAGGCGGGGATTTTGTTGGTCAACTAGGTGTATCACGCGTTTGGTGAGGTAGTCAAGGCAGAGTACAGTTGCGGCATGAGAGCTGAGAGAAGAATTGAAAAGGCTGTGCTGTTCATCAATATCTAATTGCAAGGTCGAAAGGCTGCAAAATTGCGTGAGCGCACACACCATTAAATCATAAGGGAATACCCCGCACAAGGTCTCAAGAACAAATTACGGTGCCGGTTGGGTCCGTCAAATGAATCGCAGGCCTCGCAAGCCTTTTGAGCCCCTGTCCAGAAGCTATTGCGATGGTGCAATGTTGTAAACATTTTAAAGATGACTTGGAGGCTCTGAATGCCCAGTTCAACGCTGCTGAAAGGCCTTGTTTCGACAGATGGGGTCTGGTATTGGGCTCCACTAAGATAAGCTATTAATTAAACCTTACTAATCCATTAATAATCTAGATATATCTCCATGACTATAAGTTGATTTGGGAATTATTTGGAAGATTTGTAATGTAAATAGCATTTCTCTGCATTCCTAGTTCCAGGCAGGCCGCAGGACTACCAAGGACAAATTTCGCGCAACCCATGCCTGGCCCTTGATTTTCACGAGCACGTCATCTAAATCACTAACATTCGGCTAGTCGCCCTGCAGATGATGAGGGGGAGGGGAACGGATTTCGCGTAATCCCGGATCAAACCAGCCACACATAGTGACTGTATCGGCTGGTGGAGCAGAATCTTGCATATGCTTAACCAAACATTGTTGATTCCCCGGAGCTTCTGGCCCTTAGATATCTGATCTCGGGAAATAACTGCCGGGGAGGATGGCCCACATCCCGGCCCACATCCCGGCCCGCTTTGCTTGCGCGTTCTCGACTGATCCCTCCCGTAATAGGCGAGAGCTTGTTGCGAAAAAAAATACGACCTGAAAATAATCGTTGTCATTTCCCAAGTCCAATAAGCCCCTGAGATGCATGCGGTGTTTTTCCTGCACCTGACATCGATCGAGTTGTAGGTGGGCTTTGTTTGGCCTCTGTTTCACCATGTCGAGCAACGGGAAGGCCGTTGATGCTGTGCCCCCTGTCGATGAGGACATCAGGCCCGCTCATTCATCACCGGAGAAGTTGGCTTCTGAAAAGTCCGATAGCGGCCCCAAATTCGCCGTTGCGGAGGCTCAAGATTCTGCAGTATCGCCTCAGCCATGGTATCGCCGTGTAAAGGGCCTCGTGAGTCGAGGCAAACCACCGGTGCCTGACGAGCGGCAGCCCTCTAAAGAAGCATCGGCAAATTTATTTAGTGTACTGATCTTTCACTGGATCGCACCACTCATGCATGTATGTCAACACCCCCCCTCCGCATTTGCGCTCGTGACTGACTTTACCAAGGCTGGCTATCGCAGACCCCTGGAACCAAATGACATATGGCTTGTCAATCCTAGTCGCAGCGTGGATAAACTAGAGAAGAAGCTCAATGAGAACTTTAAGCAGCGTGTGGCTAATGGCGCCAACCAGCCACTCTTGCGTGCCATGTACAGCACGTTCAAGAGAGAGTTCCTCCTGGGCGGCTTCTTTCAGCTCATATCGACAATTCTCTTGGCCGTTTCCCCATATGTCCTGAAATACCTGATCGCATTTTCCAGCAAGGCTTACAATGCTCAGCGAAATGGTACCCCCGAACCTCAGATTGGCGAAGGAATAGGCCTAGTCTTTGCCATTTCAGCCATGCAACTCATGGTCAGTGTCTCTATCAACCAATTCTTTTACTTTGGTGCAACTATTGGAGGCCAAGCCCGGGCGGTCCTGATGGCCATGATTTTCGATAAAGCCCTGAGAATCTCTGGCAAGGCCAAGGCTGGTGGCTCACCAGCGAACCTGGAGCTGCCGAACAATATCGAACCCGGAACGGAGGAAGAGAAGAAGTGGTATAGTCGAGCTCTATCCAAGATGCTGAGTGGGCCTAAGCCACCCAAGGGGCCGAGCAGTGGGGATGAGGCCGGCTGGAGTAACGGCAGGATCGTCAATTTGATGTCAACCGATACCTGGCGAATCGACCAAGCATCTGGCATGTTCCACATGTCCTGGGCCTCCCCATTATCAATTATCATTACTCTTGCTCTTCTTCTCGTCAACCTTTCCTACAGCGCCTTACCTGGTGCCGGGTTGCTAATCCTTTCGACTCCTATTCTCGGCAAGGCAATCAGAGCCTTGTTTCAACGGCGAGCGAAGGTGACTAAGATCACCGATCAACGAGTCAGTCTTACCCAGGAGATTCTTCAAGCGGTGAGATTTATCAAGTATTTCGGATGGGAGACGAGCTTCCTCAACCACGTCAACAGCATTCGGAAACGAGAGATCAACTCAATCCGCGTCATCTTGGCTATCCGAGACGGAATCAACGCTATTTCCATGTCAATGCCCGTTTTCGCCGCTATGCTTTCATTCATCACATATTCTCTAACCAAAAACGTACTCACCCCGGCACCGATATTTTCTTCTCTGGCTATGTTCAACGGCCTCCGAATGCCGCTCAATTTTCTCCCGGTGGTAATTGGACAGATCATTGACGCCTATGTGTCAGTAGGACGCATTCAACAGTTCCTGCTGGAAGAGGAAGCCAGTGATGAGATTGAGTATGATCTAGATGGCGATAGTGCTGTTACTATTGACAATGCATCATTTACCTGGGAACGCACGCAATCCTCCCAAACTAATAGCCCAACCGAGGAGTCTTCTTCGCGACCGAGTAGCAGCGCTGCTACAGTCACTGAGCCTTTCCAGCTCCGGAACATTAACTTGAAATTGCGTCGCGGGGAGCTGATAGCGGTGATTGGCTCTGTAGGTTCTGGAAAGACCTCCTTTCTGGAAGCCCTGGCCGGAAACATGCGCAAGACCGATGGCCATGTGACGCTTGGATGCCAGACGAGGGCCTTTTGCCCACAGTACGCATGGATTCAGAACGCAACGGTCCGTGAGAATATCATATTTGGGAAGCCATTTGACGCAGGTTGGTACGCCCAGGTTCTGGATGCTTGTGCCTTGCGCCCAGATATGGCAGCCTTGCCAGATGGAGACATGACCGAGATCGGAGAGCGCGGTATCACGGTTTCTGGAGGCCAGAAGCAGCGTATCAATGTCGCCCGTGCTATCTACTGTCGTGATGCAGACTTTATCCTTATGGATGACCCCTTGTCCGCCGTGGATGCTCATGTAGGTCGTCACATTATGGAACACGCCGTGTGCGGTCTCCTGGCGGGAAAATCCCGAATCTTGGCGACCCATCAACTCCATGTCCTTCATCGGTGCGATGGGGTTATTTGGATGCGGGATGGAACCATTGAGGCTGTAGGTGCATTTGATGATTTGATGGCCAACAATGAGGAGTTTGCCAAATTGATGGCTTCTACATCCTTGGATGAAGAAGATAACAAAGAAAAAGACGAGGAGGCAGTTGACATACAAAAGGATACCAAAACTGAACATGAATCAGTAGAGGAGGATAAGCAAGGAGCACTGCTGATGCAGGCTGAAGACCGCGCCGTCAGGAGTGTTTCTTGGAGTGTGTATGCGGCGTACCTTTCGGCCGCGGGCTCTGTCATGATTGCCCCCCTCGTTCTTGTTTTCCTGATCCTAGCGCAAGCGGCCAATATTCTTACCAGTCTGTGGCTATCCTGGTGGACTGCACAAAAGTGGGAGCAGGGATCAAACTTTTACGTGAGTATCCAGAAAGCCAGATTTTGGTGTGAGACTGACATGTATGTGGCTTTAGATTGGCATTTACGCCGGGCTGGGCGTTTTGCAAGTGATATTCTTGTTCCTGTTTTCTGTGTCAATCTCAATATTTGGAACACAGGCCAGCAAGGTCATGCTGTACCGAGCCATGGTCAAAGTGTTGCGAGCTCCGATGTCTTTCTTCGATACCACGCCGCTGGGGCGCATCACCAACAGGCTGTCAAAGGATATTGATGTCATGGATAACGATTTGACAGATGCGATCCGCATGTATTACATGACTCTCGGAATGATCGTGGCTGTCTTTGTTCTTATCATCTCATATTACTACTACTTCGCCATCGCTCTGGCCCCGCTTGTTGTCATCTTCATGTTCGCGTCGAGCTATTATAGGCGATCTGCGGTCGAGATTAAACGACACGAGTCGGTCCTGCGATCAAATGTTTTTGCTAAGTTTAGCGAGGCTGTTTATGGAACGGCAACTATTCGCGCTTACGGCTTGCAGGACCACTTCTCCAAGATGATCCGGGGAACGATTGACGACATGGATGGTGCCTATTTTTTGACCTTTGCCAACCAGAGGTGGCTTAGTATCAGACTTGATGCTATTGGAATCATGATGATTTTCATCATCGGTATGCTCGTGGTTACGTCGCGATTCAACGTCAACCCGAGCATTGGTGGAGTCGTGCTCTCCTACATCCTGGGTATCGTGGGTATGTTCCAGTTCTGCGTTCGGCAATTAGCTGAGGTGGAGAACAACATGAACAGCACCGAGCGAATTCACCACTATGGAACTGGTCTTGAAGAGGAAGCCCCTCTGCATATTGAGTCCGCTGCGGTTCAGCCTGAGTGGCCTGAGCGTGGAGAGATTGTTTTTGACGACGTGCATATGCGTTATCGTACAGGGCTGCCGCTAGTGCTCAAGGGTCTCACGATGCATGTTGCTCCGGGTGAGAGAATTGGAATCGTTGGTCGCACTGGTGCAGGAAAATCTAGTATTCTCGCAACCCTGTTCCGCATCGTCGAGGTGTCCGGAGGCTCTGTCAGTATCGATGGCGTTGACATTGCTCGGATTGGCTTGCACGACTTGCGGTCTCGAATGGCAATTATACCACAGGACCCGACATTGTTCAAGGGCACTGTGCGGTCTAATCTCGACCCGTTCAACGAGCACACCGATCTGGAGATGTGGTCAGCCCTTAGACAGGCAGGACTCGCAGAGGAGGAAGGCTCTGCGAATAACCAGCGCGGGAGCAACAGAGTTGGGTTGGAGAGCGTGGTCCAGGAAGAGGGCCTCAACTTTTCGCTTGGCCAGCGTCAACTGATGGCGCTTGCTCGAGCACTGGTGCGAGGATCGCGTATTATTATCTGCGACGAAGCGACCAGCTCTGTGGATTTCGCGACCGACCTCAAGATTCAGCGCACGATGATGGAGGGATTCAGAGGAAAGACGCTGCTGTGCATCGCGCACCGTCTGCGCACAATCATTGGCTACGACCGCATTTGCGTCATGGATCAAGGTCGCATCGCCGAGCTGGGACCACCGCTGGAGGTGTTTGACGCGAATGGCATATTTAGAGGCATGTGCAACCGCGGAGGTGTTAGAAGAGAGGACATTGTTCAAGCTGGCCTCTCGAAAAAATGAGTGAATAGTTGCAGCGCCTTGATTTTTTTTAAAATGGAGGATTAGGTTATTTGAATAGACAGAGAACGAAAGACAGCGAAAACTTAGATCATGTGCTTCCTTATAGCTAAGCACGTAAATTTTATAGTGGTCCTTCTTGCACACGTATCCGATTCATTTGCATATTTGTTGTGCATCTACAAATTGTAGCATGACGTATTGCCTACTATGCTCTCACTGCATCACCATGCGTTGCTAGCATTCAGATTTAACGGCAAACCCTATTTACACCACCGCCTTGTGACCTGTTTTTGACCTCTGTGGTCTTCAGAGATGCACCCACCATGAAAAAGCCTTACATCCACGAACCCACTGGGTCTGAGCTTTAGGGTGATTTGCGGCACCAAGGCCAAGCTTGTGTGTGCGTGCGCGCGTGTGTACAATAAATGCTCGTACTCAGCCTCTGACAGTGACGACTTCCTTCTCGCTGGGGAAAATTAAATAGTAGTCGACTGATACTTCCTAAGTATGAAAATAACTATATGAACTGCCCCATTCAGTAGGTCAAGGCCCCTCGGCTAATTTTAAGCACCGACAAAACTCATTCCGGCCATTTCATCTCAGAACTTGGGCCGCGCAGATACACGGGGTAGCAATCACTGTCACACTGTCCAAAAGTCGTAACCGGAAGAGGTCTAGGATAACGCATCCGGTATCTAATTCAAGTGGTTAGACTCTCCTAAGGCCAAACCCTTTGTTGACATAGGGAAGTTGGTGAATCACATCACATTTTCGCATTTTCGTCACACATACGCATGCAGTTATATTTTTTGTAACTGATTATCTGGCATCAAGATGCTCTTTTATCAAGGGCCTAAACGCAATGGACCGTTTTTTACCTGGAGGGCTGTCTCCGATAGTACTTAGACTTGACTATATTAGACTTTACAGTCATTCCACAGCAAGACATCTTCAAATCTTCAGTTCTGGAATATTTTCTTTTCGCAAGTCTAATCAATCTCATCTACTTATTTCGTATCTCTTGCCTTTACTATCGGTGCCGACGTCCTCATGGCCTCGGAATCAGAACAAAACAGCTCGATAGATCTCAACAGCGATCGTGAATGTTCCATCAGCTCGTGCGCTAGATACTCCACGCCATCTTTCGAGTATGTCAAAGTGGATGAGCCAATGCAAGAGAGCAAATATTATGAGCCGCCTGGCGAGATAACGACGCTGCCGGATCAGCTCAGTAGCGAACTGCGGTGCAAACTTCGCTGTAAGCCCATATTCACGTCCATGAGGAATGTTCAACTTGCCTAAGCTTTCGCGCAGATAAATACGCCTCCTCATATAGGAAAATATTTGGCGTCATTTTTACCACTAATCTGGCAGTATTCATTGCGCTGACGGTACGCGAACGCGGCAATCCAAAAGCCAGAACCATTGGCACAGCCGCGTCCGCCAACTTGATGGTGTCGCTTTTATTCCGACAGGAAGAATTTGTCAATATGTGGTATGAGATATTCACCATGGCGCCTCATGCATGGCCTCTGTCGATACGCAAAGGCCTTGCCAAGGTATTTCACTACGGTGGCTGTCACAGCGGTGCAGGGACAGCAGCTGTTGTCTGGTACATCTTGTATGCCATCTTGATTACTAAGGAATACTCCCAGAATCCGAATTATGATGCCAAGGTGGATGTAGTATGCAGTTGGATCTTGGTGGGTATGTTTATCATCATATTGACATCTGCTCACCCCAACCTGCGGCGCAAGTTTCACGACTATTTTGAAGCCTTTCATCGCTTCGCAGGTTGGATTGCCTTGGTCAACTTTTGGGTGCACAACATTTTCGCGGCCAAAGTGACCGCGCGACAAGAGGATAAGGCCCTTGGCTACATACTCGTCACATCTCCCAATTTCTGGTTCATTTGTGTTTCTACAACCTGCTCCATCGCATCATGGTCTCGACTTCGTCATGTCAACGTTTATCCGGAGAGGCTGAGTGACCATGCCACCCGCTTGCATTTTAAATATAGAACCATGAAGCCGTTCTATGGAGTCAAACTTAGCGACAAGCCGATGACTGAGTGGCACGCCTTTGCAACGATCCCAGACGTGGATAAAGAGTCGCAGAAGGTCAACGGCTTCAGCGTCGTCGTGAGCAATACCGGTGATTGGACCAGGAAACAAATCGGGAAACCTAAAGAACGCAAACTTTGGATTCGAGGTGCACCATTGCACGGATTACTTTATACGTCGCGCATATTTAAGCAGATCGTCCTTGTTGCGACTGGGTCAGGGATTGGCCCTTGTCTCTCGCTATTATTTGCCAACGCCACACCGCGGCGTGTCATGTGGAGCACTAGGGACCCGCAAAAGACATACGGCGGCAATGTCGTAGCTGCCGTCAGGAAGGCAGATCCCGAAGCCGTCATCTGGGATACCACAGCCCTCGGCCGCCCCAATATTGTGTTAGAAACATATAAGCTTGTGCATGAGTGCAATGCCGAGGCAGTGTACGTCATTTCAAATCCAAAAGTGACGGAGACAGTTGTCTTTAGCATGATGTCCAGAGGAATCCTAGCGTATGGCGCCATATTCGACTCTTGAGAATGCAGTGTTTGGTGATCGGCGAAAATGATTGTATCAGTAGGGCATTTAGGAAGGAATTAAACGGAACTCCGATTCTGAAAACATTTCAATGTCTTTTTCTGTATCGATAGATGAGTTATGCGATGGTATACGTCGTGACTACCGTGTATTGACCCCTACCCTACAACATTGGAGGGAACCATCGCGAGGTAAAGGTCAGATAAATGAATTTTAACACAAAATGTAATTGTGAATATTGATCTGATTTATCCAATCAATTCATTTTGATACTGTCTGAGCCGCGTGTGACCACATCCCGTTGCGATGCCTTCTCCAGTTGAGGGTGCTCGGACAAATGCCGGTAACCCCGGCAAGCCCAGGGCGGATGCCGAATCGCCGATGAGCGGTAATTGGAGGCCCGAGAGCCCGAGCAGCCAATCATGGACAAGACGGCACTAAATGACCTAAATGTTCAAAAAAAAGAAGTTGTCTACATTTTCTCATATTATGTTGCAATAAATTTGAGTAGAGGGGAATGAACATGTCTTATATCAACTTCAAGCTTGTCCAGACTAGCCATCGGGTTTTGGATTGATGATGACGCAAGTGAGACATGGGTTTATCCCACGCACAACCATCGGCGCTTCGGCTTTCGCGAGCCCCGATGTGGCGCTCTCACCACTCCCATTCCATCCCTCTTTCAACGCTGACTTGCTTGTGGAAAGCGCGAGTACGAAATAACAGCAAAGTCTTTTTTTTGATGCAAAGCAAGTACCACCATGGGGGCGGAGTCTCGGAATTCATCTCGTCCCAGACACGCAGCCAATCGCTTTGCTTCTGGTTCACACAGCTGCACCCGATGTCTTGAGAGTCAGGTCATATGCAACGGACACGCTCCTTGTGAGAGGTGCAAGAATGCGCGGAAGTCTTGCGTATTCCCAACCCCGGACCAAGGCCCCCACCGTCGAACTGGGGCGCAAGGATCCGGCACCAAGCGGTCACTCAGAGACGATTTGGAGAGTCGCTTGGCCAAACTAGAATCCATGGTTGAGCAGCTAAGTGGACGCGCAGCAGCTGACTCTAGTAAAACATCGGAAAACTCTAACCAGGAAATTTTGACACATCTGGACGATTCCACCCAGCCCCTTGCGTCAAATAACACGGTCCCAGATGCCGCTTCCAAATCAAGCTTTGAGGCGAATGCCGCTCCGCAAGTGGTCCCTCTCGGGCTAGCGCCTGGTTTTTCGGAAGAGTCACTATTGGCGATACTGAGTGATGGTGCATGGGATACGGGCATACACGCTGTTAGTTACATCAAGCATGCTTCCCAAGCCAAAGAAAGATAACTGATGTCAAATTTTTGACCAGACCGATAACATGTTTGATCAATATGCCGAGCACTCAGAGCCCTGTTCGTTTCTTCCGGACAAGAGACCGCTTTCGGTATATCAATCTGCGCATGTCGATCTTAGCGAACTACAACCTTTACCATCACAGCGAAATGTCATGTGGCATGTGTATCGGGTGAATATTGAGTCGCTCATCAAGATTTTGCATATCCCAACAATGGAAAACATCATCAATCAAGCAAACCTGGTTTTTGCAGAGTTGGATCCCAAACATGAAGCAATCCTTTTCGCCATGTACTATGCTGCCGTCACATCCATGGATGATAAAACGGTACAGAAACCCTGCATGTTTGCTGTACCGACAGCACTAACTCTGAAATAGGTTCAAATGTATTTCAATGCCGACAAGCCACGCCTGCTTGCTGAATATCGATTCGCAACTGAGCAAAGCCTTGCAAAGGCCGACTTCTTGAGATCGACTGACATAGAGCCTCTCCAAGCCCTGGTTTTGTTTCTTACCGTGGCTAGGCACAACGAGGAGGCTCGACTATGTTGGGGCTTGACGGGGATGGCGATAAGAGTCGCACAAGGGATGCGATTGCAGTACGATGGAACTCTCTTGGGGCTTTCACCATACCAGACTGAGATGAGGCGACGGCTATGGTGGGCCATCTGCGCACTAGACCTCTACTTTGTAGAAGAGCTTGGCGCCGAGCCTGTCATTACTAATGATTCGTTCAACACGGAATTTCCATCCAACATCAACGACGCTGATATTTACCCGGATTTGCAATCAATGCCACCTGCCCGCGAAGGACTATCTGATTGCACCGTCGCAAGGGTCCGATACGAGATCATCATCCTCTTACAAAAGCTGCTCGCACCTAGCTCAGACGTATTATTGAAGCCCCCCGCAGATGCGACGTCAATGACGGCGGATTGGGAAGGGATACTCGCGGAAGTCTATGAGAAGCTGGAGACCAAGTTTCTTCATTACTGCCTGATGGACTCAAATCCCCTGCTCCACAATGTCGCCTTGTCGGCCCGTGTGATTTTGATGAAAGCATATCTCATCCTCTATCAGCCCAGGATAGGAAAGAATTATGAGCTATCTGCCGAAATCAGAGGAAAACTACTGAACACGGCCATTCAGGTAATAGAGTATCACAACTCTGTCACAAGCAACCCCAACTTTAAGAACTGGATTTGGTTGCTCCGGATCCACGTGCAATGGCACGCAATAGCATTAGTCTTGTTAGAGAGCCTGCGTCGGCCCTGGGATGCGACATCAGAGCGAGGGTGGAACGCGGTGAACCACATGCTTGCCTACAACAAAACAAATGTCCACTTGAAAAGCAAGGTTGACCGGTCAGAGGTATCGGCCTTGTTGCAATCGTTGCTGAAAAAAGCCCGAAGACACCGGGACGGAGATCCTCACATGGATGAAGAGCCGGAAGGTACAGGTCACGGTCGCGTTGAGAAACACTATGATCCATCAACCGCATCCTCAGTTCCTTTCCAGGGTGGGGGAGTAAAAGGTCAAGGCCCGCAATTGCCTTTGACTCGAGAGCAGGAAGAAATGATTGCTAATACACTTATGGCTTCTTTTGGTGATCCAAACGAACTATGGTCATGTATCAATGACGTGGAGATGATATTTGCGCCAGGAATTGATTATAATGAAGCGAATAAAGAATAGAATGGGGGTTGATTGTCCATTTTTCTTGGACGCAGACTCGTCAATGGTGGAAAGAGAAGATTAATATGATATTTTCTTCATAATATATATTATGTATTGACACTTATCACAGGTGTATCTGGGATTGGGATGTCAAGTCGTTGAACACCAACACGTTCGTCTGGATTTGTGCACCACGGCCCCGCAACTGCGTTTGCAAGAATGGCAAAAATTGGGGGCGCCAGACTAACGCCCACTTACCATTTACTCCGCATCGCTGATCGCTTTATTTTTGGCAAATGTCCGTTTATTAATGGCCAATTGGCGTTGGAGACATCTCCAGATGGGGGTAAACAAAGGTTGCATGCATCAATTGGCAGGCCATATCCATGTATGCATGGAATCTTCAATTGCTTTGGTTTCTTTTTCTTCATTTCCGTAAATCCTGGTTGTTCGAAAAGATTACTGTTATTTTAGGACGGAGGAAAGGAGGCCTTGATGCTTTCACTCCGGGTCTGCTTGCGAATTAGTGAACGGTCGAACAATACTCTGTCGGCAATCATTCCAATGATACCAACAAATTAATCCCAGAGATTTGTAAATTATTCATAAAATTACCGCATTGGCTGCGTCCGATAGACCACGGGATATCCCGCTTTTCTGGTATCTTTCCATGAGGATAATGCATCCCTTGGATATCACGTTTAAGGCCGCAGGAGTGCTAGTGTATGGGGTTATGGGGAACATGGCCCAGGATTCGATCTAGGCTTATCAATTTCATTCTGTCATAAATCACCACTAATCCTCGGCTCTCTAAACCCCGAAATCGCATCGGTGGGCGCTCTGTCATCGCGGTTCCATAGCCGAATCCCCGAACTCGGGCCGCCCCAGCTCAAAGGGAAAACATGCCTACTACCTCAATGAAATGCTAAATATTTGGAGAAGGCATTTATTTACGTAAAAATACCCAGCGCCTTTGCGGGGAGATCATGGGGAAGTTGGGGAAGATGACTTGTTGCGTAATGGAATCTCGCTGTTTTGCACAAACTCCTGGGGACGCGAACGCTCGCCGGGATGACTTTCCTCGTTGAATTGCCCTAGTGAGCTGAGTGGGTGCACGTGGTGAGCCAACCCCAAAGCAGTAAGAAAGGTGAGACAGTATTTATCAGGGCGCGTCTCCGCACTATATCTTGGTGCGGAGACCTCCCCGAGTCCAGCGTGTTTATTCCCCGACCAAGAGGCTTGTTTGGTTGGAGAGTAACTTTATGCCAATGCTTTTGGGGTTTTAGGCGCCAAGTCGGATGGATGCAGCCCTATGGTGCACTTACAATCACACAGTGAGCAACATGGGGAAGCCATTGAAACGACAGCGCCTTCTTGCAACATCCATTTGCAATATCCATTCAGACATTAGCCGGTTCTAATATCCTCCGTATAGCCGGGATGCTGTACTCAGTGCTTGAGGCAGGTAATGCCGGGCTCTCGGTTCGCTGGCTCCGCTTACCTGGAGATAGCGCGCCATCGTGATCTTTGGGGAATGTGGATTCTGGCAACACCACCCCAGCAAGTTTGACATGGCTTTTAGTCAGTCCGAGAGTACGGTACGCTGCCGTAGAAATTCTAGAAATTCCCCATGCTTATATACGGGTGCATATTTGGTTATTTCTTTTTTTTTTTTTTTCTTTCGTCGGAGTTTATTCTGAAAATTCCGTCTGCGAATTTGTTCTGCCGAAAATCTGTTGCCCAACATGAGCCCACAAACCCCCGAGGACAATAACACGATCGACCCATACAATGGCGACAAGAAGAGCAAGACGGCTAACCAGCCTCAAGTCGAATTTGAAGAGGAGGATTCAAAGGTAATCGGCACTCCCCAACGCGAGGATGCTTTTGGAAACGAAGAAAACGCCGAGGTCAAATACAAGGTGTTGAAGTGGTGGTATGTCTCGTCCTCACATCAGACATCTGGTCGAATAAGTATTAATTCACTTTAGGCAAGGAGGCCTTTTGATGGTCGCCGAGACCATTTCCTTGGGTATCTTATCTTTGCCCAAGGCGGTGGCTTCTCTGGGCTTGGTTCCTGCCATCATTATTCTCCTCGGAGTCGGAGTTCTCGCCTCTTATACTGGATACCTCATCGGAAAGTTCAAACTTCGATACCCTCACATTACCGGAATGGCCGACGCCGGCGAGGTGTTATTCGGGCCCATCGGACGCGAGGTTGTGGGCGCGGGTCAGATTTTGCTCCTCGTTTTTATCATGGCCAGTCACGTTATCGCCTTTACCACCGCGATGAACACTTTGACTGGTCATGCGACTTGCTCCATGGTGTTCGGAGTGGTTGGAATGATTATCTCTTGCATCCTATCTCTCCCTAGAACTTTGATGAAGATGTCCTGGCTCTCACTCGTCTGTAAGTTGCAGCATCATGTTTCGCTTCCGGCAATCGCTAAGAGTTTCAAGCTTTTGCTAGCGTTCTCATCGCGGTTATTGTTACCATGATTGCTCTCGGTATTCAGAACCATGGAGGTGTCGTCTCTGCAACGATTGATACCGGTCTTGTCAGCGGGTTCACATCTGCTTCCAACATTGTTCTGTCATATGGTAAGAACCACAACCATCGCATTTAAGATTGAACAATCCATTCTAACTTTCTGCAGCTTCGCATAATAGTTTCTTCACCTTCATCGCCGAACTCAAGGACCCTCGGGACTTCAATAAAGCTCTTACCCTCCTGCAAGCCATCGATATTACGCTCTACGTCGTGACCTCTGTTGTCATCTACCGATATGTTGGCGCGGATGTTGCTTCGCCTGCTCTGAGCTCCGCAGGGCCTGTAGTTTCCAAAATCGCCTATGGAATTGCCCTCCCAACTGTAAGATGTGCATCATCCTTTGGCATACATGGGCTAACACGTGCAGATTCTCATTGCTGGAGTTGTGAACGGCCACATTGCCGCAAAGGCAATTTATCTCCGATTGTTCGCTGGTACGGATCGTATCCACAAGCGAGACTTCATGGCAGTCGGCTCTTGGTTAGCCATTAGCTTTGGACTCTGGATTCTTGCTTGGATCATTGCCTCTGCAATTCCTGTCTTCAACACTCTCCTGAGCTTGATGGTACGTGGTAAATGTCGAGAAGAAGTTAGTCAAATCACTAATCAGAATTCTAGACATCGCTGTTTTGTAGCTGGTTCACTTTTACCCTCCCCGCTATGTTTTGGTTTGTTATGAACAAGGGATTGTGGCTGTCGTCCCCCAAAAAGATTCTTCTCTCATTGTTTAATGGATTTATCATGATCATTGGCCTAGTATTGGTACGTGCTTCCTTATTAGATGACCGACATGTTCACTAACTCAATCAGTGTGGTCTCGGCACATACACATCTGGGAAGGCAATTCATGATGATCCAGGATCCGGAAGCTTTTCTTGTGACAGCAGCACATAAATGTTGCAAATACTGAGGTGCCCCGCTTCACATAGAGAAGTAAGGTAGAGTGCCAGCCAAGTAAGGCGCGCTCTTCTCATACATCATTACATTAGATCTTGCTCCAAAAGCAAATTATAGAGATGAATTTATGCTCTTCAAATTGATGATCTTGATTGACTATGGTTCATATCTCTCAAATGACTAAAGGTAGGCCATAAAGCCTGTTCCAAAAGACCCTAGCGGCTATTTTTGGCAGCACAATCCCTATTGTCTCGATCTTAAATTCGACACACCCATGCGTTCCGGAAACAACTGAAGAAATTAATGCCCAGGCAACGTTTAACAGTGAAGTGTAAGATTAGAACCATAGGATACAATATATTATTGTGCTACCAATAACCTATATGTATAGCCTTCGGGATATGAGCAAGATGACTTTTGTTCATGCGGTTGCGGGTTGAACATCGGTTGTTGTATAGGTTGCACAGTTGGACCCGGTCGTATCAATAGTCATCTGCGCCGCACCATCGTGACCGCTGGCACAAGCACCACCCGAAGCCGTCAATTGACCGTTTCCAAATGTAACAAGCTGAATTCCTTGGGCATTGCAGTCCTCAGCACGGAAAGCCGTTCCATTGAAACCCACGCAAGCTTCAACATTAACCAGGTCGGGCCGGAATCCCGCGGTGAAAGTTCGCTGGACACGCAGCGCATTTTGTCCATTGACGGTTGCCGGGGTCATCTGTCGATCTGCAGCAGTATTCACACATGCGGCATCGACAATCTCGCCGTTGTTGCGGAATGTTAGGCACTCATTGCCAGGGACGCCATTGATTTCAGTAAACACGACCGTTTGGCCATCAGCAGCGGCGGCGCTTCCACCATTGTTGGCATCCGTCTGCGGAGCATCAACAGTGGTGTCAGCATTGTTGTTGCCGTTCGTATTATCGTTGTTATTATTGTTGTTGTTGTTATTGTTATTGTTGAAACCACCGCGAAAGAAGCCACGGTTGTTACCGCCGTTAAATTGCCGGGGGGTAATGGACATGGCAGATGCCGTAACAGCGAAAAGAAAGATACAAGAGAACTTCATATTGACAGGTTTGAAGAGGCAGTTTGACCGGCTGATGAATTAGGGAAAAAAGATTGTTGAAAAAGAAGGGTGGGCCGGCCACAAAAGGTTTCAAGCAAATAAAGCAGAAAGGTAGAGAGATGAGGAGGTTGACTGTTGATGCTACTTGATAACGGGATCCAACGAGCTCAAATAGTTATTTCAATTTCAGATGCCATCCACAACGCCTAGGCTATGCAACATTTGGTGTGGTTTGAAGATACGAGGTTTCGCATTCGTCGCAATTGACCCCTGCACCAGCATCTACTGTCGCATCTCGGAGCGAAGCGACGATCTGAAACCAGGCGCTAATCGCAAACGCCTATTTATTGTCGCAGTCCACTGTCACGCCCCCCCATTATAACCGCATTTGGACCTGTGGGCGCCTAAAATTCGCCCCATTGGTTTTTTAAGGAGCAAGGGGGTGTTGTCACAACAAGAATTTGACGATACCTCAATTGTGTCACTTGTCTTGGTTTGTCGGCTCGGCCAACCGAAGACCTCATCACGAAGTTTCACGACTTCCAAATGAAGAACTTCCATCCGGTCTCGCATTCCGAAGGCCTGCAATTGGTCGCCCCTCGGCCAAAATGCTGCACCTGAAGCTGGGGCGAATGGTTAAATATGGAGTATTCTTCATGCAAAGGGTAAAAGCTGTAAACTTTGCTCTGCAAGGGGCAATATATCAGGTATGGGTACCTCAAAATTGAAGGCTGGGTATTTCCGCCCCATTTGGTTTGGTAGGGTCTCCTGCGCCTTATTTTGGAATAACTCTCTTATTTCTTTCGGAAATGTCACAGTCTAATACCCTAAACCACAATGAAGAAGTGAAGATAGTATCTCTTTTGCTTTTTTTTCTTTAACAGATCTGCGTCTATTTGTGACTTAATTTTGGCTTGTGTTATGAAGTAATATAATTTCGCGTTGCTAATCTGGAGAACGATGCTATGTCTTAAAGTAGGCTCGGAGCGGGTCGTGCGGCGAACAATGATATCAAGCCCTCGCACGAAACTAATGTCGGCAACAAATATTGTCATCATCCCGCCCACCAAAAACCTTTGGGATATGTTCTGATCCCTGCGGCATCAACTACAGAACCAAGTCTCCAATCTTTCCAATAGCTCAGACTGCACCTCTTGAACGTACTCATCTCCTCCTATTGCATATAGCCGTAGCTCTCATAAGATATGAGGTTCCATCAGGTTCCATCAGGTTCCCCACCAGTATTGAAGCGCTCGGAATGAAGAATTAGGAAGATTAAGGTTATAGGCAAGGCTTATTATATAGCGACACATCATTGTTTATCAAGGCTATTGAAAGCCCGGGGTGCGATCTGCTCTCCGCTAAGCCTGGTTATACAAGCGATATGATATGAAGTGCGGAGTCCCCGAACTTGAGGAAATAACTTAAAGTGAACGGAATACAATAATAAGCTTTCATGAGCTCTATTTTGTGAGTCGGAAGAGAGAGAGGGAGGAAGTGATCAAAACCTAGGTCCCTTTTGATGAGAAAGAGTTGCTGATTCTTCTTAAAGCTGCTAGCAACAAGGGCCAAGGTTACATAGCTACTGCTCGGCCATAAAAGCGGGGTCTGTATCAGTCATCGTTCACGCCATATATCCAAGCGCCGCTCATGTTTACACCTGCAGCCAACAACTTTTCCTCTCTATATCATCAAAGAAGATGGCTGGGTCCGACACGCAACCCGAGACAGCCGCTTCTCACAGGCTTTCACTTACCATCTTGGATGAAGTGCATTACGCCTCTGCGGTGAAGGCCATAGCAAACGTTCTTTCCACCGATATTGCCGAGTCCACATTTGCGCAGATTGTCGACGGTGTGCCTCTTTGGGACGTTTTGCGAAGTGCTTATGTTAATCCAATTCTTGATGCGACAAACCACCCCATGCAACACCATACGGAGCTTTGCCCAGGCGTCTTGGAGAAGACTAGGCAATTCAGATCTGACTTCCAACTGGATGAGTTGGATTTTGACTCAAGAGTAAGTATGATGTGAAATTGCTTTACGGAAATTGGCTCTAACTCTGTGCACTGTGAAGCTTCTCATGTCATATCAGGCTGCTTCGCTCGGCTCCAGATCGGCTAATACGCGCCTTATTGAGATTATTGCAGCAGCCATACATCAGATAGCAGTGATGATTCTACGGTTAGATATTTCGTACCATAAGGTTGATAATATCACATCCTGGACTCCATCCAAGGACAGTGTTAGGTGGTGGCGTAGTCACCCCAGCGGCTCGCCTCCCACGCTGTTCTACCATCGCTGGTATATCGACTATGAGCAATACCCAGAGGGTGCTGCTGATATGGCTGGCTACTGGGCAGAGACTCGCATCCTAGGCGGTGTCGCCGTGTTTGACAGATTCGAATCTGAATCAGATGCGGTTTTTCTCCATCCAGATAGGATCCGGTATACCTATCGAATTTACCAACTTCTGGATAGCCAGAAGCGCGATCTTTTAGACTTTTTAATGTCTGATGATCCCGACAAATGTCCCCTGCCACTTCTGCCAAGCGATGAGAACCGGTGTCGCATAGATCCAGAAGAATCAATAAACGCCACTGGCATATATCGCGATGAGTGGGAGCGCAACCAAAAACCGTTTGAGCGAGACTCCAGACACATTACTAGATGGGACATTTTGAACTGGCCGACATTGGACGATTGGAATGACTCCAAGAGGCGTTGGCATGAGAGACGCCAGGAATGGATATTAGCAGCGGCAAATAATGCTGAGGCTGTGGAGTAGAAGGTTATATATGTATTTAGCTGCTGAGTTAATCTGACTGAAATTAGACCCTGGTGGTAGAAATGCAATATTTATGTGAGCGCAAACCCGACCAGAAAAGGGAATCAGCACGACCACGGGAAAGACGTTGTGAGACAGGCGGAAAGACTAGACATATTACGAGAACTTGTCAGATGGTTGTTGCAATGTCTAGGGAAGAATAGAAACAATAATTTAATTAATTCAAGCGTCTAGTAAATATTTGTGGTGATTTTTGCTTTCCATTTGAAAGTCTTTGGGACTCATACTTGGATGTTGGATAGGATGTATGCCTATCATCCACGTTATAGAACCATTATCGCCTTTTCCAGGTAATACGTCAGCACTTCAACGAAGCTGGTGCACTTGACAGTAACCGTAGTAAGCACTATGGGCAGCTTTAACACTCTCGTGATGCTCTTTGGCGTGCTTCTTGATACCCTCCCAGACATTGCCAAGTGTGAAGCGTGAAGACTGGGTGGATGAAACCGCACCTTGCTGGGGCTTCTCGAAGGAAGATTGAGGGGAGGATGAGGCCGTGAGTGTTCGTGTGGTGGTGATAGAAGCGGATGTTGAAAATGGCTGAGGAGGGTAGGTTTTGATTTCTGCGCCAACACTCTTGTGGTGCTCTTTCGCATTGCAGGCGATGGCAACCCAGACCCGTCGGATTTGGGTCTTGGTAAACTCCATCGCGGCCGGTGGCTTTAGTGGCGCTTTTTTTTTATAAAAAAGGAATGAATGCTGATATTGTAGAAGGGGTGTTTCTTTATGACTTTGTAGTCAGTTTACAGTTTTCAAGTGATGATGTTGTCTTATTATACCGTATCATATGAGTATTGGTCGAGTGACCACACATCTAAAATAAAAGGGCACCGTCCCTTTTATAGTTAAGGTTTATAGACATAATCATATTATGGGAAGAAGATTGCACATCAACTCTATTTGTCTCATTAAATAATCCTTCCCTTTGTTTGATGCGGTGTCGTTAAACATTTCCTTTTAGGGGCTATATAAACGAGGTTGCGCGCCGTCCAATGACCGCGGGCAACTGAACCCGACAGAGGGTCCAGACAGAACGCACGCGACAAAGAATGGTAAGAGAAAAGGATTTGCCAGCCGTGAGCCAACTTTGCTCGATCTGGGCTTGGACTGTAGGTGTAGTCTCAAGGACATGGATCCATTACAGGTGGGCGGTTGATTGTCCATGCGTTCGTATTTACTTACTCAAGAATAAGATACAAATAAAGATTCTACTTCCCTGGCAATTTCATTCCACGGAAGCGGATATGACACAGGACGGTGAGAGACAGAGAGGTTGGTGACGAGTGCTCAGGCTCAACTAGAGGGTAGCTCCGTTCTTGATCGGCGTCGTGGGAATCTGTCATGTATGATTTGAAATAGACCAAAAAAGGCGAGGCGTCCCGCCTGCCCCGGAACTTAGCAGAGAAAGTTAGTGATATTTTATTGCGGCAGGGCCTGGCTCAATCAATCTCGACAAATTCGACACACCAGCCTTGCTTCCCCTTGGAATATATCTCTACGCAAAAGCTATCGGAATGACCTCCTTCATCATCTGGCTGAGGGTCTTCTCGGTCCACCTCTATATCCACCAAGCGACTCTTGATAATGCTCCAGCCCGGTCTCAAGCTTTGTGGACCGTACTCTTTGTCCAGATACGCAAATAATCTCTGCACGCGATCTATGTCCCATATGCCTTCTCTCGTCTTAGGTAGGGATTCTATCCATTCCCTAATCCAGCTTGCGGTGAATCTGTCAGATATGTGGTAGGCATTCATCATCGCGACAATGATGCCGTGTCCGTAGGCATTAACGTTGACGCGGAGTGTATATGGGAGACCCACTGCAAGGCGACATATCTTGCGTATCATAACTGCAGTCTCAGCAACAGTGAACTTTGGACCTGTCTCTAAAGAGTACATCAAGTCGAGCCGCAATATTGATGCCAAATAATGCGCAAAGTTTGTAGCTGCTCTTACTGGCTCATATGAGGTTAGGATTGTGAATGGTTTGATATCAACCTCTGAGTCTTCGGCAGGCTGTATGTTGTCTGATGACACTTCATCGTCAAAATCGGGAACATCTCCTGGTGGGAGGTTGTCTCGCCATTGTTCTAGTTCAATTCTGAGCCCATCAACTCGTTCATCCCACCTAGCGTCTGGTCGCAGGATGGTTCTCCATTCTTCTTCTAACTTGATGACTCTCGGCATGATATGAAGAAGTCGATCATAAGGCAAGGTGGATGTGGTAAGGAATTGCATGAGAGAGTTTGAAACCTCGGGTGAGGTAACTCGTTTTTGAACCGAATGCGTAAGATCGTAGATATCTAGCAGAGCTGCAATCCTTGAAAAGGCACGAATCAAGCATTCTCCAATATTTGTTGCCAGTATGAGACTCAAATGTGATGACAGGAAGTCAACTGCAGCGCGGCTGTGCACGTACCATAATCTCATATGCCCACGCTGAAGCTCGAAGTAAGCCAGTAACAAAACTGTACTGAGCCAGGACACAATCTTTTCTCGCTTTCGAGGGACTTGTATATTGGCTTCATTAGAGTTATCTGAAGCATCATCTTCCATCT
Organism: Calonectria multiphialidica; assembly: GCA_020623665.1. Lineage (NCBI taxonomy): Eukaryota > Fungi > Ascomycota > Sordariomycetes > Hypocreales > Nectriaceae > Calonectria > Calonectria multiphialidica. Next base: position 419,840 of record JAHVYC010000021.1, read on the forward strand.
GAGTCTTTCCGATGGTCCCGAGGGCGACGACGAAGTGTTCCAGTGCATGTATCGCTGCTCGGCTACACAGCTGGGGTTCAATATCTGATCTTGAGATTTTGAGAGCAGACAGTGCCAATGCTGCATGATAAAACGACCCATCAAGATAACAAGCATCGAGGACATCGTTGATATACAGCACCGAGAGAACCCCATAAGGTGATGTGTCCCGTACATGATGATAGTATAACATGTCTTCAGGAAACTTCATGCTCTCCATAAGGCCCTGGGGTATGACAGGAGCAGTTTTTATACCGTGGAGGTCTTCAGTGTTAGTCTGGTTGGGACTGTCGCCTCGTGAAGCTATTTGGGTAGGTGGGAGATCTAATGCATCTGACAGGGCAAATATGGAGTCGACATTTTGGCTAGGCACAATTGTTGGCGGCGGGATGCACGGGGAATGCCCACTGTGTCCATCCGCTGGTCCCGGAGAGCCTAAATCAGTGACAGGTACCAATCCTGAATCCCAATTTACCGGAGTAATTGACCCCGAGAGTAAGGTTGTGGCATCGGGTGCATTGTTCGGGTGGTTGGCATGGTGGATCGGGCTTCCCGACTCGACTGCCTCGTTTTCTAAGTCTGGTACCGAGATTTCATTGGGGGTAGAATAGTCAAGGGCGGGGCTCTGCTTTCGGGAAGTGTCCAAGACATTGTCAGAGCCATCTTGCGGCACGAAGGCTGCCCCCGAGTCAACTAGCCTCCGGCTTGATCTTGTACGTCGAGGGGAACTCTGGTTGAACAGCTCTGTTTGGTCTTTGAAGACAATCCGTGGCGCGTAACCGCCACAAGGGAGGCTCAATTTAGTGCACTACAAATACCATCAATCAGTATCCCAAGCCTGGTGAAAATATCAATGAGTCATTGGACATCGACAGTCGGAAGCTAGCTTACGTTATTGCATTCTGGTTTCCTCTCATCGCACTTCAATCGCCGAGCCCGGCAAGTCACACAGCCGTTGCGATTGCGAGTCTTGACGTTGCGCCGTCGGGTAACACGGCCAGACATCTCACTGGGTTTGGTAGCAATGGCCCGTGTATCTAAAATAGATGAAAAGAACGATGCGTGTCTCTGTCGCCAAGACTGCTTGTGGGATCGTTACACGAGGACCAGCAAAGAGAAAGCATCTGTCAAAGCCCGTATGGAATTCCCGCATACAGTAAGATCGAACGAGTGGGGAAACTAGTGGGTAATGCAACTTTTGACCTCCGGCCGTTGAGGGCTAGACCAGATCAGGCAAAGGCTTATTTCCATTGCCAGCTAGGGTTAGTGCTCCCCATTGAAGAACATGGGAGTCATGAGGGATACCGCATCGATTAATTAAGGCTGACCCTCAACATTCACATCTGCCCAATTTCACCTATACAGAGCTAATTGAACAATTCTACAATGCTAAAGCCGACCATTGTTCTTATCCCGTGGGACCCCAATTCCCCCGAGCATATCAGGCGCATGGTTCAGCAACGAGAAGCGTGCGGATGGCATGCGCCGCTTGTTGCGACTGAATGGAGACATGGGCATCTGACGGGAAAGAAGTGCATTTACTGGATTGTGAGCCCCACGATACCACGCCGCATCAATATCCTAATATATTTTCAAGACCTTCCCACAAGACGAGCCCCGGCGCGATGAATACATCAAGATGCACATGGAGGCATATCCAAAGGTAAGTCCAGCCATGTAAGTTGGATCAAATTTTCTCTAAACGTTTTGTAGGAAATGGATGGACTGTTAGACTCTAGCAACACGCTACTGGGAAAGACGCGTATTTCCACCGAAGCGACATTTCTACCGGTTGGACACATCGCCCTCGACGCCCACGACCCTGGCAACGCAGAAAGGCTTGGTCTGAGCGTTCCTGAGTCTGGCTCATACTGGATCAAGAGCCTCTACGTATCTTACATACTCCAAGGCCTCGGCGTCGGTGGGGCTGCTATGAACATAACTGAGCGCATAGCCAGGGAAGAACCCCTCAGTGCCAGACACCTCCTACTAGACACGGTGCACCACGAGGACCAAGTGGACAAAGAATTCGCCATGGCCACATATGGGGGAGTCTTTAAGGTATAAACTTATCATATGGCCGCTGCCTATGAGAAACGCTAATGATAATTGAACTAGATTCCCACACAGGCTTGGTATGAGAGACGCGGATACAAGTTGATTGGGATAGTCAAAAACCTGTACACTGATCCTGACCCCACCGGGAAAGTCTGGCCTTGCAGAACAGTGTTCTTGCAAAAGGATATAGCTTAAAAAAGGATATCACATGGTCCTAACTCACTTAATAATGGTCAAGTAGCCTCATTGAGTGTTTGTTGCGAGCTATGATTATATATAGGTTGCATTTATGCATAATTTACCCGTTGACTTTTGATAAAAGTCATTTTATTTTCATTTACGTCCACCAACACAAACCATAGCTGCTGGTCGTACCGCATGGTGTTGGCATGCATGTCATTCATTATTAAGAACACTCAGGCCAAGTGTGATCCGACAAGCAATTATTGATCTCTGATCTCTGAGAGAATGCGCAATTGAGCAACCCTAGACCCTAGTAATGAGATCATTCAGATGGTGGATACGAGATCCACACAGACTGGTCGCTTGTGTATTCCAGAAAGGGAGATGCTAAACGAGATCAAAACAGATATTCTTTTAACTCTTCGACCCTCCAGAAATTGAACTCCATTCTGTCCTTGGCTACTGATTTTTCGTGATCATTATCCGTGGATGCAGGGGGCCTCTAAAACTGTGGCGAAATACGCAGTCCAATTCTTGGTTCAGGAACACCAAAGGTCCAAGCTCACGGCCACCGACCACGATGATTGTGACCAATCCGGCGCCTACGTGTGCGTCAGAATTACGGATGGACGACAAGAACCCGCCCGCCGAGTCGCATCAAGTGGCCAAGACCATCATCACATTCAATCATGACGACCCAAAGAACCCTTACAACTGGTCAAATGTACGTTTTACAAACTGGCCAAACCCGGCGTGAATACAAGGCGCATAATTACTAACAGCTTTCTACTAGAAAAAGAAGCAATTTGTGGTATTAACTACTGTCCTGACTCTGTTCAATAGTACCCTAGCATCGTCACTTCCGGGTAATGCAATGTCTCCGATGGCCTCCGAGTTTGGCGTCAGTACTGCGCAAGGAAACCCTGAACTAGCACTTCCCATATCCCTCTTCCTTGCGGGATACGTTTTCGGGCCGTTGCTTTTTGCTCCCCTTTCGGAGCTCCATGGTCGCAAATATGTGATGCAAGTCTCATTCGCTGGCTACACCGTCTTTACACTGGCCTGCGCTCTAGCACCCAACTGGGGGTCAATGCTGTTCTTCCGGCTGATGACGGGTACGTTTGCGAGTGCACCCACAGCGATCAGTGGGGGGATCATGGCAGATATCTACAGTGATCTGACGGTGCGAGGAAGGGTTATGACGTACTTCTACGTCGCAATCACCTGTGCGCCGCTAATCGCACCGACGATAGCTGGCTACGTCTCCCAGGCTTCCTGGCGATGGACCTTCTGGGTTGGTCTCATCCTAGCTGGCGCAACATGGCTTCCGCTGGCCTTCCTACCGGAGACCTTCGGCCCTGCTATTCTCGCCCGGCGAGCACGACGGATACGGAGAGATGCGAGTAAGACAGGCCATGGGAATCCAGAAACTTACGCCTCAATTGAAGTTGAAACAAAGGGCTGGCGAAACATGATTGGCGTTGTGCTTGTTCGACCGCTCTACATGCTCTTCACCGAGCTGATCGTAGCTGCATCGAGCATCTACATGGCTCTGGCGTATAGCGTCTACTACATGTACTTCCAAACATACCCCATCGTCTTCAAGGGCATCTACAAAATGTCAAGTAGGACAACCGGTTTAATGTACCTCCCCATTGCAGGAGGAATCTTCATAGGATTCGTGATTTTCCTGCTGTGGGATGCTTACTATAAACGATCTAAGAAGATTGGCCGGAGCTGGGCACAAAAGAACGAGTATAGCAGACTCCCTTTGGCCTGTATTGGCGGGCCTCTCTTTGTCGTCTCGCTCTTCTGGCTTGGCTGGACGGCACGGCCCGATATTCTGTGGGTGTCTCCTTGTCTAGCCGGGGTTCCGTTCGGAGCAGCCGAACTGCTGATCAGTATCGCCCTCACGAATTATCTGGGCGACTCTTACGGTGTGTTTTCTGCATCAGCCATGGCGGCGGGCGCATCTTTGCGGAATCTCGCAGGTGCCGGACTGTCTTTGGCCACAGCACCAATGTATACTTCACTCGGTGTTGACTGGGCGACAACTGTACTTGGCCTTGTGAGCTTCTTTATGTGCGCAATCCCATTCGTATTCATTCAATATGGAGATGCTATTCGAAAACGAAGCGTGTTCTACCAGAAGCTAAAGGTAGACCTGGAAACCTCGCACGGTGCTGTGGAAAGTGAATGAGATAGAGCGGCAGCAAAAGTATACCAAAAGCAATAGAGATAGATATTCAAAACAGCCAGAATAACCCAGCTTTGACACGGGATGATCGATTATACGTCAATCACGAAAATTTAATTGCTATTTATGAACAAAATTTGGGGACCAGGTTGGAGTATGCGAATAAAGCAGCCGCGATAATGCATTTAGAACATAACGGTGCAATCACAGCGCGAATTGCAAATTTGGTTGGAATTGATAACAGTTCTAAATAAAGTATATTGGTGTGACAAGTTGGTAAGTCTACACACCAAAATGTACGTACGGAACCCAATGTAATGACCTCTGTTCATCGTCATAGCCGCATAGAACAATATTTCTCAAAGAAGCATTATCATTTGAATATTTTTCATGTGTGATTCCATCAGCATTGCCCTCCAAATATGTCACACCGCGTGTATCCGATTTGATACCAGCTTCAGCCCGTGACAAAATACCCAACCAGTGATCTCGGAGTTTCTTTGTAGCTTCATGTAAGGCCCGACACACGGACTCGTCTGTAACCCCCTGGTCTTTCATCCATTCATACATTGATTTGGCTATATGAGCGCATTGTTCGTCTTTAATGTCAGAAATCGTTCCAATGACGTGGCGGAACCCTGACAGCTGAAAAGCATTAATCAGATGTATGTTCTCGTCCGTAAACCTATCATTCTTGATCCTACCCGTTCCACAGGCGGAAAGATATGCTAAAAATGGCGAGGCATTGTGCAAGTTAATATTTAGTAGACTATCCACCGTGAGAGGGTCTTTTTCCCCATCTTCAAGAAGCAGTGAGCTCTGAGAAGGATCCTTTCCATCTGTATAGCCATGGCCAGCAAAGTGAAAAATGCCACAAGAAGAGATGTTTGAAACAACGTATTTCTTTCGTTGCTCTGGTTTGATTGCATCTATATGCATCGATTCACAGATTTTGGAGACAATCCTCACCTCCTCATTTGCGAATGGAAGCCGATCACACCCTGGAGTATGCTCCATAGCAACAAGAAGGGCTGATGTGCATGGTTTAATTCGGCGCCGGCGGCTCTGAATAATTGTTTTGATAGAAGAGCTATAGGAAGACATGGCTCTGTCAATTATCGTCCTCGAACCATCTTTTTTGTGGTATCCAGCAGCATGGAGAGGGAATTTGCTCAGTGGCCCGGTAGGAATCCACCAAATATGAGGCACGTCGCTCTTGGAGGACGTAGCCTGAAGTATTCCTAGAGTGCTAAGAATAGGGTCTGCGATTGTATCCCAGAGCCACTCTAAAACCTCGGGAGTACTTGTATCTCCCATTGATTTATCCCTGGCTTCTGTGTAATCTAGATGTGGTAAATGCACTACTTGTACCCGGTGCCTCTCGACAAGTATTGCGTCGCAACGTATTACACTGACGTTTATTACAACGATCGGCCCTCTCTCTGCAGCATTTAGGATGTCGGTTGCGGTGGGTGGAAATAAAAAGTTTTCAAATCCAGATCTTTGGCGGATCTGAAAAACCAACTTGTCAAAGTCCTTACCGGCTTCGTAGCGCGGCAATGCCTGGGCATCCCATGACGCGGGCTGGTTTTCGTCGAAGGTTTTGTAGATCATTTGGGGGTCGAGCAAGTCTTGAAGCCGAGAAAATTCATTTGCAAGCTCGGGGTGGATTTTCTGAAGCTCTACGACGTCCGCTCGCACTTCCTCCAAAGATGCCGCAAGGACTCCACGCCCCTTTTCGAGGAAGTCCAGCATTACTAGCGGTTCCCTGCCAGCTTTCACAGCCACTGCCACCGCATTGGAAGCTAGGCCTACCATCTTGCTCAGAATATGTTGCTTATCGGAATTTTGCAATGATCTTAAAGCCAACCCAGGGTACAGGTCAAGGACAGTAGCTGCAACATCACAGGCTTTTTCCCAGTCTGATACAGTTACGTAATATCCACAAATGTTTATTCCCGCTTCAATACGAATGATGGTTGGCGCCTCAGTCTGGCCCAAAGAGGATTGAAAGCATGCAATAGATCGCTCCAGATAAATCACCTCGCCAGTAGTGTCAAAGCGCTTTCGGAGGTGGCGACCGAGGTTATTAAGGTACATGGATCGATCTGGGTGATTAATCGGAGTGGCGTCGACAGCCTCCTCCAACATTCGAATGGCTTTTTGGAGATGAACGTCAATTCCAGTGTGATTGAACTTTCGCAAAAGCTGGATCGCAAGGTTATTCAGACACATGACCCGTTTCGGATGATCTTTTGCAGTCAAGTCAATCGCCTTTTGTGACAGTCCAATTGATTCATCGAGGTCAGCGATTTCTCGGGTTCTTTCGTATCTGGTTCCGAGTTGTACTCCAAGATTGGTTAGGCACGCTGGTCTGCTTGGGTGATCCATTGGGCTTGCATCGGTTGCCTCTTTTCCAACTCGAATGGCCTGGTCAAGATCGACCATGGAACCCGTTCTGGAGTACCTCAAACACAACATAGTTCCAAGATCATTCAATGCCGCAATGCGTCGCTTGGACCCTGTTGAGAGGATATCAATAGCTTGTTGCTTCACTCTAATTGCCTCATTCAAGTAGTCCATTGCACCTATTCGTTGATATACTTTTCCAAGGAAGTTGCCAAGGTTCGTCAATATCTCCGATTTGTTGTTATCATCTGTTGGGACTATTTCCACCGCTCTCCGCACAATTTCAATCGCATCTTCAAGTTCGGCCATATTACCAGTCCTGGAGTAGCTGCTGTCCAGTTGTAGGGTAAGATCATCCAAACGAATATACAATTGGGGATCGCCCGGTGCCGTGAGCTCGACCGCCTCTCGTATATATTTGATGGCATTGTGCAGATCGTCTCCTATCCCTCCCACAGAATATCTTTCTCCCAGCTGACGGCCACATATATGCAAATAATGTCCCATATTCGGGTCGTCTTTGGTGGCTCCCTCGATCAGTTCTTTTATGACTTGAATTGACTCTTCAAGTTCCGACACCATTCCAGTATCCAGGTAGCTTGCGCTCAGTTGACTTGCAAGGTTAGATAAGAATCTAGCTCTTTCTGGGTGGTCTTTTTGAGCCAGCCTTGTGGCTTCGCGCGTTACTCCAATTGCTTCTTGAAGATCAGAAAGTCTTGCTAGCCTTTCATAAAGAGTGGCGAGGTGGGTTCCAAGCTGGTCCAGGATTTTTATGCGACTGGGGTGGTTTATTGGAATCAGATCAATAGCTTTTTTTGACTCTTGTACTACTTCCTCAAGATGTAATAGTGCCCCTGTACTCGAGTATCTCTGAACAAGTCGGTTTATGTGGTTCTTCAAGAACATGGCCATGTCAGGGTCATCTTTGTACGCTTCTCTCAACGCGTCATTTCCGATTAGAATCGCCTCATCAAGGCTTTCCATGGTTTTGATGATTTTTGACCTCGTCTGAAGATAGTTGGCAAGGTTGTTTAGAAGCATCGGTCTCTCCCTGCTGCCTTTTGAGCTTAGACGAACTGCCTCCCGGGTAATTTCAATTGACTGTTCAAGATCTGATGTGTGTTTAGTTTTTGAATATCGATTGTAGAGTCGAACCGATAGATTATTCAAAAAGCCTGAACGATTCCGGTGGTCTTGGGGGGTAATGTCAATGATTTCTTGAGCAAGCCGGATCGATTCATCCAGGTCAAAGATGTTTTCTGAGATTGAATATCTGCTACTAAGGCGAACGCCAAGAGTATTGAGTCGCAATGGCCGGTTTGGATGGTTCGCTGGGGTTTCGCTAAGAACTTCCTGTGAGAGACGGATTGCCTCATCCAGATCAGATAGTGATCCCGTTTCAGAGTATCTTAATCCAAACAGAACAGCGAGATTGTTTTTGCTAGCTGCCTGATTTGGGTCATCTATAGAGGCCGACCCAATGGCCTCTGTCATCATTCGAATACCATCATCAATATTGCTAATGCCACCTGGCCTTACGTACAGAGCCATAACCCGACCTTGGCTATTCGAACTAGCGGTTAGGGTTTGATTGTAGCTTTTGGATTGGTTGGCATCCCCTATACTGTTTGAAACTTTGTCAGAATTAGACATGGTGGTTTATGGTTCTCTTATGTCAATCTTAAAAATGGTTGTAGTGTTTCAAGGTTGTATTAGCATGTCAAAGAGGAATCAACTTATTTGTCTGCATTTGCGGGGTAGCGAGTAGACAGATAGAAAATACAGGTGAGCCGCCTCATGTGATACGTAGTTACGTAAGAGATGATAACCTAACTTGGTTGCCTGGTCCTGTCTCAGCCGCAGCAGGAATTTACTGTGCCAAGGATTAATGTCAGCCACCAAAACATGGGCCCCCCCGTTAGAAGGGCCCTCCCTTATGGCTTAATCACAGATAGCCAATGCAGACCCCAGGAGGAAAGTTTTGCTTGGCCGCGTTGAGTGGTCATGATTATGTCACAAAGGACAGCCCATCTTCGGGTAGCTGACATTACAAGAGGGGTAGTAAAAGCTCGAAATATGACCATGAAATATTGAGACGCCTTGACACAAGACAAGATTTCTCAAGGCAGTCATACCGTCGAATTAGCCTGGCTAACGTGCCCAAATAGGTATTGTAACAGCCGAGCCACCGTGCTGCGCATTCAGATTTCACTAAGCGTCACGATCCACACAGTCATAGATTTCAGAAAACACGGGATCTCGTCAAGTTTCCGTATAGTTGCCCATTGCTTCCAGTTCCAGAGCTAAATGTTTCAAACTTTAGAAGTTGTAACCGCTAAAACTGCAACCAAACGAATCTCCTTAACTTTATCTACCGTTAAACTACCACGTAATATTCCCATATTATATGGATGAAAAGAGTGACGATTTTCTTCTTGCGCTGGGCCGACCTGGACTACCTGTAATCGTAAATGCGACGCGACTTTGTCATCCTTCCGCGGGTGAATATGTCGCTGAACCAAGTCCATAGCTCTAGTGCAGCAAGTGTGCAGAGATGCATTGGGAGCAGTATGGCTGAATGCAGTATATTGCGCTCTCTACACTATGTGCTGATCGGTTCTATTGTTTGGTAATCTGGAATCGCCGCGCCAGCAACATTCAAAAGGTGCGTTAATCCTGCCTCTATTGACTGCCGTCTTCCCGTTTTCCACTTTTCGCTTGGCCCAGGATAGGCTAGCCGTTGCCCTTGCTGGCTACTTGGGCATTTTCGTGGCGATTCTCCGCAATTTAGCGACACGTTGACATCTGGTTGGCTAGCGTCATGTACTCTCGAGCGCGACAAAGCTGACACCGAACATGGGTGCGTGTGTCCTCAGCTGTCAGCCTAGATCTTCGACTATGAGGGGTTTTCTCGTCTAAAACATAGGCCAGCTATTCCTCGCGATCGTATCGCTATTGACTGCTCGTCTGCTCAACGGCGCGCGCCTCCATCGCCCTGAAGTTCCACTGCCCAAACCTGACCCACTCCCAGCCGCTTAGTCGGCTTGGCACGACACCGCAATGACAGAGAGCTCTTGCAATTGGACGAACCCGTCCGATTTCATCAACCAAGTCCTGGAGCTAGATTTCAATGTTACGGCCGCTGTGACAGAATGTCCCAATGCTTGTGATTTAGTTTATGGCGAAGGGAACCCGGTAAGCACATATTCGGCACTTCCCCCTGGAAATATCTGTTTCTTTCTGGCTAACTGTGGCAAGGACATATCTGGCATAGGGGTTCGTGGGTTCTGCAAACCTGTCAATCGCATACTAATCCCATTCGGCTCTCTAGGTCATGATTTCATACTTCATCCAAGTTGGTCTCACCTGTCTCTATGGGCCCATCCTTCCTATTCTAGATTACATCACTACTGATACCGCGACGCGTTATCGTTGGGTGAAATATGCCGTCAAATTCCTAAGGAAATGCCAAAGTTCTGTTACTGAGAGTAATCTCTTCTACTGCCTCACTATACTAGTTGCTTCCGTCGCCAGATGGAGACAGTCGCCCCCAATTCTTGAGAGCTATTTCATCTTCCATCTCATGATAATGCAGGGTTTTATATTGGTCACTATGAAGGCATCTACCGATCTGGATTGGTATTTAAACCCAACAGTGCGTGACTCATTGGGCAGCACCCTTTCTCAAATGACCCTGTTTTTTGCTCAAATTGGAACTATCCCCTCCTTAATAATACCCGCATCATCGTACAAAGGATACCACAATGTCAGCAAGGCTTGTCATGAAGTGCGAGGATATCTGGACACAAGTACATTGTTCCGACCAGATGATGGTAGCAGCAGCGTGGCAATAACCCTCGGTATTGGAGTGGCTGTCGGCGTTGCCTTTATTCTGCTCATAATACTGATCCAAGGAGGTTCCTTCAGTTACCTGATATCAAAAATACGTCAAAACATCCCAGATTGGTTGCGAGGTTGCTATAAGGAGCTTATCTTCTTTTTATTGCCGGTCCTCTTTATTTTCATTAATGTCTCCTCCGTTGTCAGCTTGCAAAGAATAAGGGATTTGACGAGGGGTCCCGATACAAGCGGATCCGAAGACAGTTGGGGATATGGTCAAACGACGGCTGTGTTGCTATGGGCTCCCGTTTTAAGGACTGCAGTGAAGACTGCCTGGGGTATGTTTCTTTTAGTTATTGGAATTAGAGAGATACTGATATCAGCAGGCGCTTGGTGTGGAGAGAAACCTCTGTTACCCACAGACAACTTCCCGAACTCGCAATCGCAAGAGCAAAAGCCCCAAAGCAGTGTGCCCAATGTAACACCTGGTGCATATTCTTTTACAGACTCGCTATCGAGTACGGATACCGTCGTGGGAGATAAACAAGTACTGGCCGGTGAAGGTAAACGTGGGGATCTCTCGGAAGCAACCCCGGGCCCCATCAGTCAGAATCGGACATATGAAAAATCAGGATTAAGGGAAACTTCAGAACAGGAAATTAGCTCACATGAAGCTCAATCCAATGAAAATGGTAAGTCCCAAACTGGTGCTTCCGGGACCCCTAGCTGGGATGTCTTGAACGTTCAGCGATCTGACCTTCACCCAGGATTCAGGCGACGAGGTACTCAACCTCACGAGAAGTGATTTGCACGGGGAAGGATTGTCTGAAGAAATGAACACGATTTATCACTAATTGTTCTGGAATGAAAGTCTTCAAATTTATTCTCTAGTAGGCCTTGTGATGTAGGTTTTTTTTGAAGGACTGGCTATTCGTTTTGTATGCAACGGCATTCTATAAACCAAGTTAGAAACTTGCAGCTACCTTCTTGAATATTTATGATTCTTTGAAAACAAGCAGGTCTTCAACAAGGCATATACCTGAACGCCTGTCCAGTTTATAAAAACTATGGTTATTGATCTCCTTTCGTCGAAGTAGTCATTTCGTGCGTCATCCTTTCTATGCAGGACATAAGAGCAATGATAGGCTAGCCCACAGTTGGTATTTAACCTAACCCCTTATTGCTAGCTATTTCAAGAGAACGAACACCTCTTTTCTCGTCAAAACTCGCCTAGGCTCTATTCACATTTCCCTCTTATCAATATCGACCATACGTTTGCAATATCATTCGTAAATTTCCTGTAGCTGCAGCCGAAGAAGGTAAGACTGATCAGGGTAGGTAAAAAGCCATGCCTCCTCTCACCTACCCTAAACCGCTTCCAAAGCCGCTGTATGAGGCTATTCTGATCGGGCTGCTGCTGCTGGAAGCAGCCGACCGCATCGACCTTTCTAGGTGGGTGAGTAGGTGTTATTATTTTTCTGCTTCTCTCTCAACTCACAAATAGGATCACTATTGTACGACGTATTGGTGGGTTGAGCACTTCACTTTTGCCGTATCGGTTAATGCTATAGGTAATATCACAAAGTACACCAAAATAGAAATGGAAGTTCTACTCTTAGAGCTCAGACGAGTCTAAAGAAAAGCTGAGCAAAAAAAGAATACCTGCAAAGTGGGAAAAAAGTCAAATTGGTTTCATTTGTGTCGGTATCCTCTGTTAAAATTTATCTTAGACTTATAGTTTTAATTTGGGCCTGAAGAAGAAAAGTAGCTAATAGATCCAGGGTATGGCCAGAGTACTGATTAAAAAATCTGTCTGAGCCGCTCATTAATCTCGGCCACCGTCATTTGGCTTGCGGCCTTAATTTCACACCTCTTCAACCTCACAAACTCATCCACTAACCGCGAACCCAAAGCGGCCCTCAAGACGGTATCATTCGCGAGCTGCACTAGCCGACCCTCCAGAGAAGCAGGGATAAAGTCCATGATTCCCAACTCATCCTTGGACATCGCCTCGAGCGGGTTAAACGACAAGTGTGACAGCGGCTTCACCGTCAGTTCCCTCTGGCTCTCGATGCCGGTGATACCGGCCGCGACCAGGGCCGCAAAGGCCAGGTATGGGTTCATTGCCGCGTCCGAGAAGCGCATCTCCCACAGGCCCGGCCGTCGCTCCCGCACCGCGCACGACTTGTTGTCGTGCCCCCAGCGTACCAGCTGTTTAGTCGTGTCGCAAGCGAGGCGTCGGTCGCTCTGGAGCACGCTGGGCATAGCAAAGGCCCCGATGGCAGCTAGATTGCCTAGCACACCGGATAGGAAATAATCGGCGGTCGCCGTGTCCGAGACGGAAACGCTTGCGTGCAGGCATTGATATAAATCGCCCCGCTCGAACGGGAACGGGCACATAGTCGCCTCGTACCCGTGGCGCCGCGCCACCGTCTTGATGGCCTCACGACAGTAGATGGCGGCGTCGGCGGCCTCCAACGGCCCGTACGGGGGCAGGACGATTTCAAAAAGGCCGGGGCCCATGCCCTCGGGGTGATACTTAAGTATGTCGATGTCGGCGCGCGCTAGCGTCTGGGCGATGTCATCGAGCGCGCCGGTCAAGGCTTGGTCGTATAAGAAGGTCGAGTTGAAGTTCGGGCGGGCTGTCGCCGGCCGTGCAAAGTCTGTGGCGCCCGACTTGTACAGGAGGAACTCGAGCTCAAGGCCGACCAGTATTTTTTGGCCCGTAGCACTCTGGGCCCGCTGCACCTGTTTCGCCAGGATGCTTCTCGGACACAGGCTAAATCCGTCGTTGTAGTTATCGTCGCCTGATTCCGCTGTGCCTGTTTCTCGGACGGTGCACATGACGATGGCGTGGCTTGGATAGAAGGAGCATACTTTCAGCGTGGCCCAATCCGGCACGATCTTGTCGACCCCAAGTTGGAGCGCCTCCAGGTTTGCCGTGTCGAACGCCGTGATGCCTGCAACGAAGACAGACATATTGGCGTTGAAGGACCCGTCCACAGCTACTTTGAGCGTGGCCTTTTTTGGCATGACACTCACGCGGAGCACCGCCGCATGGTCCACGACAACGAAGCGAACGAAGAGTACGTCAGGGTTGCTGTCCAAGAAGTCTCGCACAATTGAAAGTGCCATCGTGTTTGTAACTTTCAAGTTCAGTATTGGGAAGCAGACCTGAAATCTGGGCTGAGAAGTAGAAAAGGCTGACTTGCTTTGTTCTGCGTTAGGTGTTGTGTAGCGTAAGGCGTTGGGCCGGGCAGCGATGAAAGAAGGGGGAAGGGTGAAGAGAATCCGCCCACCCGAGTGCATTACTACGTCTCTTTATAGACCTCTCCTAACTTGTATTGCGTGATATATTCCCCTGTAGCATGTCATTGATGACACTTCTGCTGCAGCGGCGACGGGTGCGATACGGACGGCAAAACCGGCAGGAGATCCTGCTGTCTTTAACTATGAGGAGTGCCATATTTAATAAGCCCGGGTCCTTCGTGGGCGAGCGGTTGCATCACACGTCTATCTGGATATTTGTTGGGACCAAAACAGTACTCAGGCGTGCTTAGAATTTCCCCAAAAAGAGGCAAGCAGGACTGTTCTCATAAACTTGAGCATCCAGCCGCAATTTGTTTAAACTGCGTTAAGTCGCGTGTACACCATACATATTATTGGAAGTAGATTAGACCTTCATCTCATCTACTTTCTTATCCAATATACCCCAAACAGGGTCCTATTCACGGCATATATCTACATCACAAGATACTCATTTAGGGCCTTCCATAGGCGAATCTAAATTGGACAGCATCTCCCGAACAATATCCTCCACCGAAGCCGCCAAGGCCGAAGCAAATTCATCCGTGAAGCTCGTGTTCCAATACCCGAGAGCTAGCTGAATCTTCTCCGTATCGATCTTCCCTGTTAGCTCCATATCATGCTATATATCACTATTAGCCATACATCCCATATCTCCATATTTTTCAACAAGATCACCACAAAGGCAGAAACAACGACCATGGGCAAACTTATACTTACCGCGAGCGGATCATAACCCTGTTTTCCTTCGAACCTCAGCCGGCTCTCCACGCCCGCATCGTCCGGCGTCGCGAAGCGGTGGATGTTGATGATGGTATTGTAGATAGGCCCAACCGGTAGGGGGGGTTCCAGGACCTCGAGGAGTCGCTCCCGTATCTCTGGCCACGAGAAGTTCTGGAACGGCAGCCGCGCCGTCATGGCGGCCTGCACGGTACGTAGAACGTCGCCGAGCGTTGGCGTCGTTATTAGCTTGAGCTCGTACCGCGACAGTACCGTGTTGAAGTAGGGACCGGCCGCATCGCCGATGCCGTCGACGAGCGGCACGTCGCGGCCCGACACGAGGTATCCAAACACGACGTCTGTCGAGTCTGGCAGTGCGCGCCGCAGCGCAACGGCCCACACTGCGTGCACGAGGTTGGGCACTGTGACGGCAGTTTCTTGGCAGAAGCGCTGCAGCGCGTCCAGCGTGGGGAGTCGCAATGGGATCCAGCGCTGCTGGCGTGTGGCCGTTGGGTGGTGGTCGCCAGAAGCAGCAGAGGCGTCGACAGGTAGAAGACTGGGCTGGATCCCCCTGAGCTGTTCCTCCCAGTACGCCAGTGCTGGCTCTGACGCGCGGTGTGCCGTGTACCTAACCAGGCTCTGGAAGCTAGATGCAATCCCGTCAGGCAGCTGGCCCACGTAGGCGAAGTTCCAGTCCCGGAGAAGAATGGCGACCGAGTTCCCGTCCAGCAAGGCGTGGCTGAGCTCCCACGAAAGAAAGACCTTGTCCTGGGCTACAAGATGGTAGAAGGTGAGATGATAGGGCGGCTCGCCACGTTGTAATTTCTGATATACGATGTCTGTAGGTGGCGCTGTGCCGCTGAACTCTTCGTCCACATTAACCTTCACATGCGCAATGGCCGGAGCGTGACTGTTGAGTACAACCTGCACGAATCCAGAGGATTTGGTCGGCACAAACGCAGTCCGCAGGATCGGGTGGCGGGCAACAAGTGTCGCAAACGCCTCCCCAAGACGGATTGGATCGATGTTCTCACCCGACGCGGTGCCCGTGACCTCAAAGTCGAGTCGGGTCATGTGGTGCCCAACGGTCCTCTCCTCTGTATCCAGCATGTCGAGCTGGGTGGGGGTGCACTTAAAGATGTCGTCCAGGGTGTCCATGTCGATGTCTAGCGACGGCAACGTGTCTGTCAACAAAATATCCAGCTCCTCCTCGCTTGAGAGTTGTAGCAACGGGAAATCACCGGCCGTATACTTTGGCGGCAAGGTGGGCAAAATGGAGCTGGCTTCTTGTAGGCAGGCTTGGAAACCATCAATCCAGCGGGTGATGAGGTCGCGCTTCTGTGACCGGCTATGGTATGATACGTCGAAGCGGAGTTCGCCCTGGTGGACGCCCACTTCAATGCCGAAGAGAGAGAAGCGATCCTGCGGCAACATTTTGTCCTGGGCCAACAAATCAACGGCAGCAGGCTTAAAGAGCCCATTCTCATTTTCCAGCTCCGCAAAGTGGCCGGCGAAGTTGAGCATAATCTCAGCCACGGGCGCTCCTGGAGCAGCAGAAGCTTCAGCAGAAGCAGAAGCTTCCGAGGATGATCGTGGTAATAACTGGCTGCAGGTGAATGTGGCGAAACCGTTGTCCAGGAACTTGTTACGTCGGTCTTTAGTCAAGCGGACCGCTGTGATCATATCTCGTGCCTCGTCTCGGTCAAGCGATACAGGGAACAACGTCGTGAACCAGCCCACCGTGCGGAGAATTTCGATGGACGCACTCCACGGCTCACGGCCATGGCCCTCGAGGAAGACACTGGGTGGGTCCCGGTCAGGAAAAACCCGCGCGAAAGAGGTGGCGACTGCAGCGAGGAATATATCGACAGGCTTGGTGGTGAAGGCCGTGTTGGAACCGCGGAGAAGCGATGACGAGGTAGCCTTGTCCAATACGAAGCTGTGATGGCTGGCATCTGAGGAAATATTGCTGAACCCATATTCAAGGCCCCAGTATTTCGCAGTATCGAAAGCTTGGAGGCTCTGTTGCTCCTGCAGGAAAACAGACGGCTCCAGTTGCTGACAATACTCGGCCTGTCGAGCAACCCAGGCCTGGAACGACATGGATGATCGCGGCAAGGAATTGACTCGGCCCAGAACGAGATCCTCGAGGTCTTTCAAAATCACCCGCCAGGACACCAAGTCGATCGACAAGTGGTGAGCAATCAGAAACAAATACTGGTCTTCCCGTGTCTCAATAAGCTCGGCTGCAAAGGTTGGACCTTTCTGGAAGTCCAGGCGAAGTTGAGACTCCGAAGCAATATGTGAGATACTCGAAATGTCATCCACGCTATGCACACTTAGGATTTGTTGCGTGGGGTTGAATTTGGAAATATATTGCCTAAAATGATCAGTTAATTTCTTTAATGGGCGTTTCAAGGAAGTAAAAATGGAAAGGGAAAATGATGGGGGTAAGAACTCACTTCCAAGACCCCGAGTCGTGCTTATAGCGAGCACGAAGCTGCGCATGGTGCTTCACCAGCGTCTCCAGGGCACTCGACAGGGTAGAAACAGACACTCTTGCGCTCAGATTAAGCAACATGCTCTGCTCAAAACCATTGTTCCCAGTGGGCGTGACGCGGAAATAAAGCCTCTGGATCGGTGACAGCTCAAAGAGAACATCTTCAACTACCAAATCTGCGTCGTCGTTCAAGACCCCCGCACCCAGGATCTGCAGGCCGGCGGCGAGGTTTCTGGGAGTCGCTACATTTGCCATCTCTCTCAAATTCCGGGATTTCGTGACATCTTGCATGGTGAGACGCAGACCCGCCGCTGCAGCACTAGATACCAACTGCATGGCCGAGATTGAGTCCCCGCCGAGCTGGAGGAAGGCGCTGCGGCGATGGATGGCCTCAATGTCGACATTAAGAACACGGTGCCACAACTGTCGCAGGGAACTCTCCTTATCTGTCAGGATCTCATCGCCGTCGTCGCCCTGCGCGGCGTTGTCCCCATCCGCCACCAAAGACACAAGCTGAGCCCACGCTCGGTCATCCAGGCCTTCCAACCACGCCAACACATACTTTCTGTTCAATTTCCCTGACGAAAGAACCGGGAGGGCCTCAACAGGGATCCAAAAGTTGGGCACCATGTGGCTTGGGAGCACGTCTGTCAACTTCTCTCTTGCAGTGTTGATGAGGCGCTGCGCCGTCTGTCTTAAGTGGTCCCTATGCAGTAGGGTCAAACCTACTCCAGCTGCCGTCTCTGCCATCCGTGGCCCTCCTTGTTGTTGTTGTTTTTGTTGGAAGGCTGTGCTCTTCTCTCCACTAAAAACGGCCACGAGACGCTTGCGGAGTGGCCCTGCGGCGGGAATAATGACGACGACGTGGCCTATGTCTGGAATGGGGGCTAAGTGGTTCTCTATCTCGCTCAGTTCCACGCGCTGACCCCGAATCTTGGCTTGGTTATCTTTGCGTCCCACCCAAACGAGCGAGCCGTCCGTATCGTACTTGACAATGTCTCCGGTGCGGTAGAATTTGTGGCCGTGAGTCGGAGTCGTCGAGTCATCACGGGTAAACCAAGTTGGTGTTAGCTCCAGAAAGGCTGTCTTGGTCTGCGCCGCGTTGTTGATATAGCCCTCGCCAATGTTAGGGCCCTCTAACAAAAGTTCGCCGGGTGCCCCGATGGGAACCAGTCGGTCGACATTGGTCGGGTCCACGATCCACGAGGCGCCGCTGCATGCTTTTCCGAGATTCAGGGGCGACGCCTCCTCGTTGATAGGATCCGTCAATGAGCTGAAAATGCTACATTCGCTGGGTCCGTAGGCTAATGAGCAAGAGCAAGAGCAACAGATTAGCAAGTATGTCACAAGACTAATAAAAAAACGAATAACAACAAGTAGGGGGTTATTGGAGCATACCAATATGAAGGGCAACCTGTCGGCTCCACACCTTGACAAGCTGCACACTGACGGCTTCACCGCCAAGAACAATCGTCTTCAGAGTCGGCACGCGCTCAGGCTCAAGCAGCGCCGCGAACGCCGGGGTGAAAAAGGCCCAATTGACGCGCATGCGGCGGATCTCGACATCGATGTCGCCGTTGCGGTTCGCCTCGTGCGGGATGCACACGCAGCCGCCCATCATGAGGGGGGTCAAGACCTCAAACACGTTGGCGTCAAAACTGCACGAGGCGAACTGCAGCACACGCGACGTCGCGTCAAGCGAAGTGATACGGGCATGCTGTAGGTTGCTTGTCACGTACGATCGGTGCGAGAGGATGGCGCCCTTCGGCACGCCCGTCGTCCCGGAGCTGAAGACAGCACAGATGGGGTCGGAGGGTCTGACCGTGACGACGGAGGGATTGACAACAGCCGCCGTTTGGTAACCTGGGCGAAGCACCATGGTGTTGGATACCAGGCCTCGACAAGTCTCAAGATATGTCGGGGACGCGATGGCCAACATGGGGTCAAGAAGGGACGTTATATGGCGCAACCGTTCTACGGGGTAGGTAGGGTCAAGGAATGCAAAAGCCTTGCCGGCCTTCAACACAGCCAGAATGGCCACGACTACCCAGACGGACTTCTCGAAGCAGAGCGCGACAAAGGAGCCGACACTATCATCCTGGGCCAGGATCTCATGGGCTAGAGCCGATGAGGCTTGGTCGAGTTCGGCATACGTCAAGCGTCCATCCCACGCGACGACGGCCTCGGCGTCCGGAGCCGCTCGGGTCCTCTCGTATATGAGACTGTGAACGCTATCCTCGACCGTTACAGGTACGTGGGCGTTCCAGCGCCAGAGCTGCTCGCAATCAGCGGCTGAAATGGTCTCGATGTCTTTCACCAATCTCAGCGGCTCGTAAGAACTTGCCGTAATATGCGGGGGTTCTTGTGACAACAGCACCTGCTCAAGCACATGTTGGAACTGCCGCACAACACGTTCCGTCTGGGTCTCATCAATTATGGAGGGGTCGAAGGACACGTCCAGGGTGTATTCATGGCTTTCATCAGCGCCACCAGTCCCAGGTAGATGTATCTCCAGCACGAACGGGTACGTGTTCATTGGCAACGTCTCCGCCTCGGCATTGTCTGCCTTAAGAATAGCCGGACCTGTCTCACACTCCTCCTCGCCGGTCTCACCTTCATCGGCCGGCGGGTGAATAACCAGCAGGTTACGGAAGTCGCAGGCGTGCCGGGCCTCGTCGTTGATCCGGCGGATGTGCTGCAGGCCGAAGTGCTCGTGCGGAATCATGTCCGTGGCCTGGGTCCGTAGTCGCCCCACCAGCGTCGCCGTCGTCTCCCCCCCGTCAACGTGCACCCGGATCGGAACCGTGGCGATGGTGGGCCCTACCATACGGTCGACACCCTCTATTGTCGCGCTGCGGCCTGAGAGGATGGTTCCGAATACGACGTCGTCCGACGCTGTGTGCGCAGCCAGCACGATGGCCCACGCAGCTCGGATGGCGGCCTGCGTGAGAGGCTTAGCCAAAACCGCGGTAGTGCGGAATCGTCCGGTGACCTTAACTTCATGTATCGCATTGCTGTTTCGGCTCTGGCCGGCAGCATGGAGCGGAAAGACATCTGGTCGCGTGCCGGTTAGTTGATTCGACCAGAATCGCTGAGAGGATTCCATGGACAGTTGTGTAATGTGCTGAATAAAGAGGCGGTAGTCTACTGGCGACAGCGAACCCTCGAGTGATTTTCCATGGTAGATTCGATTTACCAGTTTCAGGAACATGGTGGCCGAAACTTTGTCATATGTGGCATGATGCGAGACCCAGGTGAGGACTTTGCGTTGCCGGTCCACGGCGAAGCGATTCAAAGCATCACCTAGTCCCATAGGCTTGTCGCTGTTTACGTCTAACACCGCATGGCCGCCATCCTGCACGTCATCTACATCTTCAGTAATAGGAATTTGGCCTCTTATAACCACTTGGTAGAACCCAGACTCCGTTTGGACAATACGCGACCGCAAAGTCGGGACGCGTTGCGCCACGGCGTCCAAGGCGGCCAGCAGCCTCGGGAATTCCACGTGTTCGGGCAGCTGGAAGCGTCGGCAGGCTACGTAATCGCCAGCCTGGTGAATAGACAGGGTCATCAGTCCCTCCTGCAATGGTGTGCACAGGTACACGTCCTCGACCGAATTGGGTAAAACTCGACACTGAGCAGCAACCTCACTTACAAGGAGGTTCAGATCATCAACATCCTTGACCAGGTGGAACGGTACCAAAGCGGACTCCTGCCTAGACAAAGTTGCAAAGGCAGGGTTATCAACGTCAGTTGCGACACTGTCCAGGTGTGCGATTGTCGCGTGCCGTAGAATATCCATCACGGTCAGGCCGATTCCCTGCGCCCGTGCTGCCGACACCAATCGCATGGCCGTGATGGAGTCGCCACCTAGCTCCTGGAAACTCTGATCGAGCATAATGGCGGCTTCGTTCAGGCGCAGGACCTTAGCAATGATGGCTCGAAGCCGCTCGAGTCTGCGACTGATGGTGGTGGTGGTGGTGGTTACCGAAGAGGGCTGCTGCTGGGTGAGCTGCAACTTCGCGGAATCCCGGGCCAGGGAGGCAAATGACACCGTTGCAAGTGTGGAAGGCTTCGTGTTGGCATACATAGCGCGCAGGAGCTTCCGGTTGGTCTTAGCAGATGGCAACAGGGGGATGCAAGGAATGGCGAGAAAGACACTGGGCAACATGTAAGGAGGCAGGGTTTCGGCCACGGCCCTGCTCACGAGGCCAATATCAAGGTCTCGGAGAAGTTTGGATGAACGAGGATCGGCTAGCCTAAATTCGTGGTCGTGATGGTCAACCGTTATAGTCTTGTCGTGCAAGAAGGCCGCAATCAAGCTGCTTTCACCACCGCCTTTTGGCGACACCATCTCGACTACGATGCCGACACTTGTGGGGAGTTGGCGCTTGAGTTGGAATTCGACCTCTTCAAGCTCAATGCGCTGTCCGTGAAGTTTGACCTGTGCATCTTGGCGGCCGAGGATGGTTAGACTTCCGTTGGAGCTGAGGCGCGCCAAGTCGCCCGTCTTATACAGGCGGTTTTTCATATCATTTCGCCGCCCAGCAGGTAGCCAGTCCGGCGGCGAAATAAAAGCAGCAGCCGTTTTGTCGGCATTCTTCAGATAGCCCCGCGAGACGATGGGCCCTTCGATGACCATTTCACCCACGGCGCCGATCGGGACCAGCAGGTTGTGATCGCCGGGATCAACGAGCCAGACATTGCAGCCCAGTGCGCAGCCAATGTTGCGCGGGTCGGTATGGGCAGTGAGCCCACTGTTGCATACGGATTGTACTGTCGTCTCAGCGGGACCGTACGCGTTGATCAAGTGCACGTCTTGTGCCCAGGTTGCTATGTTCCCAGCTGTCAGCTTCTCACCAATCAAGGCCAACACTTGGAGGTTGGGCACATCACTCGGCCCAAACAGACCGGCAATAGTGGGAGTCAACATGGCCTGTGTGATGCCATGCATCTGCATGTACTGGACCAAGTTATTCATGCGGTCCTCTTCTGACGGCACGTACAGCTCGCACCCGTATAAGAGCGTCCCGAGCATGTCTTTGACGGAGACGTCGAACGCGTACGACGCGAACTGTAGCACCCGTGCTCCCGGTTGGAAGTCCGTATTCTCTCTATAGACACTAGCAGCCGTCATGAGATTGCGGTGCTCCAAGAGAATGCATTTAGGCACGCCCGTGGTGCCCGATGTAAAGACACCAAACCCCAGGTTATGTGGCTGCACCTCTGGCAGTGTTGAGGGGATCAAATCATCTTCACCACCCATGAGTCGCTTTACAAATCTGGCGTCAATGTCTACTATATTCTTGGCCACGGGCTTCGAGTTGTTGGCTGTGTTTCGCTGCGGTAGTGCTTGAATTGACGTCAGGAGAAGGTCAGAATCAACAAAGTCGACAAGACTGGCAAGCCTATCTGGAGACAAGTGGGGATTGAGAAACACAGGGGCGCCCCCTGCCTTCATAACGGCGATAACAGTGATGACGGCCCAAAGCGACTTGTGGAAGCATAGCGGCACGAGCCTGTCAGGGCCGACGCCCATAGAGACGAGGCGGTGGGCAAGTCGCGTTGATAGCGCATCCAAGTCTCCGTAGGTGACATCTCCGTCCCATGCTCGGACAGCGAGTTGCGGCCCTCGGGTCTGGAATGGTATGGCTTGGTGAATGCACTTCTCAACAGCGGGCGGCACGCGGGCATTCCAAGCGTGCAAGGTATCCAGGTCGGGCTGGCACTGTCGTAACAGCGCCGAAATGCTCATCTCAGGTGCCGCCTGTGCCATCTGCCCGAGCAAACCCGCAAAGACGCTGATAACGCGCTTGAGTTCTTCAACTCCTCCTGCCAGCTGACGGTGCTCACACGATGCATGAACATGAACGCCCTTTGGGGTAATGTCGCACTCGATGACCACGGGGTAGGTGTGCGTCTCGGTCCTGTTCGGGTCAGCGAATTGGTGCTTAACCAGGGTGTTGTCGGCTTGTCCATCCCCAAACGATGCTGGCTGAATGACGATCAGGTTGCGAATTTGTCCAACGGCTACCGCAGCTGCCGGCCCGCACCGAGCGATGTTTTGAAGCCCAAGATGCTGGAACTCGATCATGCCGACGGCTTGACTCTGCACGCTTTCTACGAGTTCGCGTATGCTCTTTGCATAATCTACGCTCGCCACAACCGGCACCGTGGAAAATACCGGCCCGATGATGTCTGACATGTTCGGCACGGCGGCATCGCGGCCGGACACGGTTGCCCCGAACACAACATCGACCGAGCCGGTATAGCGCGCCAGAGTTAGAGCCCACGCGGCTCGAAGGACAGATGGGGCTGTGGCCTCTCTGAGTTTGTGCAGGTATGGAATAGTTTCCACCACAACTTCACGATGACCAGGTTGTGCCGTCGTCGTTTTCTCGTTCCTCATATTATCCAGAACTGGTGGGAATGCCGCGAAGCTCTTGTGGGCAAATTGGCCTTCCCAGTACTCACGTGCGGCGTTCGGGTCGGTGTTGCCTATGTATCTGATGTATTGACGAAAGTCGGCCATTTGTGCGGCCCCATCATCCCAAGCCGCCCTCAAAGTAGAGTTAAGAGCGGCCGTGAGCAAGGATACCGAGAACCCGTCGTACAAACTATGATGTGCAGTCCATACCACCGTAGGGGGTTGTGAAGGTGAAGAGGGAGAGGGGGGGACAAGAGCTACGCGGCTCATGCGATCCCCGAGCCTAAATGGCCTTGACTGGTCGCGTGCCAGGTAAGCGTCCAGTCCTTCATCCCCTGTTAGCTCCCACTCTACAGGGCCCCGAGTAATTACCTGTACCAGCTGAGACGATGGGAGTTGGATGATCGTCGTACGCAAAATAGCCAGAGTTGCACAAAGCTTTTCCCAGGCGGCGAACAGACGTTTACAGCCCACTGAGGGTGACGCAGTGAAGACATGTTGTGAGAGGTATGTCCCAGGGCGTGCAATGGATAGGGCAAAGATGCCTTCTTGAAGGCCGGTACATGGATATGCATCCTCAATCTCTTCCGCCGAAGTTAGCCAAGGACATTGTGACAGAGTCTCGGCCCGGATATACTCTGGCGAAAGCGCATCGCCGCCCTTCAAAAGCTGCCACGTTGCGATAGTGGTATTATCGTCCTCCGCGAGAGCAGAGTTGCGGTTGTTATTTGCGCCATCTTTCTGCTGATCGTCTACCAACTGCGCTAGTTCTGACAAGATGGGCTTCTGCAAGATCTTCGCAACAGTGAGCGACAAGCCCTCTGCATTTGCCAAGGCAGTGAGCCGCATGGCGTCGATCGAGTCTCCGCCAAGTAACAGGAAACTGTCGTTGGTTCCGATGGCCTCTTGTTCCGTCCCGAGGACCCGGGCGACCAAGTCGACAAGCTTCTGTTCTGTCGCAGTTTTGGGGGGCTTCGAGTCCTGGCGGGCAGCTTGGATGGAATATGAACGCAAAGAGATTGCGTTCAGAGATGACGCGGCCTCTCGGAGTGCTCTGCGGTCGATTTTCCTCGAGACCAGCACGAAAGGAAGACGCCTTATGGGCAAAAAGACATTGGGCACCATGTATCGCGGAAGGACGGCTGCAACTCGACTGACTAATGTGTTGAGGTTAATTGCGCCAAGCGCTGTAGCTGGAAGCAGAATGTTGTTATCACTATTGCCCTTGATGCTATTATGTTCGTTATCTGGCAGACAGAGAAAGGCTACGAGTGTCTTTTTGTCGGGCTGGTCTGCCGGCGCAATAGCATCTGCCACGATAGTTTTAGCCTGCGGTACCAGCTGCCGCATGTGGTATTCAATCTCTCCCAGTTCCAGGCGCTGGCCCCTAAGCTTCATCTGTGTATCTTTGCGGCCGAGGAAGATGAAAGTGCCGTCAGCAGCCTGGCGGAATAGATCACCCGTCAGGTACATCTTCTGGCTGGGCTCTATGGATGGGAAGCGGCTAGCCCAGGGGGGCGGCTGGACGAAGACCCTGGATGTCGTGTTACTCTGGTTAAGGTACCCGCTGCCCACCATGGGTCCACCTTGGAGCAGCTCTCCAATGCCGCCGATCGGGATGAGGCGGCAGTGGTCATGAGGGTCCACTATCCAGCTGGTTCCGACTATGGGGCGCCCGACATTTGCAGGGACTTTCGGGTCCAAGTGCTCGTTGAGTAATGTGCCCGGTGTGGTTTCGCTGGGGCCGTAGATATGGATGAGTCGCACGTGCGCCGGAAAGTGCGAGAAGAGGGAGGGAGGGGGTGTTTCTCCGCCAAACACCAAGATGCGCAGGGTCGGGATAGACTTGCGACTCGTATCAAGCATAGAGGCAAATGTAGGCACCAGGATGGCCCAGTTAGCGCCGAAGCGATTGATGCCTCGGACGGCGCCCTCGACTGTGCGCTCGCCCTCGGGAAGCACGCAGACGCACCCGCCCAGCGACAGCGTCTGTATGATCTCAAAAAGGCAGAAGTCGAACGACAGCCCCGCGAATTGCAGTGTGCGCAGCGGCTTCAGCTGCGTCATGCCAGTAAAGTGGCGGAGCTTGTGCGTCCCTGTCGACCAGGCGCGATGTGACATGACGGTGCCCTTGGGAATGCCTGTCGACCCGGACGTAAAGACGATGCAGGCCCGATCGCCCGGGTCTGCGGCGGCTTGGAAAACTTGCTGATGCGGACATGGCGGCAGAGCATCGATTGAGGCTTGGTCGACTGTGATTGCGGGAACGGGAAGAAGCTGCTGGCGACAGAAGTCTTGTGTCGATGGACAGCAGAGGACGAAATTAGGTTCGCAAGTCGAGACTATGTGCTTGCGTCGATCGGGTGGCAGCAGTGGGTCCACCATGGCCAGTGCCCCGCCTGTTTTGAGAATGGCAAGAACAGCGACAACGACAAAGACCTGCCAGTGCAGGGTAGGTGGTCAGCATCTGACTTCAATCTTCAGTTCATCGTCTTTAGTGGTGTAGCTTACCGATTTGTTCATGCACAGAGGCACAAAGCGGTTAGTTTGGGCCCCAAATTGTGCGACCAAAGCTTGCGCCAAGCGGCTTGCGTGTTCCTCGAGATCGGCGTATGTCAGGCAACGATCGTAATCTTGTACAGCCGGACTCGACGGGTGTAAACGTAAGTGTTCGTAGAAACCGCAATGCATCAGTTCGTCCTGTGCGTAACTCGCCTTGTTAGTAGAACTAGAGCTCAAGAAAGAAGAGGGAAAATTTTGAAGAAAACACTCACCACACGTTCTTCGGCAAAAGTTGCAGTGTTCCAACGGGCTAAGAGTTGAAGGTCGTCCTCGGTGATTAACTCCAGGGATGCAATGGTGGTTTCTTGACAGTTTTCTTCTCTGGTGGTTCCGTACTGATTCAGCTGACGCAGGATATGCTCGAACTGACGCGCTAGCCGCTCGACCTGGGCCGACTGCAAAACACCCGAGTCGAAATGGAATTGCATGTCGAGACGGCCCGACGTCATAGGGCGACATTCAACGGTCAGAGCGTTGGCGAGAAAGCCCGCCGAGTGCCCTACCAGCTCCCGCGCCCCCAGGAGACTGTCACTGCCTCCTTCTACCTGCCCGTCGTCGGCCTCTGCTGCCTGGACAACCAGCAGGCTCTGCGTGTGACATACTGTGCGGGCTTCGGGAACCCATCGGGCGATTTGTTGCAGGCCAGACTGCTCGTACGGCATCATGTCGACATATTTCTTCTGCAGAGCCTGGAGAAAATCAACAATTTTGGCATCGCGGTCTACAGGGACGCGCAGGGGCACCGTTGCGAACGTGGGCCCGCACACGGTTTCGATGCCGTCCAGCGCCAAGCTACGGCCGTTGACGGTGCAGCCAAAGATAACGTCATCGCTCTCCGAATACTGGGCGAGGAGTATTGCCCAGGCAGCACGGAGAAGCGTGGATGGCGTTACATCGGTATCGCCGCGGAGGAACTCGACATTGGCACTTCGCCGAATGGTCTGGTCAGCTGATGGGAGATGGCTCAAGTCAGGTAGCACGGGAAACGACGGCGGTGGAGGGCTTTCCAGCTGCTGCCTCCAGAACTCGGCGGCTGCAGCTGGATCGGCTGCTCCGTCGGCGACAAGCTGGATGAAAACGTTGAACGCCAGGTGCGGGCTCGGAGATAGGCCGTGGTAGGCGCGCTCAACTGCACGGAGTAGTAGGCGCTGCGAGATGTCGTCGAACATGGCATGGTGAACTGTCCACACGAACCAGCGTGTCAAGCCGGAGGAAATAATAGAAAATCGGACTAGCCTGGATCCAAGCGTCATTGGGACCTGCTTGTCCTGACCCAGGTACAACTCGAGGGTGGTATTGTTTGTTTCTGACCAAGAAATCGGCTCGTCGACAACAGCCTGCCACAGGTTTGAGTCGTTCGTGGCTTGGAAGATTCTTGTCCGCAGAATGCTATGGTCCTGAGCGACAGCATCCCAGGCCGATTTAAACCGATCTGTTTGGACGTCTGGTGGCAGTATATAGGCCATTTGGGCAACATACGAACCGGGGTTTCGAGCCGAGAGGGCCATCACACCACCTTGCAATGGGCTGCATGGATATATATCTGATATAGAATCTCGGGTAATGTAAGGATCATGGTTTTGGATGGCCTGCCATGCTGCATCCAACGCTAGGGGTTGAGATAATGAGCTGTGGCCGAGAATTGGGTCACTTTCCACACTACCCAAGAGAGAAAACTTGTCAACTTTCTTCCAGCCTGGGGTTCCGGCGACTTGGTGAGAGAACTCGATCACTGAGGCTTGCTCGCACAAGGTAGGGTATTGGAAGATTTGCTGCACCGTGATCTTGACGGCTGCATCGCGCGCGTTCGCGACTAGCTTCATGGCTGCGACTGAATCGCCTCCGAGGCGGAAGAAGCTGCTTTCCAGCCTGATCAAATCCGCATCAATACCTAAGGTCTGCACCCACAGAGTTTGGAGTAATCTTTCTTGGACTGTTTCCGGACTAGGGAGACTTCCACCTTCCCCTTCAGAGTGATATCCAGAGAGATCCCGCATGGTCAGGTGTGAGGCCATGGACCGCAAGGCCTTGCGATCAAGTTTTCCTGACACCATCATTGGCATCTCTTGGACCTTGATGCATACGGCAGGGATCATGTACGATGGCAGCAGCTCCTGCAGACGATCACCGGCGTCGTTGGGCCATTCGGGCAAGATTTCGACCGACGTCGGCTCCGATATGCCACTGTCACTGCCCGCGTCGGCGCCGAGCAACACAAAGGCTGCCAGCACGGGTGTTGCCGTGACGGCTGCTCCCGATGCCGCCTTGGGCGCCAGCACCTCGACGGCAACTTCATGACAGTTCGGGATCACGGTGCGGAGGTGGTGCTCGATCTCGCCAAGCTCGATGCGTTGTCCGTACAACTTGACTTGCGTGTCCTTACGGCCGAGTACTTGGATCGTCCCGTCCTCGTTGTACCGTGCTAGGTCTCCGGTTCGGTAGAACCTCCTTGGGTGACCATCACTACCTCTTCCATTGGCTGGAATAGCCCATGCTAGATCACTGATGAAGGACTGTTCCGTCTTAGCCTCGTTGCGAATGTAGCAGCGTGCCAGGATGGGTCCCTCGATTAGCAGCTCGCCAATGGCACCGACGGGGAGCAGGCGGTTGGGGTCCCCAACCTCGGTGATGTGGAGCATGCACCCAACCCCGACGCCGATATTGATGGGGTCGTCGGCAGAAGACATGCCGGCGTTGGCAGAACAAAAGATCGACGCCTCAGCAGGTCCGTACGAGTTGATCAAGTAGACGTGGTCGGCCCATTGCTGGACGACTCGGGCCGTGACGCTCTCTCCGCCAACGACGAGGACCTTGAGGCCTGGGACATCCCGCGGCCGTAATTGAGCAGCAACAGTGACGGTCAGGCAGGCGTGATTCGCCTCAAGCTCGACGATGCAGCCCGCCAGGTCGTCCAGGCGATCCTCGTCCGAAGGGACGCAGACACAGCCGCCGAAGGAGAGGGTGGTGAATATGTCGGAAAAACTATCATCAAAGGTGTAGGCGGCGAACTGAATCGTGCGCGTCTGCGGTCCGAACCGCATCACCCGGCCGTGGTCGCGGATGCTGGTGCAGATCGCACCGTGTTCTATGGCAATGCCCTTGGGCTGGCCGGTACTTCCCGACGTGAAGACGGCAAATGCAGGGTTTCTGGGTCCAACTGCATTATCGGAAACACTTTCGTTGTGATGCGAAAAAAAAGAATGATAATTGTTGGTACGATGACCAGCGGCAGTAGCATCGTCGAGTGCCGTCCGATTCACAACCACAACTTTGTTGCTGAGTCTACGAGCCAGCTCCTGGTGTAAGGTGGAAGACACCAGGACTGACGCATCAATATCATTGAGAATGGCCTGGTGGCGACTTTGAGGGTGGTCCGGATTCAGGGGGACAATGGCACCTCCGGCCTTGAGAATGGCAAGCATGGCGGCGATAGCCCAGGCGGATTTCTCAAACAGCACAGGCACAAAGACTTCTGGCCCGACACCAAACCTTCTCAGATGAGCTGCCAAGTGATCCGCAGTCGCTGAAAGCTGACCGTAGGTCAAGCTAGCATCCCACGCGCGCACAGCTTCGGAGTCTGGCCTGTCGGCCGCGTATTGCTCGATGGACCAATGGAGGCAGGCCAGCTCGGGCTCCACGGCAGCCGCCGCATTCCATCTATGCATGTCTGCCACATCACGGGCGCTGACAATATCTAAGTCGCGTATGAGAGCCCCCGGCGATGTGCCCACCAGCTGACCTGCGATATGGGAAAACTGCTGGAAGAGCCGCTGCGAGCGGGTAGTAGGAATGGCGGCCGTGGAGGTGGAAAACCATACGTCAATGCCTCCATGCCTCAGACTGACGACGCAGAGCAGATGATGACTGTTGGTTTGAGGAAATAGCTCTTGCCAGGTCCATATGGACCTATGCGTCTCGGCTATGAGGAGCTGCGTCGTGGCCAGGGACTTACCACTCGCGCCGTCAGGGGGCAGTTGTAAACCCAGCTGCCACATGCGGCATTCACCAGGTAATAGATCCGCGGCACTGCCGACTTGTTCGATGACATCCTGCACGCCGCCACTTGGAAGGATGGACACAGCCTGGTGTTTGCTAGCGGTATCAGGGCCTTTGGCAAATTCGGGCCCGCTCAAGACAACCTGTTCGTTGCCAGAGAGCTTGGAGTTCAAGATGACCCAAGCAGCAACAGCCACTTCGAGTTTCTTATGTCAGGTTGTGGAAGATATAACACAGAAAGGATAGGAAAATGATACGTACAGGTACCTTCAGGGAGCTGTCCCTTGCCTTGTGATGTCTCTAAACTTGAGTGCCAGACAGTCATCTTGCTATGGGGAAACTGGAACTCGGTGGTTTGTTTGTTTCATCGAGTGCAGTCGATGAGAGTAGCAGGCAAGAAGGGTACGCATGTGCCTACTTATACGGCCACAGAAACTAGGTAGACATCAATGCTTGGTTTGGAGCTTACCCTAGAAAGCCGGTTCAGAGTGCCGAGACACGAGAGTGACTCCATCCACGATGCCAAACAGAGAAGGTGGTTAACGAACAACCCGCTACTGATGGATTCGTCAGTGAGCATTCTCGTGGAAGCGAATTTAAATTCAAACTATGGGGTTACAAGCGTCTGTTGAAGCTCCATCGATATTACCGTTAAGGGCTTTGCCGCTTAGCCCTGGTCGCCTGGATTTTCCGTGTGGGTGATATGCGCTAGGTGGATATTCAAGCAGCTCATGACCCGCCTGATTTGTACCAAATAAGCCTCCTGCATGTAAGTATCAAGGCCCTTGCACTTCTGCAGGTCCCCTTTTTTTTTCACTTCGCGGATTACTTTCCATGCGAACAAGGGGGAACGCATTAACGCGGCAAAGCTCATCTGATAACTAGAACGAGCAACCAACATACATACTGTCGACGTGATGCAATAATCTGGCACATTGCGTAAGAATCAAGAAGCCCCAGTACCAAGTCTTACGCGTGTCTGGAACCTGGAAGCTCAGATGTCGACCCAAGCTCAATGAAGTATCCGAGCCGGCAATGGCATCACGGTAGGCATGTGGCGATCTTGGAGAGGGGATATTTCCAACAGAAGGTTAAATAACGTTTCCAACCTACCGACCCTGATTCCATGATAAAGCGCATCTTTTACTCAACAGATCCAAGTATCTCACCGCACTCGGGTTCTCAATCTAAACACTCACAAAACAATCTTTTGCTCCACACCCAGAAACCATTGTAAGAATGGCCAATCCTTCATTGAACGTCTATAGCGGGCCTCAGGCTGTCCAGGACTACTTTGATCCTGATGCGCAACCCATGCTGCCACTGGTAGAGTTACCAGCCAAGCTGAATCCCCTTCTGGATGACGGCGTTCACATCTTCGCCAAGATGTTGACAGCTTTGCCGGCCCAGAACGTCAAAGCTCTGCCTGGTAAGAAACACCCTTTATCCTTCTACCCTTCTTGATACTATACGGAATCAACGAGGGAAACGTGAAACACTGACCATTGCCCCTCATGATTGTTAGCTTTAAACATGATCCATAACGCACCTGTTGCCTCCAAGAAGCCGGTCGTCGAGGCTAGTTCCGGCTCGACTGTCATTTCTTTGGCAGTGGCTTCTCGCGTCATGAACCAGAACAACGACGTCACGGCCTATGTCACGAACAAGACGGAAATGTCTCGTCTGCAGACCCTAGCCTTCTTTGGAATCAAAGTGTAAGGCGCCTTTCCATGGCGGGCTATTCTAGCAAGAAGTGACTGACTGACACGTGTCTGGGCGCGTCCACTAGGAAACTGTACGGGGGACCGGCTCAACCCGAGATCTCGGATGAACGAGGCATCATCAGCAAGATCCGCCGACAGGCTGAGGCAGACGACAGCAGCATTTGGGCCCCGATGCAGTATGAGAACGAGAACAACTACAAGTCGCATATTCGCTGGACAGGGCCCCAGCTCCTGAAGCAACTGCCTGGTATCAGCATATTCTGCTCCGGCATGGGCAGTGCTGGTAAGTGAATCTGCTTTTTTGCGAGCTTGTAATAAAAGTATCATTTTCGCTGACATGTTGTTACCTTCAGGATGTGTTACCGGTACCGGTCTGTACTTGAAGGAGCATAAACCCACGGTCAAGATCATTGGGTGAGACTGACTCCCTAAACCCCTGCCCACGCAATGGAGGCGGGCCCATCCGCTCGGGCCCAACCGTCCCCCACTTCCGCCGCCTAAAACTTCCATCTAACCTCTTTAATACGCAGTGTTTGCAACCGGACCGGAGATCCGATCCCTGGTCCACGGCCGGCGCCATTGTTCAAGTCCATCGATTTCCCGTGGGCAACAGTCGTCGACGAGGTGCAGGAAGTGGATTCACCGCAGGCCTACCGCATGTCTATGCTCCTCTCGCGTGAGGGACTTATCTGCGGGCCGTCCTCTGGCATGGCTCTGCAGGCACTCCTTAACGTGCTGCAGAAGGCAAAGGACGAAGGTCATTTGGCTGAGTTTGCAGCCGCAGATGGCCAGGTCCGTGCCGTGTTTCTGTGCTGTGACTTGCCATATCAGTACATGGACAATTACGCCCGAAAGTTGGGCCCCTCAGCTTTCGAGCCCATTGAGAACGTTGTAAGTGTCTCCAAACCCTCCAGTCGGGCAGTGCTTGGTTACCTTTAGATATGAGCTTCCTTTGTGGCTGACTCTAGGCAACGCAGCACCTCCTCGGCATCGACACCCACCCGTATGACGTGGCATGGGAGCTAGAAGCAACCGCTGCAGTTGATTGGTTGCATAAGACAGCTAAGTTTGCCTTCAGTGAGGGAGTGGTGGCAGTGCTAGGCGTCAAAGTCGTCGACATTCGCTCCCCGGCCGACTTTGCCAAAGAAGCCCTGCTCGGTGCCCAAAATGTCTCCTTTGACTCGGTAAAGGCCGATATTCTCAGCCCATTCGATGATGTCGCCGTGCTGGAGGATCAGTGGACGGAGATGAAGGAGTTAGTCGATTCTGAACCAACGGGGCATAATCTAACCGAAGGTGGGGGCCCCATCCTGGTGGTTTGCTACGACGGGGAGAGTTCCCGGGTCTTGACAAGCATCCTGAGGGCACATGGGGCCGAGGCATACAGCATCAAGGGTGGGTTCCCTTGCTTGAAGGCGGCACGGGAGTATGGATCTGGCAGGATTTGATAAGACGTCAGCGGATTGGATCTTGCGGCTCAGCTTCTGAGCTATACGACACGCCGCTTGAATAGTTAGTTGTAATAACGCTAGAACTTCGCAGGGGTCCCTCCTGCGAAGTGTTTGCAACTCCAAAGGCCGACAACAAAATACACCCATGCAAGTATCTAATTCAAAATATTAAGCCTCGTAAGAACTTCCAAATCTGTTTCTATTATTGTGATTGAGGTGTTTTCAAGGAGTCCGTTAAAAGTTGAACTTGGGTGGGGCTTGAAAATGGACAGGTATGCACCAACAATCATTCAGGGGTGTCAAAACTGTTGGTCGTGACCAACAACTATGATGTTCTATAGCCCTGAAATAACGTGCTCCCGAGAGCGGCTTCTATCAGACACCGATGAATCTATGATGCGACCAACATCGTACCATGGTTGTCAGACAGACTGTGCAGGAAATGGAGACCTGACGAAGCACCCCGTCATAAAAAGGTGCATCGGTCACTTCGCAAAACAAGGGAGAGACAAGATTCTTATTCCTAACTTGCACAATCTTCACATAGGACAAATTTTCTCAAGCAGCTGAACGGTGTCCATCATGTGTGCAAGTTCCCCACGGACGATTGGGGTCCTCGGGTAAGTGCCGATCCTTGAGAAGGGTTCCATGAGTCAGGATACTATGCGCAAGTCCAAGGCGTGCTTTTTGCTAACAGTGACGACAGAGCGGGAGTCATTGGACTGCAAACTGCCTTGGTTCTCAAAGAGGCGGGCTTCAACGTAGTCATTGTCTCCAAAGACTTTCCAGGGTCGGAAGACCCTCTGTATACCTCGACATGGTAGGCTCACCCTGCGCCCGCGGGCTATTATTGACCATTCCCCCGCAATTGCGCGGGATACCGACGGTGGGGAACGTCACTGGCTAACATGGATGCATTAGGTCTGGGGCGGTGAGTACATACTTAGCTCATGCCCATGTGCGTCCGTACCCTGCAGCGGACTAACTCCGAGCACCACAGCAATGGCGGTCCAACATCGATGTTAGCAACCAACAGGACTGGGACCGGCAGACGTTTTTGTATTGGTCCGATTTGGTCCGGAACGCCTCCGCGGAGGCGCTCGGCCTGCAGGTACGTACGCAGATCAAATGCAAGGATTGCATCGCATCATCCAGATCCCGGGGACGACGCTTGAGGCCATGTTGACATGAGAGAATCACCTGCAGCTGTATCAAGCCACGTATCTATGGTTAGTCAAACTCCACATCTGCAAAAACCACTCTGCTTTGTAATTACAGCCATAACGCTGACAGTTTGTTTTTCTTTTTTTTTTTCGCGCAGGGATGACGCAGAAGATTGTCGGCCTGAGGATTCACACTGGTGGACTAAGTCGTTCATCCCAGGCTTCCACGTCCTTTCGCACGACCAAGTAGCCAAGGAAGGGCCATTCGCCGCGGGCATCGCCTATGAGACATTTGCCCTCTGCCCAACGCGCTACCTCGCCCATCTACGGAGCCAATGCGAGGCCCAAGGCATTCCGTGCCGCGCCGGTACCGCGCCCGCAATGTCACTCCTCCTCGGCGAAGACGAAGATAAAGACGACATATTCGCAATGGCGGGATTCGAACATGTCGTCGGCATCGTCAACTGCACGGGCGTAGCGGCGGCCAAGCTTACGGGCGACCCGCATGCTTACCCCAGCAAGGGCCAGACGGTGGTGGTTGCCGGAGCGGCCCGGCGCGTGGCGACCCGACGCGGGCGCGAGGGCTGGGAAGCGCTCGTGATCCCGTGGCCGGGCACCAACGAGACCATGTTGGGCGGCTGCAAGATCCCGGGCGAGTGGAGCACGGAGCCCGACGAGGCCATCACGCAGATGATCCTGGAGCGGTGCAAGCCGCTGGCTCCCGAGCTGCTGAACGCCGACGGCGAGTTCGAGGTCCGCCGGGTGCGCGTCGGTCTTCGGCCGGCCCGTCACGGAGGACCACGCATGGAACTGGAGCGTTGCCCGGATGACAAGTTCATCTGCCACGCTTACGGCCACGACAGTGCAGGGTAAGCCTCCCGCCCTTCCACATTCATCCCCCGCCACGTCCGTAGCCCGAGTGCCTGACCCTCCTTGCAAATTCCAGTTACGAAGGATCTGTTGGGATCGCGCGAGAAGTCTTGAAGTTGGTGGTGGATCATGTCGCTACCCTTGGTTGTTGAAGGATTTGTGTGGCGTAGGCACGCTGTGACTCCATCGCCTACTTCTGTGAATGTTCCATCAAGGTACGGAGGTTCACGACTGAGATCTTGTTGGTTTTGCCCCACACAGACAAGAGGGTCAAATCAGTGACAAAATATGGTTTGATTGGTTAATTGATTGAATTGTTTAATGCGGGTACGATCCTATCAGAGGACAAAAACCACATATCTATAGCTATATGGCTATGTGCTAGAATGAGTGACTGGGTTACGTGCTGAATTCGGTAACTTAATTATCAAATTCAACGCACCTCTGGATAAAATTAAAAGACATGCTACAAATTCGCATCTGAAGGCCAACGTAATCGTTTGGGGTCGCGATAGCCTCTTACGGTCTTGACCGCGTGAGGTGTGACACTAACGGATGCCATTGACGCGGGTTGTAGTGGAGCAAAGGGACGTCAACTGCCCTGACAGGATAAAAAAATACGGGGCGACAGGGGCAGGCTGCAACTGGGGGCTGCGAAATATATCCGTAAACCGGCAACCCCCAATATTGCGCCAGATGCCCTCGCATCGCGCAACCCAGCCCTGCATTTCCCCTGGCCCAACTATAACTACCTCACCCCCCTTCCCCATATGTAAGCGCCAAAGAGCTTTGCTAAGGTACTCACGAGAAAGTCAAGTGGTTCTCCCAACTCCCGAGAGATCAGAAATGCCGCCAGAACCTCGGTTTGCCATCGCCGCTGGCACGGGCGCTTTCGACTTCACGCCCGTCTTTGAGGACGTCGTTCTCCGCATCGTCCCTTCGGCCCTATTTTTGGTCGTGGCCCTGCAGCGTCTCTTCTGGCTCGCGAGACAGCCTCGCAAGGTCGCTAAAAGCCACCAGCCAATCGTGAAAGTGGCACGTGATAACCTCCACCACCTCCGCCATGAATTTTTTGGGTCCATTGTGTCTGCAAGAAACAAAAAGATAGTTGCTGACGAATTTGGTAACTGCAGGGATTGATCGGCATTTATACGGCACTGCAACTGGCAGTCTTGTTGTACTGGGTTCTAAATCCAGAGAAGTGGCCTTTGTCTCAGTTGCGGACATCGGCCGCTGTGCTCGCCTTTGTCGATGGACTGTTGCTCTTGTTCCTGTCCCACGCCGAGCACATGCGCTCTGTGCGACCATCTACAATTATCAATGTTTATTTACTGTTTACTTTACTGTTCGACTGCGCCGTCGTTAGAACATTGTGGCTTGCTGACCATGGTTCCACTATTTCGGGCCTCTTTACCTCAGCTGTTGCAATTAAGCTCTTCGTGTTGACTTCGGAAGCTTGGGAAAAGAGATCCATACTCCTATCTCAGTACCAGTATCTCTCCCCAGAGGCAACCAGTGGAATACTAGCCCGGAGTGTCTTTTGGTGGCTGAATTCATTGCTGCGAACCGGGTTCACTCGCCCCCTCACTGATCACGATCTGCTCCCCGTTGTTGATAGCCTAGCGGCACGAACACTACTTCCTAAAGCACAAAACTCATTTGGTTCATCAAACCAGTCCAGAGGCCATGCCCTGGCTTTTTCTACGTTGTGGGCCACCAAGTACATCTTTTTGGCTGGTGTGGTACCCCGACTTGCCTTGGCAGCTTTCAAGTACACGCTGCCTTTTCTCATCACTAGGACGACTTCCTGGACGGCAGATCCCTCGCAGCCGGATGAAATTGGATGGGGACTGACGGGCGCATGGCTGCTGGTATTCCTCGGGCAAGCCATTTCGAACGGCTTTTATTATCAGATGACGTATCGATTTGTCACGTCGATTCGTGGCAGTCTCTGCAGTCTGATCTATACCAAGACGTTGCATCTAAGCAGCACGGCCCTCGATGAGTCTGTGGCGGTATCGCTCATGTCCACAGACACCGAGAGTATTTGTCAAAGCGCCGCAACTTTGCACGAGCTTTGGGCCTCGCCAATCGAGGCCGCAGTCGCCATCTTTCTCCTGCACAGGCAACTTGGCCTTGCCGCTCTGGCACCGGTCGCTGTAGCAATCATTGCCACTACTGGCACGTTGCAGCTTGCCAAGTTCATTGGCACGGCCAAGAAGAGGTGGATGAGGGGTATCCAGACGCGAGTCGATGTAACGGCTTCCGTCCTTGCATCCATGAAGGTTAGGGCCCAGCGGGAATGCCTAATAATACCTAGTCTTCATCACAGGTTACAGTACTAATCGGTTCGCTGCAGGAAGTCAAAATGCTTGGCTTGTCAGATGTTGTCGCCAACATAATCCAGCACCTCCGTGTAGCAGAGCTAGACTTGTCCAAGCAGTACCGTAGACTATTGGCCATACAGACTTTCATTGGTAAGTACCTGAGTTATGGATCCTTGCGACGCCGCGTTTTCAACCTGTCATAATGATACGATTTCTGACTCCTTGTCCGAGCAGCCATGAACACGGGGACCATTGCCCCTTTGGCGACCTTTGCAACCTTTGTGATTGTTTCCAAGACCACTGGTCAGCCCTTAAACACGGAGTCTGCTTACAGCTCACTATCGCTGATATACCTCTTGTCGGACCCCATGGTTGTCGTGTTTCGTACTATCCCATTCGTCAGTGCAGCCCTCGCGTGCTTTTCTCGAATTCAAACCTACCTATTGTCAGAAAGCTGTACCGACCACAGACT
Organism: Calonectria multiphialidica; assembly: GCA_020623665.1. Lineage (NCBI taxonomy): Eukaryota > Fungi > Ascomycota > Sordariomycetes > Hypocreales > Nectriaceae > Calonectria > Calonectria multiphialidica. The sequence continues at coordinate 458,084 of JAHVYC010000021.1, forward strand.
GCCATTAAGCGAGCGGGATCATCATCCGGACCATGACGATGAGAAAGGAGATACTCTTGTCGCGATATCAGGAGCCAGTTTTGGCTGGGTTCCCGGAAAGCCAGACATTCTCAACCAGATCACAGTCAACATCCGCAGGTCTTGCTTTACATTCATCGTCGGACCTGTAGGCTCGGGCAAGAGTACCCTTATGCGAGCTATTCTGGGAGAAGTCCCGCTCCGTGCGGGTTCCATCTATGCCGACCCCGGCAACATTGCATTTGTAGATCAGGAGCCCTGGATCCAGAACCTGACGATACGCCAGAATATCCTAGGCAGTGACAGCTACAACGCAGAGTGGTACGGCAAAGTTGTATACGCCTGTGGGCTGGAGCAGGATATTGCCGCGCTTCCCGACGGAGATGGAACAAGGGCGGGCAGCGCAGGCCTGTCGTTGAGCGGCGGCCAAAAGCAGCGACTCACCTTGGCCCGAGCTATTTACTCTAGGGAGAAGATAGTCCTGTTGGACGATGTCTTCGCAGGGCAGGATACGGTGACCGAGGAGCACGTCTTCCAGAATATTTTTGCCGAGGAGGGTCTCTTCCGGCAAATGGGCACAACTGTGGTTTGCGTCACAAATGCCATCCATAGACTCGCCTATGCCGATCATGTGGTCGCTTTGGATGTTAGCGGCCATATCATACACCAAGGCTCATTTGCCCAACTTCAATCGGATACTGATTATCTGCATGGGCTGGCAGCCGAGAAGAACGGGGCGATCAACGGGCAGGACGCAGCTAAAGCATCGGTGCAGCCACATCACCACGAGACTGTTCCCAGCCGCCGATCCGACAACGACGTTGCTGCCCAGAACAGTGATGATTCTGAATCTCCCAGTCAGGTCCTCGGTGAGTTTGCCACCTATGCATATTATTTTAACTCCTTCTCTCTATGGCATACCGTACTGTTCGCTGCCCTCATTATTCTGTACACGGGAGGTTATCGGATGACGGCACTTGTACTCAGCTTTTGGACGCACAATGCAGAAGAATCCGGCCAAGCCACCAATGACTACTACCTCGGGCTCTTTGGAATGCTCACCGGCCTTGCCGTCTTGGGTATCACTGGGGCCGCTTATTTCTTCTTGGTTGTTATGGTGCCTTTGAGCTCCGGGGCTCTCCATGCTCGGCTTTTAGATTCCGTTATAAATGCTCCTGTGGCCTTCTTCTCGCGGACCGACGTCGGAGTCACCACGAATCGCTTCAGTCAGGACATGTCGGTCATCGATACCGAGCTGCCCTTCGCCCTTGTGGATTTCTGCATCAACTTCGCCCTCATAATCATGTCGGTCATTCTAATGTGTGTATTTTCTGGGTATTTTGCAGCTGCACTTGTCCCCTTTGTCGCTTTCTGCTGGTGTGAGTTTTAACAGCCCGCCCCCAATCCCCTTGATATTACAAAGAATTATGACACTGATCCCTAAGCTACTGTGAGCCAACAGTTCTGCAAAAGTTCTACCTGCGGACATCTCAGCAGATCCGACTGTTTGATCTTGAAGCCAAATCTCCGCTCTTTACACAGTTTCTTGACCTACTCCAGGGCCTGTCCACGGTACGGGCGTTCGCATGGGGGCCGCGCCTTATTGAGCAGTACCTGGACCTTCTTGACGCCTCGCAACGGCCCTTTTACCTGCTCTACTGCATCCAGCGCTGGCTGGGCCTCGTGCTCGACATGATGACCGCCATCCTCGTGACAGTCATGATGGTCCTGGTCGTAAAGTTGCGGGAGCAGCTGTCGGCGCAGTACGTGGCCCTGGCCTTGGTCCAGATCATGTCGTTTGGTCAGTCGCTGGCTCACGTCATCCAAGACTGGACGCAGCTCGAAACATCTTTTGGCGCTGTGGCGCGCGTTAAGATGTTCTGCACCGATACCGAGTCGGAAAACCAACCCACCGAGATAGATGCCGTGCCTGAGAACTGGCCGACGCATGGCCGCGTCACTATCGAGAATCTAGTAGCCTCGTACGATGCGCGCGGAGGTGGAGAGCCCGTCCTGCGCGGCGTGAGCCTCGATATCCCCGCCGGTGCGAAGGTCGGCATCTGTGGCCGCAGTGGAAGCGGCAAGAGCTCGCTCCTCGGTTGCATCCTGCGCCTCCTCGAAGTCGGCTCCGGCTCGCGCATCTCTATCGACGGCGTCGATATCACGACGCTGCCACGGCAGGTTGTGCGTGCTGCGATGGCTGTTGTGCCACAGCACCCTTTCTTCCTGAAGCACAGGAGCCTCCGCGACAACCTCGTCGTTCTTCACCGACAGCAGGAACAGGAGCAGCAAATAGACGACGACAAGATCCTTCAAGTTCTGCGCCAACTCAAGATTGACGATGTCGTAGCTCGTCTGGGCGGTCTAGACAGCCCGCTGGACGCCGATCGACTATCGCAAGGGCAGCGCCAGCTCCTGTGCATCGCCCGGGCCATTCTGGCGGGCAAGCGGATCATCCTGATCGACGAGGCGAGCAGCAACGTCGACGAGCGGTCTGAACGGCTCATTAGAGACGTCATGGGAGAGCAATTTGCCAACTGCACCGTCATCGCCGTTGCGCATCGCCTCGGTGCCATTGTGGACTTTGATCGTGTTGCTGTCATGGGTGGTGGTCAGCTCCTGGAATGGGATAGCCCCCGCGCTCTCCTGAAGCGAGATAGCGAGTTCAAGAGGCTTTGGGATCTTGGGTCGAGTTAGAATACCAATTAGATCTACAAGTCCTTCAACTTGGGTTAGATTATAAAATTGTGTTTTCGTAGCATCTGCTTTTACGGGATCTCACGAAAAGTAGGCAAATGATATTCCACCCAATATTACAACTTTCGCATCTTAATATATGTTGCAATAATGAACTATATGACCAATCTGAGTATTGTAGCCTAATCTTTAAACTTTATTGTAAACCAACTGTGCTGGCTGGGGCAACGGTTTGGATACCTCTATGGTTTGAAGAACTGGATCTCTAGGCTTCTAAATAATAATTAAAAAATGTCCAATCCGAGATTATATACGCGCACTTTTATCATTTGGAGAGCGACTTTGGCGGTGTTAAGAATCTAACATTATCGCTAGCTGATGCCAGACCAACTATTTGAGTATCGATCGCTTTGATGGATTAGGTGGTTTGTGACCATTTTTCACTCCAAGCTCGCATTTTGCGAAAAGCGTCAGAAACATGAATTTCGCTTAGGAAGCTGCCACGCGCCGATCACCCAGATTTAGAGCAAGCTGCATCTGATATTTCATTTATATCATACGCTGACTTGTTGTAGCCAGCATTGTCAATTGCCATGAGCTCAAGGACCACCTGTATAAAACATGGACCTCTTCTCAATAGTATGGCGAACTTGGTCTCCATCTATGCAGAGTCCATATTGGCGGCATTTTTTGCCTTGTTTCCATTTCTGCGTTCACAAGCTCCATTACTCGCGCGACAATGTTCCAATCACCACTTGGATCAGTGAGAAAGGCATACCCTAACTTGTTTGGGTTATAAGTATCGTTCAAATCGAAGGGTTCCTTTTCCATGTATGGTAACAGCTCGACATATTGTTTGTACCACCCATGCACGGCGTAGTACAGCGGTGATAGGCCAGCCATATCTCTCGAATCGACTTCGACCTGTCCTGTCTCCAACAAGATCTTGACAAATTTCGGGCCCCTTCCGGATACGGCATGTGATAGCGGTGTTCGTCCTTGATCATCCCTCAAATTGACATCAACTTTTCCTGTGCTTCATAGCAGCCTGACTACAGCCCTGGACCCATGTGTCATGGCATATGACAGCGGCGTCCGGCCGTACCAGTCCCTTAAATTAATTTCAGCCTTTCCCGTTTCTAATAGCAGCCTGGCTGCAGATACGAGACCTCTGGATGCGGCTTCCAACAACGGTGATCGGCCACAATCATCTCTAGAATTGACATCGGCCTTTCCCGTGTAAATCAGTAGCCTCATCACAGATTCGAGGCTTCTAATCGTCGCATGCCACAACACTGTTCGGCCAACGTTGTCCTCGAAATCAACATCTACCTTTCCAGAGTGTATCAGAAGCTCGACAACAGACGTATGCCCCTTGGTGACGGCCATGTAAAGTGCACTTTGGAAGGGGCGGGTTCCTATCTCCCCGCCAGGGGTGTGGCTAGAGAGCAAAAGCCTCGTTACTCTTTCGTGGCCCTTCTTTGCCGACAACACCAACGCCTCGGATTTACCCGATGCGCCACAGTCCAGCGCTTTGCTAGCCGTTCGTTCTTGGCCATGGGCAGCAGCCCACTCAAGTGCTGAGCCGTCAGATTGCTGTATGTTGCGGCAATACAGAAAATGGTCCAGGCAAGAGAAGAGCCGGCGGTTCGTTTGTGCGAGTGCATTGATGTCTCTCTGAGACTCTAGCTCTGTAGCAATTGCTAGAAGAAGCTCGTTCGGTATACGGAGCATTGCGGGCGGGTGAGGTGACGATGCGTTGTGACTCAGTTTATCAATGAACCAGTTCTTTAATATGCAGATTGTAGTCGAACTGCTCGTATTTCATGATCGCGATTTCTGCCTGTTCCTTATCTGTCTTCAGTTATTAGATGTGGGGCGGTAACCATGATTGTCCGATGTCTGGATTGACTCACACTGATTGCCAAGAGCAATGCCACAGCGGCACAGGAGCTGGGGCGCACAATCAAGCTCAAAGCCGCAGCGCTGGCCCCAAGTAAAATCAGATCAACGAGCCAATATAAATGCCTGACTTGACATCTCATTTTCTATAAAACTGTATTTATTTATTTCTGTTGTTCTGGTGATTTTGAATGGCAAAGGGCTACCATCCTGCCCTGTCCTGCCGGGATCCAGATATCGTATCTCGGCGAACTAGCGATTCGCTAATCGGGAGAAGAAATGGCATACACACTGAACAATCACTCATACAAATTGATTGAAAACGAGTTGAGAAAGAAATTATGTTTCAATTCTTAAAGTTTATTATTGCTGGTTCGAGGGCAATCATGCCACAAGATTTGAAAGTCGATAGTTCAAGGTGCTGCCACCTTGCTGCGCCGCTACTTTCCGCGAGGGAAAATTTCATACGTCTTGATAATCGATAATACGCCATAGTAGACCATTTATTCTAGACAGTTGGGGAGTGTATGTATATATGAAGTAGTATTTTCTTTTCTGGTTTAACAATAGTAAATTTAGTCAATAGGTAAGGCAATCCCTCGTGCCTTAGAGTGCAATATTTAGTCAATGAAGCGGGTGAAATCTGCCCACTGGCGTAGCGCCGAGTGTATGTATATAATTAAGCGAAAAGGCCTGGAATCGTGGTTTCTGAGGACTGTGAAATCTCAGGGTCTTTTCAGCTTTCCAACCCCCAGAGATCCAGTGACTTGATAACTATGTCTGTCCCTGCTGTCGGTAGCTGTACATTGTGGTCGCATTGTGGTTTTGATAGGCTGTATGCAAAATACTTGGTGCTTGTTGATTAGTTCTTACCAAGCATTCAATCTGTTGGCAACAGGCAATGGCGGCAGGAAGACGGGTACGCCAACCGGTTGAAAAATTGAGGGCCTCTGTCAAAAGGCCGGCCATGTGGGTTATGATGATTGGTGGATTTGATTCGGGAGGTATTTATCCATGTTGAAAGTAAGACGGCTGTTAAATTTCGGTTGCCGTGATGATTAGATTGGCAGATGTGATGTACTTTAGTGCTTATGCAAGAGCATCGAAAGCGAATAAGAAAGCAAGGCATTTTTCAAGGCAGTATGTGAAACAGGTGGCAAGACTTACAAAAGTTAACAAGAAGTTGATTATTTCGGTAAATATTTATTGTACATTCTCTCGTAACAACTTGCTCTCGTGGCCTCGAAATACTGAATGACAGATGGCATATCAACTCAGTCAATAAATCAATTTTTGCCTCATTGATTGAGTTTCGAGTTCAGAAAGCATCTCTTCGAATATGCCTTGTATAGACCTCAGTGAGCTCTCAAGTTCCGATTCAGTTGATACCAAAAGCGGTCTGTGTACGGTCTGTCGGCACATTGACTTCCCATCATTACGCGACGACATTTGTCCAGCATCTGTTTGGAAGTCTTCAACATGCCTTCATCTCGGGAAGTTCCAAAATATCTTGAAAAGGAAGCATTGTTCGGGCTGTCTTTTAATTTCATCCGCCACTAATATCAACGGAGATATACCCATCGATACGGAAATTACGCTTCACAAGACTGCCTATAGAAACCATGATGTATCCGATAACATAGGCGGTATATTGGGGAACGAGTTGAAGATTCAGCACACAACAAGTTTCCTGCAACTCGTAGTGGCCGACGAAAAGAGGAATCGAACCAGGATGCTCGGCAAAATTGCTTTGAAAGAGACATCAACGAAAAAGCCTCTCGGTACCCAAATCGATGCTATAAAAGACAAAAGAATCCAATCCCTGGAAATAAGAGGCCGGTGTATACCGCCAGAGCTCAGTATCAATTTGATCAAGCATTGGATGCACGTGTGTGACAGTGAGCACAAGACTTGTCACAATCTAGGCCCGATGGCATACCCCAAAGGGAGCGTTCGTCTGATCGATGTTGAAAACTTCAACGTTGTTAACAAGACTCAAGAGGAAAGATATGCTGCGCTGTCTTATGTTTGGGGCAAATACACATCAGGCATTCTTACACGTGACAGGATAGCACGATTATCGGCCCGGAATGGCTTACGGGATTCAACAATTCCAAAGACAATATCTGATGCCATGTGCCTTGTCAGGGACATTGGATTGAGGTATCTTTGGGTTGACTCACTTTGCATTATCCAAGACGACGACGACGACAAGTTAAAGCACTTGCCAAACATGGACAGTATATACAATTCCGCATATCTTGTTATCATCGCTGCGACAGGGGAAGATGCCAATGCTGGACTTCTTGGTACAAAACGAAATACAAATCAAATCACTGAAACAATTGATGGAGTTCAACTTTGTACAGTCCAACCCCCACGCTGGGAAGTTTTGGCCGATTCCGAGTGGATGACTCGGGGATGGACATTCCAAGAGGAAATCCTCGCTCGCCGCCGGCTTTTCTTGACAAGCAATCTGGCTTACTGGAGTTGTAGTATTAGTAATTGGCGCGAAGATCTCATCTGGAACATTTCTAAATCAAGCGTTGAAGAAGATCTAAATCCATCTAGTTTCATCAACACCAGAATTGTGCCTTGTCGAACCGCAAAATACTACCAAGACGTGACCTCGTTCTCTAAAAGAAGCTTTAAAGACGACAAAGATGCGCTATGGGCATTTATGGGTGTTCTCAAGTTACACGCGCCTCGTTTTCCCAAGGGCTTTATTTGGGCCGTTCCATATGAAAAGCTAGATGCTTCTCTGCTTTGGTTTGAGTCTGGTGGTTGTCCCTCGGTCCATGAACGGCTTTCACTTCACGCGCTAAACTGGAACAACATCCCAACCTCGCTCAAATACCCGTCTTGGTCATGGCTCTCGACGTCCGCAGATCTGTCTTTAAAAGACCGATGCAGATGTGATGTAATTTCTGAAGTAACTTGGCACGAGCCTCTTTTCCTCCACGACATCGAAATATCAACGCCTGGCAGTTTATCTCACATTGAGGGAACTTCAAATATGGGCAACAGTGTCTCGGAGAAGAGTATATACGCTTTGACTCGCTTGAACATCACTGCGACACATTTTGGCCTGCTTCGTCTGACTGCACAAACAGCTGAACTCACTCTTATTCCGGAAAAGTTGGATACGGAGGAAAAAGACGGATTACAGTCAGAGCGAACAGAACAGCCCGCCACCGCAGGCGATAAAGAAACCTCAGTTCCCGCGACCAAACCACGCTGGATAAGCTCTACCATCCATATCCCCTCGGGTGAGTGCATTGGGAGCCTAAAGGTCCCCAGTAATTTCATCGATAGGGATAAGCAGCAGGTAGGTGAATTTGTTTTGCTCTCTTCGAATACTGAATACGAGGACGATGATACCTGTGTTATTACACGCAATGGAGCTGATTCTGGGGGCATTGCGCACGTAAATGGATGTAAACACATCAAAAGCCACAATTTGTTCCTGGTTGGGCGCCGATATGACGAGACCTGGAGAACGCACGTAGCTTATAGAATTGCCTTGTGCGAAGTCCAACCGGCCGAGTGGGAAAAGGTCGTGACTCACAAAAAAGATATAACTCTAGCCTAGATGGGCTGTTATGTATTACTCATTCATTAATTATATCGAATGCGTTACTGATGTTACAATATAATAACAACCAGAAAAACAGGAAAAGGTTCAGAAAACATATAAACAAAAAGCCGGTTCTTGGTTATGATATAGTAATTAAAGGTGGACTTGGTGTGTGTTTTACACTACATTAAAGCCCCACCCTTCTTCACTGCATTCAGTCTCAGAGCTCCAATGGCAAGTTGCCAGTTGAGTGGTCGTAATGACACAACACCAGCAATTTGAACGCATACTGCATATGTTACCCTAGACCAGCTACAAAATTGTGACGAATATTCCACTCTAGCAGACATGCATAATGCAAACTTGAGTTAGCCTCGCGTCTAGGAGAAACATACGAATGGCCAAATAATATATACATGTGATACCATCAATATAAAGGAGGCAGCAAATTAGCTCGAAAACTAAAAATAATCTGCCAACGGCTGCTATACCGCCAAGTCGCCCGTCTTGAGTGGCCCACTCTTCTTAGCCGCCAATTCGTTGAAGCTTCTTTTATGAAACGGTTTAAATGGCCCAGCCGAACGTGCTAATTTCCCGCCTTGACACTACGGGGCATGGCGCTCCGCGAATCCAGACGCGCCCTGTACGGAGCGAGCAATGGGAGACGCAAAGTGTGTCGTTTCTCTGTTGTCGTACTGACTTCCGGCCCTTTCTGGGATGGTCAACGGGTCGCTTCGTGCCGGTTTAGCAGCAAATCCCACTTTTTCCAGCTCGCCTGCCGACGGGACGCTGCATATACGAGCCAGGCCGAGGTGTGGAAGCTCCTGTGCTCGTATGGATGCACGAGCCACTCCGCCATGCTGGGCGGCTTGGCCGGAGCTAAATAACATTTCAGGCGAAATTGCTCTGACCCACCGGCATTGCTCGTATTGACTCCATAGATCACCGAGATCAGACGCATTGCGAGGGCTAAAATAGGACCGGTCCGCAGTCGATTGTGTTTTCTAGAACTCGTCAACTGACAGAGATACCGCCAAAATGTCTTCAGTCGCTCGCTTCATCTCAGCGGCATCTTGCGTCGCCGCCGCCTCGGCCGCCGTGTTCGACCTGCCCATCGTCGCCGACAATGGATACGTGAGTAAATCGTAGAGCATAGGCATCAACGCCTATTCCTGGAATAATCTGACCCGTTTGGAAGAAATCCGTCAACATCGACATCGGCACACCCGCCAAGACTTACCGTCTTCATTTCGACACTGGAAGCGCATCGTCATGGGCTGTAGACGGCACCTGCAACGCCACTGCGTGCCCCAACAACAGCGGGTCGGTTCAGCCAATTGACGAATCCCTGACAACACCACCGCTGACATGTTCCTAGCTATGACCGCGTTGGATACAACATCAACAGCTCAACCACCGGCAACTACACCGGTCAATATGCCGACATTGTGTACCTGGGCGGTGACACTGCCGGCCCCACCGTGTCTGAGATCTGGAAGGTTGGCGACAATGAATGGCGACAGAGCTTCATCGCTGCCAACGAGTCCAACTGGTTCGCCCTGGCCGCCGATGGCTTCATGGGTCTGGCTTTCAGCTCTATCATCGACGGCGGCGCCAACACCGTCATGGAGACGCTTATGGCTGAGGGAAAGGTCGACGAGGCCAAGTTTGGCATGTACTTCGGCACTGAGCTGAAGAACACGAGTGGCAAGGGTGGCGACGGAGTCTTGACCCTTGGCGGATCTAGGGAGAGCGAATACGTTGACGGCGACCTCGTGACAGTTCCCATCACTCGCCGCCCCTTCGAAGGATACTACGACGTCTGGCGCACCATCTTCCGGGGCGTCACTGGAAACAGGACCCTCGCCAACGGCAGCGTGGTCTCCACACTGACCGACATGGAGTTTGGCACTGTCGTCTTCGACACTGGCGCTGGCTCGATGACGCTCCCTGAAGAGGAGAACCTCAAGGTCTACGAGTCCATCGGCATGAACTACACAGCTATCCTCAAGGGCGACCACATCCCCCTCTGCAGCGAGTTCAACTCGTCGTGGTCCATTTCCTTCACCCTGGGTGACTACAACGACCCCAAGGTGGTGACTCTCCGAGGTGACCAGCTGCGTCGACCCGGATTCGCCTACCGCGATGATGCCTGCTGGCCTCCGTTCGAGGGCGGTTCGACCAGCGGCTTCTCCCTGATTGGTACCCCATGGCTTGCCAACTTCTACACCGTCTGGGACTTTGGATCCGCCGCCAACGAGACCGTCATTTCCAAGTTTAACCCTACTCTGTCCTTTGGAGCCCTCAAGGAGGGCAAGAGCCCAAAGAGCGTTGACTAAAGACTAGGCGGCAATTGATAATACATAAAGTAGACTAATTACATAAATTTTGCCTAAACAGGGCCCTAGTCCAAACACTGAGCCGTCTTTATCCGTCTTTCTGTTCTAAATATACGTCCTGCATAACAAGAAGGTCTAAAAGATTTTCGCTGAACCATTTTTTCATTACAACTTTTCTCCATCCTCTCGCGCAAAAGCTCAGCCATCTGTCAAGTAATCGAAGATCCTTCACTAAATAAGCTCCACATGTTAGGATCTACGCAGGCAAGTTCAAGCCCCTTGTATGCTTGCTGGGGTTGAGCCTTGCAATACCCCAGAAATAATCTTCATGTTCAATAACTGGAAGGATGTACCTGAAAAAAAAAAGGAATCAAAGAACGCCCGGCCCGTAATAAGTGCGACTAGACTTGCCTTAAGTAGAGGTCACAAAAGTGGTTAGCAAAGCACGTGTTTTCTTTCCACACGAAACTTTGTCGTATGACTTCCCTGCATTACCTTCATTTTAGCCGGGGCTTTGCAAACCATCACCAGTGGCTCTTGAGTCTTGACTGAAGTTGCGCTGAATAATTTACCTCCTTTTTCCCTAATAAGATAATTAATTTCTTGTCCTCATATTTATCTTTTCATTTATTTAGTAGTATTGCTATTTTGTTAATATTATTAACATTTGGGAAGTTCAAGCTTGATGTATGTTCTAAAAAAGATATTAAAACTTTCTGGGTCTCTTGTGGGAACTTTTCGAGACCTCTTTTTCAAAGATCTGTACCATCTTCACCAGTTGACTTTGATTCCTAGGCGCTAGACATTGGCGTGATAAGGCTCCAGGCTTTTTTACTGTTCAAGTGTCACCCAAAGTGCGGCTGTGTTGCAACAAGCGCGGACACTAAGGTATAAAAAGAGTCCAATTTGGAATGTATGCATGTGTTGGGGCTTTGGGCATCACCTCGAACACCGTGGTTATCGCTCGATTTAGCATAAAACATATACAACCAGGTGGTTTTACTATTAGAAATGCCCTCAGCCCTATTTTCTGTGAGGGATTTTGTGAGACATTCGTGGTCCATTGATTGGTGCAGTAATATCCAACATAATCAGACCAACGCAAACGTCAGACGGCAGCTGGCAGTGCCTGATTGTGTGGGGTTGCTGACTCATCCTTTACAGCAACCTATTTTGCCGTTGTTAGGTTCGGCCTACTCCTCCTTTTGCTCTTCAGCACGCATTGCCTCCATCTCAACTTCAAGAATTCTCGACTCCATTAGTGTTAGAAATCTTGAGTTCTGGACTCACACAATGTCTGCCCCAAGCGCTCTTGATGAAGCACAATCTGATGGAATGTCAGTACTGGACTTCGCCAACTTGAATAATCCAGATTGCGAAGAGCGGTTAAAAAAGCTTGAGTCTCTGCTTGACAAGGGGATTGAGGGTGGGACGCTAAGCTCCACAGATCTCACAATAGCTTTGCAGCTCACTCAACAGGCACTGAAGACCACTGCCAGAGACCATCCAAATTATATCAAGCATTTGATGACACAAGGAAGAGTTCTTTATCTCCAATACAAGGCAACAAAAGTTATTATTGAACTAGACAGATCTCTGGAACACTATAAACATGCACTTGAATTGGCTAAATCGGATCATCCTGATCGAATCAGAATTCTTGATCGCATATCGTTAACATTGCACGACCGATATCTGGCAAATGGAATACTATATGATTCTGATATGGCAATTAAAATGGGCCAAGAGGCATTGGATTTGACAACAACGGAAGGCCAGTTCAAATTGCGACGCTTTGAACATCTTGCCTCTATTTTCGACATGAGATACAAAAATACAAGATCTATTTCAGATCTTGACCAAGGCATCAGACTTGGGAGACATATCCTGAATATGTGCCTAGAAACGCCATTTGATTATGTGCTGCCACTGATAAACCTGGCTGTTAGACTGAAGGAGAGATATGTAGCTCAAGGACGCCCCATTGATCTTGACGAAGCTATTTATAAAACACAAAAAGCTCTAAACATAGTCCCTGAGGGTCATGCTTGGCAGCTGATAAGTTTAAGAAATCTCGAGGTGTACCTTGGAAGACGATACAGACGGGACAGTTTACTTCGTGATCTTGACGAATGTATCAAGATTGGACAAAAGCTTATTAACTCGGAGCCTGAAAATGAGCTTGATAGAGCGGGAGATTTGGATTCGCTTGCATCTAGGTTACTGATGAGATACACTAGAACCAAAATACGCAAGGACATTGACGAGAGCATTCAAATTAGGCGAGAAGCAATAGATGTCGCTAAAAACAATAGCTCAGAGCGAGCAAAGATTATTGATAATTATGTATCTGCTATCTCTCTTCGATATCATGACACATATGCAATCGAATCTTCCGCAAGAAACATTCATTCGAAACAACCTTCCTTAAGAAGAAACTCTCAAGAAAACTCTCTTGAATGTGGCGAATTGGAACCTTTGAGCATACCTGTCAACCAAACCGCACTGGTTAATTCAGATTTGCACGACCTAGAAGAAGCGGTTCGCTTCGCTCGAGAAGCTGTCGAACTGACACCGACTGGTAACTATTGCCTTCAATGGAGATTACATGCCCTGTCACTTGGACTCCACGATCTTGTGTTGAAAACAGGAGAATCCCATTACTTGGAGGAGGCCATACAGATCCGACGGAAGGTTCTTAATGAAACCACTGTGGAGCATATACATCGGCCCGAAAATCTCATGAATCTTGGGATTTCACTTCGCAGCAGATATGCACTCACGGGGAATGTAGCTGATCTGAATGAGGCTATTCAACTTCTTCGAACATCTATTCATCTTGCACCCACTTACCACGAAAGCCTATTGGAATGGGAACACAATTTCGCGCTCATTCTTATGGACCGGTATGAACTATTCGGAAGAATGAACGATCTGAATGGCGGAATAGAAATAGAGAGGAGGGTCCTCCGCACTGTTCCGCATGATCACCCACGCCGCCCCTATTACCAAGACGGCCTCGGGGAATGGCTCGGGAAACGTTACCTAAGGACAAGAGTCCTCTCTGATCTAGATGAGGCCATCCAATTCGCACAGTCTGCAGTCAACACAACGCCAAATGGCAATGGGAAATTGGTTTCACGGCTCTATCATTTGACTCACCTTCTTCAAACACGATATCGACACAGCCATGCCCAGTCAGACTTTGTGAACGCATATCAAGTCGGTCTAAAAGCAATAGAACTCTTGCCTAACGGCCACCCTGATCGAGGTTCTAACTTAGGCACTCTTGGTGGCCTATTAACTGAAAGGTATCGAGTAACAGGTGCAATCACTGATTTGGAAGAAGCAATTGAGAAGTTTCGAGAAGCCATTGATTCTATCCAAAAAGACCATACGAATCAGACAACACTATTATATAATCTTGGAAATGTATTACGGATCAAATATGAAGATTTTGGACAAGAGGATCCTCTGGATGAAGCAATCTCATGTTTCCGCAAAGTTTTGGCTCGTGAGGATACGATAATTCTGACTCAAATTCGGGCTAACAGAAGTTTATTGTTATGTCTTGCCGCCCAAGGCAAGTGGCAGGAAGCTTTTGAGGCAGCAGAATTAGCCATCAATCTGATCCCGAAGTATATTTCATGGTCAATGAATGACCTGGATAAACAGTTTCTGGCTCAGAATCTATCCAATCTTGCGTCCATGGCCGCCTGGGTAGCTTTGCGGGCTGGTAAGAACCCAGTCGTTTCGCTAGGGCTTCTAGAGCAGGGTCGAGGGGTTTTGGCCACATTCATCGAGGATTTACGCGCAGATACGTCAAAGCTATCCCAAAGATATCCATCTTTGGCCGACTCGTTCACCTATGAGATGGACCAACTGAAACAGTCCAGAAATGGGTCTGTTCCACCCATTTTGCAGAATGGGCTAGACACATATATGAACGAACTCATCACTGAAATTAGAAGCAAACCTGGATTCGAATATTTTTTGCTTCCTCCAAATGCAACAAAAATGAGGCAGGCCGCGTGTAAAGGTCCCATCATAGTAATCAATGTTACTGACCAACAGTCCCATGCTATCGTGATCGATCAGATCACCGAGCGATTCATAAACTTGCCAGATCTCAAATGGAGGGATTTGAAGAAAAACGCAACACCAGAAAGATTGAGAAGTCGTAAAGTTTTGGAGTGGTTATGGGACACCGTTGCAAACCCAATTCTCACAGAACTTGGATACACTAGCCGCCCTTTGGATAAGTGGCCACACGTTTGGTGGATACCTACCGGCATTCTTAGCAAGTTTCCCATACATGCAGCCGGCTATCATCTTTCAAAGAATTCGGAAACCGTCCTCGACAGGGTAATTTCTTCGTATAGCTCTTCGATAAAAGCGATGCTCAATGGCCAGCTTGGTCCCACAACATCACAACCACCACGAGACTCGTTAGAAGCCGTATTAGTATCTATGGAACAGACACCAGGATATTCAACTCTCCAACACGCCTCAGATGAAGTTTCACAAGTACAAAAATCATGTACCTCTATGGGTATAACGTACATTGAGCCGAGGAGGCGGAAACAAGATGTTCTTTCAGGCTTGAAGAAGGGTATAATCTTCCATTTCGCTGGGCACGGTTACACGAGTGAGAATAATCCCTCTAATAGCTGTTTAATCCTGCAAGATGGAGATAAGGATCCTATCAGAGTCGCTGACTTGTTGGAGCTAAATTTGCAAGCACATCAGCCATTTCTTGCTTATCTATCCGCATGTGGAACGGGCAAGGTCAATAACGATTTACTATCCGACGAGAGCATACATCTAATTGGAGCATGCCAGATTGCTGGATTCCGACATGTCATCGGTACTCTGTGGGAAGTTGACGACGCGCTTTGTGTTGAGATGGCGAAGATGGTGTATGAAAAAATACAAGAGCGCGGTCTAACAGATGAAAGCGTATGTTTTGCCCTGAACCACGCTGCACGCACACTGAGAGACCTGTGGGTTTCCCAGCGATTGAATCTGGCCGAAGGTGAAGAACGCAAAGACTTGGCAACAGAAACCTCAAACAATATCACTGGCAGTACAAGGGAGCAAGCCGGAGGAGAGGTTGTATCCATGCGTAATATTGTCATATGTGACACGGCTGAAAATGAGGAGGCAGGGACGTGGGTGCCGTATGTGCATTTTGGGGTTTAATTTCATACTCATTCTATTTTCCGGAGAGCTTCTTTTGGTTTAGTTTACATATTATGAACAAACATTTTACAATTTCTATACTTCTTCTTCGATTCAATTCCGATGTAATGTTTTTGACCACAATTGTTGTTATTATCCTCAAAGATCTGTTACTTTTGGAGTACATGGTCGAAGTTGGACTAGATAGGATGCATTGCGTCCGGGCCAACATGGAAATGCCCAAAGGTCTTGAAATGAAGGGTATAAAAAACAACATGCTGAGCCAATGCTCCACGGCAGAAATTGTGGAGGTATTGCTGGGCGTGTGAGAAGAACATCAAAGTGGAATAATTCTTTTCTTAGAATATGGTCGTCCCTAACTATAGTTTAATCCAGCTTTTGCACGCAGCAGTAATTCTCTATTGTAATGTTTATCCATCTTGATATTTGGTGTTTATATTCGTCTGGACTCTAAAGAACTATTTAACATTAAATTGAAGGACTGGAAACCTAGACGAGCTATCACATTCTTCCCCCATGCGGTTGCATTCCCTACTCCTCAAAAGAAACGCCTCCGACCCACACCTTGGCAATATTTCTCGTCACAGAAATGTCCTCTGTCGGGTCTCCGTCGACAAGAAGCAAGTCAGCACGCATCCCTTCTCGGATGCTTCCACGGTCCGCCAGCCCAAAGTGCTTTGCGGGGACTGAGGTGGCCGCGTTCAGCGCTTCCAGGGGTGTCATTCCAGCATCAACTAAATTCTGCAGCTCGTCATGAAGGCTGATTCCGTACTCGACCTTTGCAGGGGTGTTTGGCTGCATGTTCGCATCGGTTCCCGCAATGATAGTGATGCCGTTTCTGTGAAGCCTGGTAGCTGTCTCGGTTGCAGCCTGGTAAGACTCGTTTGCGGGGTGGAGTTGCTCGATGATGGCCCGCATCATAGTGAGTGTGGGACAGACAACTGGTTTCTTGGCTTTGAACATTTCAATCAGCCGGTCGTCAATCGGAGTATCGAGAGTTGAGTGGTGGATCTGATCTACTCCTGCAACCAAGCCTTGAAGGTAGGCCGAATAGCTGGACGTGTGGAGAATAACCTGCTTCCCAGCCTTGTGAGAAGCGGTTACAATGGCGTTTTGTTCTTGTTGACTCAACCCAGGGAGCGGGGCGCTTCCAATCATCTTGATGAAGTCTACACCCTCTGCAGCCTGTTGGTTCACGAATGAAGACGCCTGTGATGCATTATGAATCAAGTAAGGCGCTCCCATGCTGCCAACCAGTTTGGCGTGGGAGCTATTCGGCGAGGTGGCAATGAAAGATCCCTTGACGATGGAAGTAAGACCCGTGTGGTTGCCCAGCGATTCGCACAGGGCAGGGCTAGCGCAAAATGCAACAACAGTGGTTGTGATACCGTATTTTGTAAGCTCCGTCGTGTGCGTGACATTGGATGGATGTGCGTGCGAATCAATCAGTCCCGGAAGAAGCGTCTTGCCCTTGGCGTCGTAGGTTTCCATGGGGGCACAGGCTTCACAAGCAGCGCATGGGCGTCCAATGCGGTCTCCGTCAATAATGACAGTGGTCAGAGGCGACAATGAAACCCCATCAAATACACGAACATTGGTGATGGCAGTTCGTTTCTCCGATGCATTGCCATAGCTTAGAGAGCGGGCCGCGATGTTGTCGCGAATATCCTGGGTGTAGTCCAAGTTCATTGGCTTAAGGTCACGAGGGTCACCATGAAATTGACATGCGCTGGCAACCGTCCATAGTGATGATATAAACACCCAGCATATGATACGCTTGAGGATAAGTTTGAGGAGTATTGGCATGATGACGTCAGTGACGACTTGAAAGCCGAGCGGTTTTGTGACTTGGGGGTTGGTTTTTGTTGTGTAAAGACAATGAATGCAATAATATTGATATAAATTTCAGAACAGTTGAGAAAAGAGTCATTTTATAGAAAACAAGTATGTTGTTTAATTAGACTACTGCGGGATGGATGATACTGCGCCAGTCAACTACAGCTGAAGATCAATTGATTACCGGCTCTTCACAAGTCCCAATCTATCGCAGGTATTTTCCAAATGCAGTATAGCAGCGTCCGAGCTTTCTCATTCGCCCTTCTGTTTCTCAGCAAGGATCCGCGTGCTGACCGCGCGCGAATCTGACCACCCCAGACCGCTGCGCCAGATGCAGTCAGCTCAATGAGACGCTATTCCCAATTTTGCGAAAACCTGCGGTCACGTGCGGAACGAGGCGTTTTCGGTGCTATATTAAATGGTTGGGGATAACGCTAAAACGGCATCGATGCCGGGCCGGTTCGTGCGTATTTCCCTTTCTCGTCCTGTTTTGTTGCAGATTTTTACCTTGTACAGCCCGAACGAGGCCTCTGTGACGCCATAGGGCTGGGTGGCTCATCAGACATCTTCCGCTGTGGCAATACCATAGCCTCCGTCAACCGTCTCATACCTACTCTGCACCATGAGTCAAAAAGTGGGATCAAAGGACGCTAGGCTCAAAAGCAAGGGTTGCCTCCCATGCATCCGAATGAAGGTCAAGGTACGGCGCTGCGCTCGACAGCTCCCCGGTGCCGAATGCCAAATTTAACACGTGCCAGTGCGATCAGGCCAAACCAGAATGCCAACGATGCCAACGCGCGGATCGGGAGTGCCGCTACCGAGATCCAAATGCCGTAGTGTTCCGTATGGATCATTCGGTCACGCTAGCACAAGAGAGTTCCATGCGTGGCCAAGAGCTAATGCTGGCCTACGCGCCTCCTCCAAGTGTCTCGACGGATTGGATTCAAAGCGCCGTTTCCCATTACTTTTATAATTTTGCTTTGCCTTCCCAGAATGGTTTTCCGGGCCTCTATGAGTTCCTGCCGAGGCTATACGCTGCCAACACCCAAACGTCATGTTTACGGAACGCTGTAGAAGCAATATCGCTGGCGAACATGGCGTTAGTAAGGAAAATGGGAGAGCCCCACTTGCGCACATCCAGAAGGCTGTATAGCACAGCACTCCAACAACTGGGACTGGCATTGAATAGTGTCGAGGCCAGCTCCCCATCTGTACTCGGTACAGCAGTGCTCTTATGGCAATATGATGTAAGTATCAATTGGTCTCCACTGTTTGGCAAATGTTGACCAATATGTAGATCATCATGGGTGAAGACTACTTATCTGCCCGGAGTGCCCACCGCAAAGGGCAGATCGATATCCTGCGTTTGCGTCTTGCCAGTCGACCGGATGGAGAGAATTGGATCAATCAATCCGTTTTCACCAACATCCAAATGCTAGACATTGGAGCTTCCAAAAGAACAACCACCGATCTCCCATCAGTTGACAACATTCCGTCAAGCTTCCCACATTTGTCTCCTTTCAGACGCGCAATGTCTGAGGTGAATCAAATCAGCGCTACAATACAGACTTTGCTTCAAAAAACACCTAGTTTTGAGGAGGTTTCGACTTGTGCACAGCGGTTGCAGGAGACAGAGTTCATAATGCAATCGTGGGAAGATCAGCTGCCGCAGCACATGAAATACAGTCTCATTCCAAACCCATTACCAAGAGAGACAGTTCCGTACCCAGAGAACGTAACTCTCCTTCCCTGTATGAACTCTGCCGGTGTATGGACAGCATACTGGATGGGTCGGCTCTCTCTACTACGTAACATGCTACTATTCCACCCCACTGCAAGCTCTGCCGGTATTTTCATGGCTTCCAGGCAGGATATTAGGAGAACCATGCTCAGCATTGTTGACCTTATTTGCTCGGCAGTCCCTTACATGCTTGGTCGTGTGAGACTTCACGTGGGTGCCTCTCCCGAGGAGCCAGTGCCAGCAGTCGGTGCCATGTTCAGCACGCGGGCTTTGTTCATTTGTGCCCAGATCCCAGGTTTACCAGAAATCCAGCGAAACTGGATTCTTCAGTGCATGTACTACATTGGGAATGAGAAGGGAATAAGACAAGCCTTGTTACTAAGGCAGGAAATTTTACAACGAGATTCTGAATAATTGGAGCATCAGCAAGACGTCATGTTGTTTGTAAATATTGCTATCGGCGTGGTCATGGCCAACTATTACAAGCTGTGCTTCATATACCTGGAACATGTTTGCTATTTCCTGATTCACTAGCAGAATATTTCATGAGAACCTAGTTACTCTGCCGACGCTCTGTTTCCATCTTCAGCAGCCTGATCAGATGTCACAACCTTCGACTTTGCCATTTTTGTGGTATATTGTACCGCAGTACGTTGCCGTTGGGTTTCCTTCATAGTCGTGAGGGGAATCAGGATGATGCAGATAGATGGCTCGCCATGTGCCAGGTTCGTCATCACTGTCGCTTTTGAAAGTTCCTTCCTCGGTGACGGGGAATTCCATAATGTCAGGCTCGGGATTGCGGTTACAGTTTGGGTTTAAAAAGCTAAATGGCTGATGGTCTGCGCTGCTCCTATAGTTTTCAGGGTATTTTTGAGCCTCTGTATCAATATTAGTATATGAACGGAACATTCATCACATTTAGGTCAATTACTCCCAACCGTCACTCCTGCACGTTGCAAATTTACACCCCAAGAAACAGCCGAGTGAACTTGGCTCCCACTCAAAGTAGAACCACCTAACATATTAAGTAAATAGATTCTTTTAAGATTTCTTAGTAGTTACTCACCACATTTTATCTTCTTAGACGCATCGAGGCCCTTGACATTAACGGGGGTGTGGTCAGGAAGTTCCCTTTTGAGAAGGTTGG
This sequence comes from Calonectria multiphialidica, assembly GCA_020623665.1. NCBI lineage: Eukaryota > Fungi > Ascomycota > Sordariomycetes > Hypocreales > Nectriaceae > Calonectria > Calonectria multiphialidica. The sequence goes on from JAHVYC010000021.1 coordinate 478,543, forward strand.
GGGCGGCCAAGACTAGAGAAATCAGGCCCATACGAACAACGATCCTCATAATGGCTAACGTAATAATTCAACACTAATTTCAGTCTTTATGGGATAATGTTCTCTGAATAAAATGTTGACAATACAGGTTCTTGACGCATCAAAATATTTTCTTTCAGGTTCAAATGAAAAACAGGATACTACAGGTAATTAATTGACATTGATAGGAATGCACAAGCGTGCACATCACATCACACATAACCGTGAAGTGGCACACAAACGATCATCGCCCCTCACGCTTCATCTTCCACAAGGCTTAGCGGGATCTGGTAGTCGTTTACTGACATCATTTACAACGTACTAGTGAAAGCCTATTAACAATATTATTCGTCTACCGACGAATGGGTACACACTTTTCTATTTTTCCTTTTCGTGGATGAGCATTGGGTTACATGTCTGAACACGGGAGTAGCATGTTTACGGACCCTCATGCGTACAAAAAATAGATCGGATGACGACGGGGCTTATCATGGCTCTGGGGTTGACATCACAGCTTAGGAAAGGTGTTTGGTTTGTATGATGCGATCCATGTTTCTGACCTTGTCCTTCAACGATGGGGCTAAGTTGAGATTACCTCGATGATACAGCATCATCTGCCATCGGTTTGGGCATCTGCACCAGAAACAACAATCCGGCAACACTCGTATGATCGGAACAGTATGTCTGCTCATTATATCAATGGCATGTCATTAGCATGTTCGCCTATAAGTATGAAGCATCTCCGTACTGCCAAATAGCAATCCATGTGGCCGGTTGATTGGTGACACCGGGATCGTCCAGGTGCGGTTTTCGGTTATGTCGGCAATGGCTACCGCGTCGGTTGCAGTGCGAGTGGGGCAGCCATCGCAACAGGACAAACCCAAGCGAGGCCGCCAATGGCTGAGTGCCGAGTGCTGAGTGCGAATTTTCTGACAGCTCGGATATACATTAATCAATTGTAATTCCGTACGAAAGGATGCCACGAAGGATGAAGAGGATGGCCCCAGCAGATGCCCATCGAGGGCCGAGGCACAGGGCTCAATTCCCACCAGCGCCCATGTGTCTCAATCGAGATCTGCAACAAGCTCTCCCCAAGTTACATTCGGTATCGGTCTCGGCGGTCGCTAAAAAATCTCTCGCTCTGTATGGAATGCATCACGCTGACAGCGCGCAGCAATCAACAACAGGCTTTGGTTCCCGGAATTGGAATGTTTTAGGCGTCTCTCGCCTAGGTCACGAAAATATTATGATGTCATGTTCCGAAAAAGACATTCAATTCCTCTCTGCCAAGTTCGAGATCTACAATTTCGAGTCATGCCTCGAATGTTCAGGCAGCAATAATCATCTTTTGACTTTAGGCTCAATCGATTATTCATACGACAGATCAGCGCGCGCCGCTATTGCAATGATTTCCCAAGTGTTTCACATTTCAGGCTATTAGTGCAACCCCCAACCTAATTCTTATCAAAGCAAGGATGATCCTCCAACGCCCGCCTTGCCCAAAGCACATAACAGCCAGGACTAAAGCGATAAAAGAAATTGGCTGCGGTTTGTTTCATGTTTCACGCCGCTCATAAATCAATTTCGCCTTTCTCATAGAGTCATCACATATAGCGCTGCATTTTAATCATCTGACCATGCCATGGTCTTTTTTTCGGCTGGTTGGTCTGGACGGGGAATCACAGCCCAGTTGGGCGGAAGGATTTTCGCCACACGGAGCTTTTTCTCGGAACAGACCAAATTAATTACCGATGCAACAGCAACGTATTAGTGTCCTGCCGGACGTTGCCTTCGGCACTGCCCCTTGGCACCCCCAAAGTAGAGCGTTGAGTAGGATTCGGCGCCATACAAGGAAACCACGTGCCAAAAATACATGAACCGCCCATCGTCACCTTTATTAGTAGATTGAGCAGCGGGCAAAACGTGGTCTGCTGTGGAGCCCCAGACAAATGCGCCCGAGATAACAAGCGAATCACATTGACCCCACTTACATAGATGTCATCATAGCGAGGTGCGATTATTCTATTCACATGTCATACTATACGAGATTTGTAAAGCTCACGTGCTGGGGATGGAGTTGTCACATATTCCTCGATAAGCCCTGTTTCGCCCAGTCTTGAGTGTTCTTCGGCGGTCAGTGACCAATATGGCACATGGGTTTGACTCCACTATTCGGTTAGACCTTGCAGCACATTTGGAGAAGTTTTGACGAAAGTAGAAGTATTTCCTCCTTTGCAAGACCCAAAATGGAATGTCAGAAGTAAGATAGTAAAATAAATCATCTTCACGAACGTGTAGTGTGGACGAGATGCTGAAGAAACCCCAGACATTAATCAAGCACATTTGACCTCTCCCAACTCAATATTTATCAACTATACTTTAAAAAAATTAGAAACAGAGCGGTTCCCATATTTGAACGTCCCAATAATCTACTCATGCTCACTTGATCTCACTTATCCAATATATAACATATTGGTCCTTGACTACCCTATAGCTACAAGCCCCTCTATCTGGAGGCTTTTTTTAGTTTTCAAAGATGGCGCATGGCACTAAAAGAGCGCACTAAAACTCTGTCGGCCATTTTACAAGAGTTAAGATTAACTATGCACACCAGGAAAAAGCTAGACTAGACTGATGAATAACCCTGACATTAGTGCATAGGCTAAATAACAAGGGTGGCAGCAAATTGCCCGACTAGTGATCACATTAACAACCTTGATGGGGGCAACGGTACAGTTGAAAATACAACACAAAAAATCCTGGTAGAAAAGAAAGAGAAAAGAAGAGACAATGAGATAAAACCCCGGTCGGGGTATAGGACCTTCCGTATTCGCCTGTCACCTCGCCGAGTCCCCAATCTATCTATCACATGTGAATATTATACGCTGACTAAGTCAAGATACCCCGCTTCCTTTCATTGGTTAGAAATGTACACGGTTGTGCAAATTGTACATGCCTTATGCGTCAGCCGGGACTTATACATTATTTGCATCACCAGTTCATTGCCAAGATCTCAGTTCCTCTTTTAATATTTACTTCATATTGGTTTGTATTTTTATATACTTTATATACTATGTAATTTCATCAACTGCTCAGGAGATCGAGACAGCCATCTACACAGTTATTGCGTTATTTCGTTGCTCATGTAAAATTAAGCCTTGTTGGCAATGATGGCGGCAGCCTGCTCGCTCAGAGCATAGATGGGAGCCTGGACGTGAGCACTCAGGGGCACAGGGATGACTGAACCGTCAACAACCCTCAAGCCCTCAATTCCCTTGACGCGGAAGTCGGTGTCCACAACCTTGCCCATGGAGCAGGTTCCGGTGACGTGCCATGTGGTGGCGCCGGTCATGGCCACACGCTGGTCGAGCTTCTCGTCGCTGTCGTCGAGGGCCAGAGGCTCGGCGGGGAGACCGGGCGGGACGGACTCGCCAGCAATGTGCTTTGCGAATTTGCCACCCAGCATGAATCGCGTGAGCAGGCGGAGACCCTCGCGGTAGACGTACTTGTCCACCTCGGTGGAGAGGTAGTTGAGGTCGACTGTGACAGATAGGTTAGCGTCCGGGACTTCCGACGGCGATCAACGCGACAAACAAGCGAAACTTACACTTGGGGGGATCCTCGGGGTTGGCCGACTTGAGCGAGACGGAGCCCCTGGAGGTGGGCAGGAAGCTGACAATATCGGTGGTGATGTGCTCTGCGTCCATGGGAACACCGGGGAAGGGGACCTTGGCATAGAGCAGGATGACCTCGAGGAAGGTACGGGTGTTCTTCAGAAGAGGGTGGGTGGCGGGGTCGGGCTTAACTCCCTCATCCTTCTCGATGGCCTCAGCAAGACCCTCCTTGGGCACAGTGGCGGAAACGATCCAGTCCATGGGCACGCCCTGGGCGTACTGGGGCTGAGCGAAGAGAGGGTTGGGGGCGCCGAGCGTGTGGCCGGCCGCGGGGTCGCTCACACGCCAGTGCTGAAAGAAGGACATGTGGTCAGAGAGGTTCTTGCCGACCTCCGGGAGATCGACAACAGGGTCGACGCCAGCCTCCTTCAGGTCAGCGGAAGCTCCGATACCCGAAAGCTGAAGGAGCTGGGGGGAACGGAAGGCACCAGCCGAAGAGATGACAGTCTTGGCGGAGACGACGGTGCCGTCAGCCAGCTCGACACCGGTGGCCTTGGGGGTCTCGCCGCTCTTGTCCAAGATGATCTTGTTGACAAAGGTGTTGGTGCGGACCTCGACGCCCTCGAGAGGGTATCTGCCGGCAGACCACTGGCGCTTACCCTCAAAGCGGGCCTCGCAGATGAAGGCACGGCCGAGGTTCTCACCAGAGTTCTGGTCGAGGTTAGGAAGAGCATTTACGCCAACCTCTTCCCAAGCAGCAGCAGCGTCCTCGCTCAGAGGGAATCTGCGGTTCTGGCTGTCAGCGGACACGACGCGGATGGGGCCATCCTTGCCGTGCTGCTCAGAGTCGTTGTACCAGGTCTCGGTCTTCTTGAACCAAGGCACCTGGTTCTTGTAAGAGTAACGCTCATCGCCGACAACCTCTGCCCACTCATCGTAGTCAATGGCATTTCCGCGGGTCCAGCCGCCTATGCGAATATGTGGTTAGCCTATACCTGGTTTTTCGGCTATATGCTCCGACGTTTAAAAAAAAAAAAAAAAAGGTAAGCAAATGCTCACTCACCAGAGTTAATTGCTGAGCCGCCGCCTAGACCCTTTCCGGAGTTGATAACGACGGAGCGGTTAAAGACGCCAGGAGTCTTCTCGCTGGCGTACTGCCAGTCAAGCTCTCCGCCGAGGTTCAGCACCTGGGGGTTCTGGACATCCTCACGCTCACGAGTGTCAGGGCCGGCCTCGATCAGGACAATTTTGGCAGCGTCGTCGTACTGGTGCAGACGGCTGGCAAGGACGGAGCCCGAAAGGCCGCCGCCTACAATAACGTAGTCGTATGTGGTAGAGCTCATTTTTGCTTGGCTTGTGATTGGACACTCGGAGAGTGAGTTATGCAAGACAGACTTGGAAGGGAAGCAACCATGTGGCGAGTACACTGCGTAAAGTAATCGGTCGAAATTGGCCCCCCGGCGGGGTCGTTGTCCCAGGGAACGCAGGCAACGCAGGGAACAGACGCGTAGTTCGCTTCCCAGCGATCAATTGATGGCGCGATTAAACAGCCAACACGTTGATGCCGTCTCACAGGGGAAAAGCCAGGGTGCTTGGGCAGTTCGCCCGGGGTTGGATGCAGGTTGAGCTTAGCATGGAGGCCAAGGATTGCCCCAAAGGAGCAGAAGCGCTGCAGGCCCCTGCGTCGCCGAATCCATGTCCCGTCGTGGGCAGCGTCGCAACGCCCTGACGTATTAGCTGCTTGGCCGACAACCTCGTGCTCGTGCGTGCTGGCGGCCCTCTCCTCAGGCAACGGCAAAACGTGGCTGGCGGGCGACGATGGGTCAACGGCCGTAGGAGCGGCCCCCAATCTCCAATGATTGACCCGGAAATTTGGATCGGGTTGTTTTTTTATCTTGGCCTCTTTAGACTTTCTGTTTCGGTTGAGCCGTTTCCGCAATAGGAAACGATGGGATACGATTTGAATCTCGGCAAATGCGGTCACCGTAATCGCCCTGGCTGGGTTGACGATATGCCCCCGCGACGCCCCGCCGGCACGAGCCATGTGTGTAAGCCTCGCCTGGTCGACTGAGTATTGAAGGATCGTTCTTAAGTGCGGAGGGGTCCACATTTGCCAGTTAGAACCGGTCTGAATGGGTCCTGGATGAGGTGTCGGACATGGATCGCCCTTGCGGGAACGTGGCCCCCGCCCGCGAGGCCGTCGAAACTCTCGTCTGGGGCGGCCCCCATCGGCCCGGGGGGCGCAGAGCCACGTTCTTTAAACCCAATGCCGCAGTGCTACCACTGCTGCTGCTGCTGATAGTGGGAGCAGAGCGTGGCAGAGAGTGCCCACCAGAGCATCCTTCCGGCCACAGCATTGGAGGGGAGGCCTTGCTCGATTCGGCCCCCTCGCCGTGGACGGACAAAATCCACGGCGTCACATCGCGCGGCTCGGTCGAACTAGGCCTCTTCGGCTTAGCCTGGGATTGTCTATTCGTACGAGAGAGCGTTTTGGCACGGGTCTAGCCGGCGCCGATTAGGGAAGTGACCGTCGTCGGCACTCAGAAGGAATCGCCTCCAGAATGCAACACTGGTGACGCGGTGGAGTTGGGTTGCTTTCTGCCGTAATTGAAGCATATTCGCCTACGGATTCTGTTGATTCAGACGGATTCGGACTGATTTATCACACGCCGAGACTGTCGATTCTACATGCCCCTCCCTTCCCCCCGGCCGTTACATGATGTTCAACTGTAACGCTTCGATCTGGTTGCCAATACCAAGGCGCACAGGGCGCAGGCACCTAGCCGAGGAGCAATCAATCGATAGAGTTTTTATCGGAGAATCAAGTCGAGGAAATGAAACTATTATAGGGGCACGATGAAACGGATGATCAAAACCTACGCTAATCTATTCTCCATCGGGAGCGCTATCCTTACCCTTAAACCCGCTCTTTTTAGAATCCTGCGCGCCAAGTTACATTGCCGCTCGAGTATCAGTTCGGCAGGTCTTACGTTGTGTTCGCAAGCTGCTTAGTTGGGCTAAGATCTGGGCCCGTCAACGTGATCCAGCCAATCCTGTCACTTGTCCGTCCTTCCCCGTTGCGGTATAACGCCATAAGAGAATGCATATGCACAAGAATCCTATCCCGGGCGATTACCCCTGACAGCCGCTCGTTGTGGCAGGAGACCATGCCTGTCAACCTTCCAAGGTGGAGCGCCCAGGGTTACCCAAAGTCTGGTAGACGGCCCCCTAGTTCCCCTTGGTGGGTATTCCAGTCTCGGAAGACGGGAAAAAGTAATAGTACTCGCATGACGCCGCCGTGCTGTCAAAAGAATCTCTTGATCGCACTCTAACCTGTACGTTTGTTGGTCGTCGTTCTTTTGAGCCAACGAACGCCATGGCTTCCGATGACACAGAGAAGTTCACGGGGGTCAGCGTCCCGCTGTCCGATCGATCGGTGGTGCAGCAGAGTTTACACACGGTTATCATCTTCTGCGTCTTGATTTCGGTATGGTCGGCACTGCGCCTGTATGCGCGACGCATTCGCCGAGCGCCGTTGAATGTTGAAGATATGCTCTTCTTTGCGTCTGTGGTACGACAACGACAACATGCCGGCATCCTGGGCCGAGCGTTGGGAACGATTTGCTCACAACACCCATAGGTCTCCTTCTACGCCATGGTGGGAGCATACTTCATTCGTAAGCACAACAAACGGGACTTCGCATGATGATGCTTGAGCTAACCTGCGGCCATAGTGCTATTCCTTGGCGGTGTTGGACATCATATGACCCAACTGAACAGAAACAACATCAATAGACTTACACAGGTGAGCACAGACACCATCCACGCAAAGGAGGTTGCGCATACGGCGAAGATGTTAATGTATTTCCATAGAGTATGCTAGTCATCCAAGGTCTATATGGTGCGGCCATGTGCGCAGCTAAATGGAGTATCCTGTGGATGCTCAAGCGAGTGTTTGCGATTCGGAGTTTCAAGGTAAGCCTGACTTGGTCTTCAACTTCAACTCCCGGAACCTCAATTAACGACGCATGTAGATTTTCACTTGGGTCATCATCATCCTTCAGGCTGCCTGGCTCGTCATGACAGTTCTCATCGGTCTCCTGATCTGTCGCCCAATCCAGAAGAACTGGGACCCCACCACTCCAGGAACCTGTGGCGACCAGCAGGCGGGATACACTGCTGTCAGTATCGTCAACGTTATTGTCGACGTCATCATGTGTATTCTCCCTATCCCCATGATTTGGAGACTACAGGTCAAGAAGCCGTACAAGCTGGCACTGTTCGGAATCTTTGGCATCGGTGTTGTGTAGGTTGCGGATGGTATTATTCTCACGTCTTGACTTTCTGACACATGCTTAGATCGGTCGTCTTTTCGATGGTGCGACTATTTTCCCTCCGAGAAGTGGACTTTAACGACTTTTCCTACACGGTACCCGAAGCCGTTACTTGGACCTACGCCGAGGTCGGTGTCGTTATTCTGGTCGCCTGCTCGCCCTTGCTCCGTCCCATCTTCGACAAGACTTTTCGACGCCTGCTATCCACGACGAGAAGCGGAATGCACTACGGGCCATCCGACGGCTCCCGAGGCCTGCAGAACTCAGCAAGCATGCCCGCTGTTTCAGCACCAAAGCTAAGCTCCAAGAAGAGAAACGACTTTGTCACGTTGGGCGAGTCCGAGGAAAGCCTGGAGCTGGGCCACATTCGATCCGACGGTGGCCATGTCGAGGTCCACGCGACGGCAGGGAGCGGCAGACCCTCGATAACTGCCGACACAAGGCCCTGGTCTATCAACAACAGGGAATTTACGACAGGAATAATGGTGAAGCAAGAGGTTTCACAGACGGTGAACATGGTGAAATAAAAAAAAAAAGTTTAAGAGATAATGGGACTGCTAAAAGCGGCTTGCGGTACCCCGAAATATGTATACATAGCATAGCATTTGGGTTTATATACCCTTTTTTGTACATTCTTGCCTCGAACAGGCTACTCTATCGATATAGAGGAAAATAAATGACTATATGATTGATTGATACTACTACATGGTTGAAATCCCTCGAGCCTGGCTCTCGGTAACTGGTGACTGTCAGCGGACATGGGCGCTGCGTGAGGCTCAACTGTCAACGATCGTCAAGGGAGCGATGAAACATCGAATACGTGGAACTCTACAGTATAGAGAACCAGCATCCTTGGATCGACGTTTATCCCCGCTAGGGTTTCGCTTAGATACCATATGAAAAGCGAGTTGATGCGGACCTTGGCGTTGTCTTCTCTGTGGGGAGTGCTTAAATTAATGAATTCGATCGACCCGCTCAACAGAAAAAAAAAAACATCTGTGCGGCCACACGGGCAATGTATATGGTCCGCAGGCCGAGCTCCGGCTCCGGTACGTTGCATTGAATGTCACGTTGATTGTCAGATACTGATGACGGAATTCTCGCTTATTGAGGGCTATCGATCAACAACGCAAGGGGGAGGAAATCCACGATGAGTCCCGACAGTATTTTGAGTTATATGAAGCCCCGTATTTTCAATGTAGCCCTATTCTGACCGCTCACGGAAATGAGTTTGTGACGGCCTAAAAATATACTTTACATAGTGGTGCGTTGGATGCTACTTATTTTCCACGTGTAGGAATTGCAATAATGTATCGATGACCGTCTCTGACAGCGGTCGATAGATAATCCCCAGGGTTCGGACCGCCTTCGTACCATCAACCTGGTAAATTTCTTTCAATGCCGCCTCCTTTCCCGTTCCCGGCTTGCCAACGGGGATCCTCTCTTTAATCTCTGGGATTCCTTGTCTGGCGACGTCCGCGGCAGTTTGCCAGTCGAAATGATGTGACAGGAGGAACCTCTGCCCTCCAGCCTCGGGCGTCTCAAACGCTGCGGCGGACATGGCCGCAACGTCACGGACATCGACGTTCCCCGCGAATTGGAGATGCGGAATCTCGGTTGCGTCCACGATCTGCCAGAGCAATTTCGAAGTCGAACTGATATCATCGAGAGAGGCGATGTGCTCGAGGTGAGGGCCGTAGACCGTGCTAGGGTTCAGGCACACAACATCGAATCCAGGGTTGCGATCTTCTACCCATTTCCAGACTGCCTGCTCAGAAAGAGCCTTGGATGCAATATAGAGTGAATAGTGGTCTTCAACAGACGCTGCTTCCTGGAATGTTACGGGATTCCAATCCGTCTCAGTGTACACGTATCCAGGCCGTGGACCTTGCGAAAGATCCAGATTCGCTGCAAAAGAGGATATTTGCACAACACGACGAAGGCTTGGGCTCGAATATCTTTGAACAGCCTCCAATATAGCCGTGGCTCCTTCAATGGCTGGGTTAAGCATATCCCGGACATTATCGTCAACTTTCCCGTGGACCGGGCTTGCAATATGGATGACACCCGACACGCTGTCATCAAAGGCGGTGCTGTAGCTATCGGGCTTTGTCAAGTCATAAGCGAATGCAGTGGTGAGGTTCGAGCCATAGTCCTCTGGAAATGTGGCCTGGACTTTGTCGGCAGCTCTTTGAGAACGCACAGTGCCGCGGACCGAGTACCCCTTTCTGAGTAGGCAATTGATAACATGGAGGGCTAGGTAGCCGTTCGCTCCGGTGACGATTATGGTTTGGGGGATAAGTGAAGGCATGGTGTGTCTGGTTGCAGAAGCGAGTAGGCTATGTTTTTTTGTGGAAAATAATGCTTGCTCTGAGACTTCCAACCATCTATTTATGTTTTCAATATCTCCGCATCAAAGGTCCATTCTAGATTTACTATGATGAGGCAAGTATGTAAACCCGATAAAGTACAAGCCTTGGCTTGAGCAAAACTGCATAACGCCGAGCAGCGTATGTCCGCAGACTGTGCTTAATTCTCTTAGCCAAAATTGAATGCACCCACAATATACCTGCAGTAATAACTGGCCAAGTTGAAAAGAAAAACGGCTATTTCATACGGTGTAGGCTATTTATTTCACTCTTAATTTTATATATATATTCTTCTTCTTCTGTTACAAGCGAATCTATCTACAAAAACTGTTGTCAATGTCCATAGTTTGTGGCTTTATCAACACGTGCCTTTTAAGCAGATGCACCAGATAAATCCATATTCTCAAGCATTTTACTAGTGTAATTGATTGATAAATCCGTTGAGACTGTGAAGCCGCAAGTCCGTCATGTTACAACCGCCGCATGCTTTAACGCCGTTCTCCGGATTTATGTTACATCCTAATTCCGACCCTCTTAACACTTGAACGCTTGGCGACCTTTTTCGGAGGATTGACTTGCCGATATCCGGTTAGAAAGCACGGGATCCGAAATGAGATGAAATCATACCGAATGGCCAGGCCTAAAATTATAACGGCCTGCACCACCTCTCTTGAATCTGGACATTACAATGTCTGACGTCATTGCAATTGGAAACCACACACGTACACTTCACGATGGAAAAGGCGAAGCCAATTTTGATTATAAGTTGCCGTTATTTGCTTCTTCTTTGTATTCTTGACAACTAGTAGCTAGAGCTTGACACTGAACAATTCGATGTGGATGTTGGCGTGGCCAGAACCATTGCACCAAGGTGCCCTCACCAACTCCACAGCCATGTTCTACAACAATCGGATTGACATGATGCTCAAAAGCCATCTCCAGGGCCACATCTATTACATTTAAGACCGGTGAAATATATTCGTGACGGATCCATGATGGAGGGCAAGGAACAATATTGCGATCGATAGGTGGTCGACACTGTGGCTGCGCTGCAGAGTGACCCTGTAGCGCGAGAATTCCTAGCGCTGGGTTCTGATGCACCAGTACCTCAACCAGGTCATATTTCGATAATGGCTATTAGCTGTAAGCTTGACCTCGAAAACATTATTTCGCAATGAGATTTAGTACTATTGTATAGATAATAATAATTTGTTCGCACTGCTTGGTTCATTTCTTCAAACCACATCGTTTGCATCGGTTCTGAGCACTGTGCATGTGGAAATGAAAATTCCCACCCGTTCTGCCCTATTTAGGCTCTGACTATGATAATTGGTTATGTCGGATAATTGCAGGAAATTTACAAAACGAGGTTTTCATTACCAAAACATTGTAGGCTGGCAGCCTACAAATGGAAAAAGAAAAGAAACCAAAAAAAGAAAAAAAACCGAAACCGAAAACAAACAATGAATCAGACCAGCCAATGAAAGATGCAGCCCTTGTATGGCAGGGACCGCCATGAAATTGCAAAAATGGGCTGCGGGGTGCGCTATAAAGCAGCTCCTCCGCATCGTCTATTGACGCGAACCAGCTATCCACCACACTAGCCCTCTGCGAGTCGTTACAGAATGCACGAACTACATTTCAAGGCGATCAGGGGAATCCTGAAGTTCTTGGCGATGACAAGGGCCCGCCATTTTATGCTATACCTCCCTTGCCGTGGCGGGCAGCTGCTTGAATTCATCGATTCGTGTCTACACCGAGACGTTGCCACGGAAATCAAGGCTGAGGGCTTCATTGAGACGGCGCTCTTCACTGACCCGACTTCTGAAGGCCATGCATTTCTCCTCTACAGCCACAAGAGTGTTCCGAACGTTCTCGAGGCCCCGCATTGCAGTAACCTCCATGATGCAGGCTTGTTCGACAGGGCGTTTTGCGTATTCGGGCGGGCCACTATGAATTGCTACGTGTTCAAGTCCAACACGCTTTTCGCCCAGATGGAAGATTTTTACAGCCCGGGACAGACAAACGCGAGCCGCAATAGTCACAAGATCGGTGTGGAATGGGTTGCGAAATGCAGGGCGGCCATGGATGGTTACTACAGTAAGCACACTGTCCCGAGACTGTAAAAACTCTGTCTGATGATTTTTATAGACTATCAGAGAGCTACCATTTCCAAGGAAAAGCTCCCCCATGAGTGCGCGGAGAATCCTTGGTGCGTCAACACCAAGGCACTGCCTCCCTCGCTCGAATGGCGAGACCTGTTTAGCTCACCGTGGCGTGACCCATCAGAGGCTGTCGTTGACATCATGCCGTACCGGGCGCTGAATGTTCTGCCGGAGGACTTTCAAACTCCCAATCCGAGACTAGGCCCTTATTACAACCCGAGGCCGGACCGGTCAAGATCATCACGGGAAAAGATTGATCTCAACCAGAAGAATAACAAGCCGTACTCTCGTTCAGCATGCTCGCCCACTCCCCGCCCCAAAATGCGGAGCAAGGCATCTCCAGGTGGTGCCAATAGCTTGAGTGGAGGTAAAAACGGCGGTTCAAGCCCTGACCTCTCCGCCAAGCAGCCTCTCACCGCCCAGAAAGAAGAAGTTATCGATGTGGCCGAGGACAAGTTCTCAGACAAACCGGGCGAAGTCAATTCTGCCTTGGTACCTGTACGTCCCCTGGAGCTGGGCCTAGTAAAAAGCCCAGGTACCTCGACTCACCGCGAGACAGGAGGCATTAAACATAGCCACGGATCGTCGAGCTTTGACATAGACCTCGACCGTGAACTCTCTATGAGCGACATGGTCGATCCGTTTGAAGCACTGAAATCAGCGGCTCAAGCGTTAGGGACAGAGATACAGTCTCAAAAAGAGGAGCTGAGGGAGCAAAAGAAATTTAAGAGGCTGGAAGAAGCGTCGAATCCATCGCTAATAGGGAGCAAAAAGGATGGAAAGCGCAAGGAGAAGGAATTGAAGAATGCCGAGGAGAGTGCGGCGCAAGACATGCCGACACCCATGACCACACCCGAAGCAGCTGAGAAAATTCCAGTGGTGTAGTTTTTTGTCTTATTTAATTTTCTTTTAGTATATTATTTTACCTAGCTACCTATCGGCGTGTATTATTTTAGCTTCCCTGCATATGTACATGGTGTCCAGTGGTGTGGTGATGAAATGCATGTCTGATACAAATCTTCGTATGGTGTCTTCGTTAAGCAACGTGAGCACCAACAGTCCGCAGTGTCTCATTGGGGAAAATAGTACCTGAAATCTAGTTTCGTGACTCTGGTAGTTACATAGTTATGTATACAAGACAGCCGATAACCCAAGCGCCACCCAATAGGCTGACAAGGTGGGATGTCGTGGTCGACGTTGAAATGAAGGGAGCCAACCGATGCAAGATGGCTGGGATACTGACACACAATCTGCGCCAGACAAGGGCCCATGGCTTACCGACACACACCGTCCGGGGTTGCTCCGATCAGGTAGGCTCGCACAAAGCAAAAACAGCGACACGTCAATTATCCTGTCGCCCTCGCTGCCTGCCCAGGGTTTAGGGGGATGGACATGGCGGGTGTGGTCTCAAACAGGAGGTGCCTGACTGGTCCCTGAGGGATACGCTTGATGCGCCATGATGCGTCCATCAACCGAGATGACTCTGGTGTCTCAGAAATCTTCCGTTAATTGGGCGCACCTCGGATGCGGCCTGGGTCTCGGTGACTGCGCTCGTATTGCCCGGCCCACGCCTGCATAAAGGGCGAGGCAAGGGAGGCTTGCATAAAAGTAATGCTTAGTTAAATAAAAAAAAGTAACGAAATAAATGGCGATCGAGCGATGAAATTCGCACCTGGTTGTGTATGGCTAAGGTCAATGCAGCTGGCTGGGCTGCGATAGCGCAAATGGCAACAGAGCGAACGCCACTCAACTTTAGCGCGGAAAATCGTACTCACGCGGGTGCAATCCCGGTATATTGATTGCAGACGGGCACTAATTTTATAGCTCACACACGGATGATCTGACGGGCGGAAGGCGGGCGACCAATAAGTAGTTAAAACTCGCAAACCTAAACGTTGGGAATAATATTTGTCATCCCGTGGCGAGCCTACTCTGCCTTGATAGAGACGTCCACATTTACATCCCGGATGACAAAACCCTCCGCAGGTAGTTGGTATGATTCGTCGAAAACACTCCAGAGCCATTTCATCGCCCTCGGTTTCCCATTCTCAATCTCAGACACGTGCTCGCCGGCTGCGTTCCGTTCGTACGTGAGCTCAGCACCCCCGCTACAGAGCCTCTCTATCGTGACATCCGTTTGATCGATCGGACAGAACTGATCCCCGATTGCCTTGTATACGAACATTGGCATTGTTGGCACCCCTTTATAGCCGAGCTTCGCCTGCGCATTGTACAATTTTCTCAGAATTGGCGCCTGTAGATCCGAGATGCCGCCCTCAAAATAGCCGGATATGTCCTTCCCCACAAATTTGGATATGGCATCGGCGACGTGAATGTCCCTGACAGATAGAAATTCATCCTTGGTATTTGGGAGAAGCCGGCTCTCCAGGTATGCCTTCGCCTCTGGGTACTGAGACGTTATACCGAGAAGAAATGCGATCAGGGTGCCAGCAAGCACCGTCTTATTTACGCGGCCAAAGTCAGCCGAAATATCATCGACGAGGCCTCCCAGTGCAGCTCCTGCAATCTGGAGGTCGGGGGCGTACTGTGCGTGCAATTCCGCAGCGGTCATGGTGGCCATACTGCCACCGCTGTATCCCCATATCGCAGTCGTAATTTCGGCTCTGCCCGTGATGCTCGCCAGGTTGAGAACTGCACGAATGGAATCGAGGGTCGCATGGCCTGCCTGTACATTTGCGCCAAAAGAAGCGATGGGCCCCCAGTGGTCTGGGGTGTTGACTATCCAGCCTTGAGACAACAGTGAATTGAGGAATGCGGTCGCTGAGTTTGTGCCGATGTCATCATTTCCCTCAGCCAACTTCCCAAACAAATCAATGGATGGACTAGAGTCAAGGTTGGCCGTATTATAAGCAAGCTGGACAGACAACAGAGCCGCTTTTCCGGATGGAGAAGAGTAGAAAGATTGAGGAATGATCAGAGTCGTCACCGCCCAACTCGGTTTGCCTCGCGAATCAGTAGTACGATACAGGATGTGATACATAGCCCTCGCATTGCTCATAATCCTGTTGAGGTCTCCCGGGGCTGGACGTATCCGTAGAATATCACCAGGGCTTTTAGACTCAAAGCCTGATGGCGCCGCATACCATGGGTCTTTGCTCGGGGGCACCGGCTTCGCCCGCGAAGCTTCTGGTACAGCACCTAGACCGAAAAACCAACCTAAGGGATCCATCACGATATCACGAGAAGTAGAGACGGAACAAGTTTCCCTTCATTAACTGGAGAATCTTTGTCTTCAAATTTTGCCTCAGTCAGAGGACTTTGGTCTTTGTTTTGTGGGGGTTTCGGAAGTATGTTTGGATGTAAGAATTTAGTTTGTTCCTACCGGGTAAATGCCAGAGTCGGATTTTATAATGCTGTCCAGGCCGGACACAAATGTTCATAAGCATGATGTCATGCAGAATTCCAATTCGGGATCCCATTTCAGGCATAAAAAGTGGTCTTAGTTAAGTACTATCTTGTTGTGAGCTACCAATAAATTATAGTCGATCAGCATATTTTGCATCATGAAACTTCTATGATTTTATACTTTACAAACTGCTGAAAACAAGCACCCTTCCATATCGAAATATTATCTAGTATGCTGTACAGCTACTGATATTCTGTTAAAATTGTAGTCTGGATGATGCGACACTTAAACCCAGACTTGTTCTGCTTGTAAAGTGGTGGGGGACAAAATGATGCCATCCGAAATCATCTCGATAACATTGGAGCGAGGTTTTCAGACATAGGATCCAGCCGTTGATTACCTAATAAAATAGCCGATCTTTTCAGGGTTTTTGCTATTTTGCTGTTAGCTAAGCTCGTGTGGCTCGCTTGAACGGATCGGGTCAAGGAGATAAATGGCTCGCGTGGCCCAATGCCCACCTTCTGATCGACTCGGCATTTAATTCATGCAATGAACTCTATCGCCACTTCAACTCAGCCTCAGCATGGTCTTTCGCAAGCCTAACCAAGAAACGTGGCACGGGCCTGAGAACGAAGCTAAGATTGCGCCACCGTCTTAAGCGAAATGGGCGAGGTGGGGAGGTGTCTTCCATTTAGCCCATTTGGGATGGACTTTGCGATGTTGGAGCCAGATGTGTCCTCATCCTTTCTTCTTTTCAAGCTAGTACAATCTCTAATGTTTCTTTTGTGGAAAGCTTGACTTGTAGGCAATAGTAGTTTCAGATATGACAGGAGAAAATTCGCTGTGGTAGGAAATGCGACGTTGTGCGCCAGAGGGCTCGGTTAGTTGATGCCGCGATCTCTTATTGATCGCTCCGACAGTATGAGGGAAAAAAAGGCAATCAAAACCAAATCTTGGAAAGATTCAAGGATTTCACTGAGAAGTATGAGGCTTTGTATATTAAATTCTAGTATGACGTCTGTTTTGTTACCTGTCATCACTCACTCTGGCCCCGAGGGTCGACTGGAAAGCCGTGTTGTTACTGGGTCACCCTGGTGAAAAGCCCTTGCTCGCCCACCAAGTCGATCAGCCGCGGACGGGAAAGAGCCGAACCCGAGATGTCCGTTCACATACGAAAGCGATGCCGACGACGAAGAGCTAGATCGCATTACAATACCCTTGATCAAGCAGGATCTCACTCCCGGTTCAACAGATCACGGCGTGATAAACCCAAGGTCCTAGCTGGGTTCTCAGGGTCTGGGCCTTTCCGCAAGAAGATTAGAGGGTGTGGGGGATGTGGGGAGATTTTCACTACGATAACTCTTTTCTCAATAATATCGGACGATTGTCAGCGTCTGTGCGGGATGCTAACGGTCAGCACTCGTCCCCTCTCATTAGTTGAAACAGTCGTATGATGTGAGAGATATCAGCGTTTCAAACTGGCTCGCTTCCTGGAAACAACAACTTTTTGAAGCACACGGAAGATGCCGTGCGCTTCGTCATCACTGTTCGTACCAGTGGAGTTGGTGATGGATGGAAAATGTGTCTATTGGGCCATATCTCAGCACCACTGTTGAATTTCACACAAAGTTTCAGGTACGAGAATGTTGCAAAAGCAAAAATGAACTGCCGGACAATTGACTTGGGTGGCTTATTGAAAGGCTTGAGCACCAAACGTACCTTAAAAACACCCTCTACAAATGTGTCATGAAATCTATATGGTGGCTATCGGCTTACACGTCGTCGGGGTCGAGACGTTTCCCGGCTCCGCCAGAAGTGAATCATCTTGGGGTTCGCTACCGATCCCATCGTGGTTAGTTCTTCGCAAACGACTCCTAGCGCCCGCGCCGTTGCACGTAATCACACGAACGGGCTTTGACGCCTGGCTGATGTGTGTCAGAATTGGCCGTGCGCTGCGAGTTTGCCTGTTGAAGAAAGTGCTCGCAGTTCCACAACCAATCTAGCGCCGATACTAATGTCGCTAAGTAGCTAGCGCACCTGTTCTGTTCATGGTGGAAATCGAAGGGTATGAAATATGATGAAATCTGAGATCATGCAGCGGTAATTCTTTCTCGCATTTATATCAATACTGGCCCGGCACAAATGCACGTTTTCCATTTCTATCCCAAATGATACCATTCATTTATTCTAATCTTCTCACTGGCTGGTCCACTTTTACCGAGATGTCGGTCCCAGACAGAAGCCCAGAAATTCGAATCATCTGTATCGCCTTGTCAGCTGTTGCCGTGATATCGACTTTACTGCGATGCTACGTACGAGTATTCATGGTAAAGTGTTTTGGCGTTGACGATGCCTGTATGGTTCTCGCATGTGTATGTTACTTTGATATCTGAATTCAATTTTCCGCGTTGACAACTAATACCATCCCATAATAGCTGTTTTTTCTTCTCTTTAATGCCTTTTGTCTCATGTCGACGGAATACGGCTGTGGGCGTCATATCTGGGATATTGAGCCCCAAGATCTAGCAGAGGCTTTAAAAGTAAACCCATCTCCAAGTCTGTAGAAGCTTATTCTAACGAGCTACTCACAGTATTTCTTTTTCCTTTACATCTGGTATGGCCAGGCGATGATCTGGTCCAGGATGTCCATTTGCCTGTTTCTCCTCCGCATCCCGACGAAAAGGATACACATCTGGATCATATATGCCGTGATTGCCAGCACACTCATCACTGGCTCAATATTCTTTTTTCTTACATTATTTCAGTGCCAGCCTGTT
The DNA here is from genome assembly GCA_020623665.1 of Calonectria multiphialidica. NCBI lineage: Eukaryota > Fungi > Ascomycota > Sordariomycetes > Hypocreales > Nectriaceae > Calonectria > Calonectria multiphialidica. The sequence goes on from JAHVYC010000021.1 coordinate 497,187, forward strand.
TCATTTTTCTGGAACAAGAGCCAGCCAGGAAACTGCATATCTGCGGATGTCATCATGACGTACACGTTTGTGTATAGCGCCTTCAGCGTTGTTTGCGATTTCGTCTGCGCCATTCTACCGATCGTCCTCATCTGGAATTTACAAATGAGCATCAGAGTGAAGCTTGCATTGGTTCCCATCATGATGATGGCATGCGTGTTAGTCCACACCCAAACCCTAGGGAAAATGAACGATCTGAGACTCACATGCTATAGGGCAAGCTCTGCCGTAGTCGTTCGATTTGTCTATCTTAAAAAATACAAGGACGAAGATTTTCTCTGTGCGTATAATTATATTATTGAAGCCTTCATGTGGCTTCAAGAGAGCATGGCTAACATTTAGATGCAGGGTCAACGGTTCCCATTCTTATCTGGACAACTGTCGAAGGAGGACTCGCCATCACAGCGGGCTGTCTTGCGACGCTCCGACCACTACTTCGATCGGTTAGCAATAAATTAGGCTTGACGCAAAGTGGTCCTTCACTGCAGGACAACGAGAAACAATTTCAATCGCGGAGTGCAAAATTGCGCAATCCGCAAAGCCAAGGACCCTATGTTATTACCACGCTCACGATTCATGTCAGTCGAGCTGATGACATTGGCGGTCACGGATTTGACGAGGAGGATATTGGTATCGTGGGCGATACCTTTCGAAAAAGCGGACTCATAACGAGAGTACATTCATTTGGAGACTTAAGAAAAATGGGAAGCGAGGAAGGATTGACTGGTGAAAGTGCAAGGTGAATCAATGATACTGGGGCGAATTTTATAAGTAATTTATATATATTAGTATGTTAATCGCTTACAGTCTGCATTGGCTTGGGAAAAATAAATAAATAATAGAAATCACACATATGCGTTGGTCCTTTCATTAATCGTAGGCTTCTGAGATGGTTTCCATATTTCGCTTTTCGTCTTTCATTTATAATACCATCCATGACAAAGAAGATGGTTAAAATCCTATTTGAGTGACTTTCTCTTGCGCGTCTGCTGATGTGAGTCCATTTGCAAGGTTGCTATGAAATGAGGTATTGGGACACATTTATTTGGATGGCGAAGTTGGGAGCGTTATTAATATTTTAACACTGGACATATAATCTTTCTCTGATACTGATATAAACAGTCCATCCGTTTCAATATGCCGCGAAATATTAGACTCATATTTCCGTATCGTTTGACACAAGATTTCTTAACAAACATAACATTTATTCATCACAAGGAGATTGAGTATGACATCAGAGATCGTAATTTTCTCCCCCAAAAGCGTACAAAAGCATAAAACGTGACAAGGTGATTTGACTTTGTCGACCGATCTCACCCGCCAAGGCTGACTTGGTGGGATACGAAAGGCAGGTTAGGCTGACATTGCACCCAATGTCCTAGATACCCCGCACGCATTATCTCACATGATGGGTTGGGTAATACAACTACAAGGTCGCCGAGGGTTAGTGTGCGCCTTTTACATTTTTTTCTTGTCAGTAGCCTGGAATTTATGCATGCAGAGGGCCTCATTGAGTCTAACTCATAGTTACTTCGGGGTATGTAGGATGAACTATTTACGCCTGTAGCTGACGTGTCTCTCATTCTTGTTCAGCTTTCTGCAGCTTGTCTTGGCATCATGAGCTAGTCATTGACTAACAAGAATGGTCGCATTGTTCGTGCTCAAGCTCCGGAGCACCTATTTTGCCCTTTGAATTGGATATAGCTAATTACTTAGATGGGCTGTATATTTGTTTGGCATCATTTCATTGAGACTACAGAGTCAATGGAAGTTATTTTTGGGGGGATTGGAATGACGTCGCGGCATTTTAGCCAGAAGGGCGAAATAAAAGAGGAGAGGAAAAAGGCAAATTGTTCATCCATATACCGGTTAGGTCTAGCTATCCGCAAGCAAAGCAAGCCACCACCTGCAGCTGAGAATTGTTCAGTAAGCGGCGTGGCTTGAGACCTCGTGATTTAACAATTGGTGGTGTCAAAACAACCCTATCATCATTGGCCAATGTCTTGGCTAGCTATTCAGCTGAGCGACCTCTTTGGCCTAGTCGGATACATAGTGCCAAATAGTCCAACGCCGCGGTATCCTTATTGGCCGCCCTATGGTTACCATTTTCCCCCGCACTATGTGCAAGCTAAGCACAGGCGGTGGCGAAGCCGCCTCACGGGCTGTGCTCGGCATTTGTTCTCTCAGTAGATGGTTCTATTCTTGTCGGGCACCAGTTGACAAGGCAAAGCCTCAACCGCAGCATGGAATATTTTGAGCGACGGCGGGAAAGTCCCTCACCGATACGATACGGAGATACAAGACTGGTGAGAACTAATATATAAAGTCCTTTCAGGCCAGCTAAAAAGCACTTGATATTCAGCATCAAACAGTTCAATCATCAACAATTGATCAAAGCTAAAACCACCACCTTAATACTACCTCTTTACAAACCACTCAAGATGTTCTCTTGCAAGACAATCGTTACTGCCATTTTGGCTACTTCATCTGCTTTTGCTGCTCCGCTTGCAGTCCGAAACCAGGAGTCCTTCACTCCCTCGGCTATTTGGGCATATGATGTTGCAACTGGTGCCATTGAGTCGACAGATGTTGGCCTTGTCGCCAAGCACACCAGCAACGGTGGGCATGACACCACCGCCCTCTTGACTTTCACCTACCCCGACATCGCCTCTGGACTCAAGTGCCAATTTGCATTCTCTCTTGCACCTGGGGATACTCTCGAAGGCAGTGGCAAGCTTGACCTCTTCTCCAGCCTTTCCCCTGCCCCCGGCCCTAGGGACAGCTGGGGCCCTGGCAACCAGCGCAACATCCACCTTGGCCGTCTCTCAGCCGCCATTGGAGCTGACGCTACCTGGGACGCTACTTACAGCACCTACCTTACCGAAAAGACCGACTGCAAGGAGCCTGGAACCGTCGAGGCCTTCGAGCTGGTTGGAGTGTACGACAATGACCTCATCTCCTGGGCTGATGGCTCTTCTGGCCCTCGCATTGTGCTTTCAGACTAAGGCACACGATGGAACACTGGATTTACCAATGCTTTAATGTTTATGCACTTCTCGACTTCTCATTCACATATGTTTTCACGAATACTTTTACCACCACCTTCCCTATTTCTGGACTACAAGGGCGTTCTGTTTAATAGGTCACTCAAGACATTTTCACATAATTCATACAATCCTTTAATGAGTCTAATATTATTATAGACTTAGATAGAAATCATTATTTAAGAAATAATGAATATTGCATTATTAAATTAAGAGACTTCGGTCAGGGTTTGCCACGTCTTTGACTTCGCGTGCCAATCCATCACAACCCGTTTCCCGGACGAAGAAACTCACAATTAACCGCATTACTGGCCATGTGAAATGTAGTCAAGATGCCTCAATAATTGGGAAAACCCCGCTTCTTCATGCCCCAGCAACCATGGCCTTACTGGTTGCACACCTTCTTCATAAGTGGTCCAATAACGTCTAGCCCCAGTTAGTAAGAATTCTTTCTAATATTTCGAGTTCTGTGGAACTTACCTGTGACTTTGGTCTCACCGCAGTTACATCCAGCTGCCGATGCTTCAATAGCGGCTGCGTTTGAGCAAATGCATTGGATGTCTTCGTGGGCGCATTTGGTTGTGTCGTCGATAGCTTTATAGACACAGGTCGTAATGCACTCAGTAGCCTCAGGCGAAACCTGGGCTTGAGCTTGCACAGAGGCGACTAAAGCCGTGAGGACATAGATGAACTTCATTTTGAGTGAGATAAAAAGAGCAGAAGAATGAGCTGGAGAGATTGATGACTGTTGTACGTCTGTGAAGTTGCGATTGATTGCTGTGATTGCAACATCTGAGAACCGGGATAAACTATCTATTAATATACTGCTAAACCTATGCTATTTTCCAGCATGACGTCAAGGTTTCATTCACGAAAATGTGGACTTTGCTTTCATTTGCATGTGTCTGATTATGACGTAGGCCATACCTATACTTTGAGCGTTGCTATTGCATTTTATTAATGAAGAGTCGGGCCGCATCTCGGTGATAATCATCGTGGTCCCCATTTCCGGTTCATGGCCATTAGCGATTGATGTATGCCTCATGTTTTCAGAAGCAGCCGGTGTGGTAACTCTTATAACCCTACGATACTACCGGTTGCATGGGGAAGTTCTTGGCAACTTCCATTAGGGAAGAAGCTTATCCAATTGTCTTGTAGCTCCAGCCGTGCAAAAAAGCTGGTTCGCTATATCGGTCCGATAAGAACAATAAGGATTGTTGGTCCTGTTGATCTTGTGGATCGCTATAAGACATGATCGCCGATGCCGAAAACGGGTGGTTTGACTAACAGGTGTTGACGATCAAATTGCTCAACTAAAACCTTACAGCTTTCGTGTCGCTCCCACTGTGGGGAGCTGTGAAAGCTGGCCAGATTTGCATACGAGTGGATGGCAATGCAACCTGGCCAGGAACTCGGATTGTTCAGTTTATGTGGAGGGCCGCTGATCAGGAAATGAATAGTGTATAGATGCCAGTTTTAATAGACTCTACGGAATGGAATGCTGGAGATTTTTCACATGGTGCACTGGGCAAAGCATGGCCAGGGGAGGTACATGAAATCTGTCTGTATTATAAAATAAAACCGGGTGGATACATTGAATACCAGGAGATCATCATAATTCTTGGGTTTTGAATTTGCGCATTCCCCACCGCGACTCGTTTGTTGGCAAAAGTCGCACAACTCTTGGCCGCAGCCAACCAGTAAAGTACATGTCCGTTGAGTAGCTCAACTAGAAGGAAAAAAAATTCACTATATACAAATTTTTATTGTACACTGTTAACCAAAAGCTCTTCCTTTTAGTTTGAAAGAGTGTTTCCAGCGCTGCCTGGCACAGTGCTGGCGATGCTGGATGCAGCAGCAGCCTTGGCAACAGTCAGGCTGCTGAACTCGGAAAAGAAGTCGGTGTCGGAATAGTCAAAGGCCCCGGAGTTGGTGAACTGGTTGGCCTGGCAGGCACGCTTCAGGTAGGTCTGGCACTGAGCTGCGTTGGACGAGTCAGCGTTGAACAACTTGCCGACAAAGCCGCTCTGGACAACAGTAGCATCGTTGATGAAGACGTTGCCCTCGTAGAGACCCTTGCCGCTGGATGTTCCCTCGATCAGGTGGCCGCTGTTGTCTTCCCAGACGTTGTTCACAGCGTGGAAGAGGGTGGTGCCACTGAGGGCAGGAGTGCGGCCTGAGGTGTAGTAGACGTAGTTCTCTGTGACTTGATTAGTATCGTTCTTGCCTTAATGTGCCAGTTGGTGGAGCAATACTTACGGTAAAAGGTGATGGAATCGGCGGATCCAACCAGTTCCATGGCCCAATATGTATGCTGGTCGCAGGTGGCAGAGTGGCTTGTCTTGCCATTCAGGTAGCTGTTGGAAATTGTAATTTCCTTGCTAGCATCCTGGCCAAAGCTGTAGTGTTGGCGGCCGGTGTTGGATGTCTACAAAGATGCTCCAGTCAGTCAAGCTGCGCCAAGTGGTTAGAATTGTTGCGCCCGGGTGCTTACAGTGACGTGGTCGATCCAGATCTTGCTAGTGCCAGAGAGGGTAAAAGCATCACCTCCCCACACATACTCAGGGTTGAGGTTTGTAATGGCAATGTTTTGGATGATGATGTTGGAGACATCGACGAATCGCAGACCCTTGCCTATATTATGCAAATGATCGTCAGCCAAGCCAGTCTTGCAAGAAGTCGATCAACGGGAGAAGAAGAAAAAAGCAGACGCACCGTTGAGAATGGCACCTGTTCCCTTGCCGACAAGAGTCTTGTCGGAAGCAACGTTGATTCCCTGATAACCGGCAACATCAATGGTAACGTCGTATGTGGAGGTTGTGCAGCCATTGAGCGTGTTAAGCATAGCCTGACCGCCGTTTGAAGGCGTGCATGAGTACGTGTTGCACGCGGCATACGACTTTGTACCCTCGGAGCCCACAAAGTTGAACTCGTCTGAAATGACAATGTTCTGGGGCTCGGACGAGGTGAGGTACTTCTTCAGCTCATCGATGGTCTTAGGGTACACTGGCGTAGCGTCGCCACCGCCGGTGACTCCATTGGCGAATCCGGGGCAAGTTCCAGTGACAATTGACGACTGCGCGAAGGCGGAAGGCAGGCTGATGAGGCCCAAAACGAGGCCGGCTCCAGTAGTTGGGTACTTCATATTGATCAAGTGTTAAAGAGGTGTCGTTGAATACCGTGTCCTGCACTGAAGAGAATGGGATGACATGCTGCCTTGGAGGTTGCGAATCCTTTGTTCTATAAGCTCTGCGATCAGCCCCTGAGGCAAGGATCAAAGCCAGGGTTCCTGCACTAGAACGGTACTGCACCGGAATACGATGCCAAGGGCGGGTATGTGGGCAGATGAGAGGTCGTGAAGCAGCCATGATCTACTTGAAAATAATCCTCCGAATGCAACAGGCGCGGTAACTAGCCGTGATTAAACTCCCCCCTATGAGGATGAAACCCGCGTGTGAAACAAGATGAAAGTTTCCACCAATCAGACGATGCTGTCGAGCGGTGTCATGGCCCAAGCAACGGAGCACGATCCATATTACCCCTGCGGCGCTGACTGAAATTTAGTGCTTGCCGTGTTGCCGACCCACCACAGCGGATCAGCCGGCAGAACGGGACTGGCAGGCTCAGAAAACAAACAATCTCAATTAATATATACCAGGCGTGCTGTCTAACTATCTCATATTGAGCTCGCCCTATCATCCATCAGATGAAGTCAAATATTGAGGTTTTAATCTAAATAAAAAGGTTGTTTCGAATTGAAAAATCTCTGGCTTTTTTAAATACGAACGCCAGCCCTGTTCCCTGTTCATGTACCCTGGAAACCAGGCGGTTGTTCGTTCTAGCGGTTCGATGGCAGCGGGGAAGTGGACGCCAGTGCCAGCTTGGCTTGGTTTATTGTCGTAAATTGATGACATGAGGTATAGCATGAATTCTCAATATCAGTTACACAAACGCATCCACAAAATAGTGGATAGTTTCATCCGATGCCCATGCCCTTGAGCATCTAAAGCGGGTACATAAACCTGAGATCTTGGCGATCCGTCTGATCCAAGTCTTCGTGGTGGATTCGAATGACTTCATTATCCGCTCGGACAACCTCGTTGTCATCGGAATCATCATTGGTCTCGAGCAACTGTCGTCGGCGTTCGTTCTCACGCTTGAGGTAGAAGCGGATAATAAGGCACATGGCAGGAGAGATGAACCAAAAGGCTGTCATAAATGCCCAGGGCAGGACATATCGTGGCTTGTACTGTTCTTGCCAGAACCTTCATTGCGTTAGTTACCGGAAGCATGATGGGAGACTGAGTTTCTTACTCGGGAGAAATCATGTTCGCGGCAGAGGCAGCAACAATGCAAGTAGACATGACCGTAAGTCGCTTTGTGTATCCTCTGGTGGTGATTCCGGCCCAGGACAGACCCATGAGATAAGAAGGCTTGAATGTCGAGATTTGAGTGCCAACCACGAGGGCAACCTTATTGGACCAAGGGGCAGCAAGCTGCAAGGGTCGTTAGTTAACGCCGTGCGCAGAAATTGGTGATGCAACGCTTACTTCAATGATACCTCCAACAAAACAAGGGATATATGAAATAGCACAAGTGTAACCAGTGCCAAGATTGGTACTGTACATCATCCAGGCTGAGATGAGAATAAAGAAGGAGCCAATCAATGGCTTTGCGATATTAAAGAGCGCGCTCTCTGCGGGAGTAAAGCCGAAACCAACGACAATCAAGGGGAGTTGCTGAGAAGTGTTGTTTGGCAGTTCATTGAAGAACATGTGAAAGCTAGAATATACAGTCAGACGAGATTCTGTCAATCAAGACCGGGTGGGAGAGGGCATCATCTTACATAAACAGCCAACTCTTGAGATCGGTGAAAGCCTCGCGGACTTGAGACCATTGGAAAGAAGAGTTTGAGATACCAGCATTTTCATCACGGATCATTTCGATCGTGTAGACCTTTTCTTCAACGGTCAACCATTTCGCATCGACCGGGGAGTTGGGTAGCCAAATGACTAGTGGAACGACAACGGCAAAAGTGAGGATAACGCAGATGATGTGAAGCCACTTCCAGGAGTTGAGTCCTCCGATCAATGTACCGTCATCGAGAATCAACTTATAGGCAACCATCGTAAGAAGAACGTTGGCGAAGCTGCCTGACGCCCACCACAGCAATTGAACCCAAGGGCTCTTCTTCGGTGGGAAAAAGGCTTGGTGAAGGACTGTAGTGCTGGGCACAATTTGCGACTCGGTCTAATTGACATGGTTAGATGCAAAGAAAAGAAAATGGCAAAACGCGAACAACTAACCATTCCCAAGAAAAATCTCAGGGCCATCATTTGCTTTCCCGTCTTGACGAGAGGGTGCATTCCGAGAAAGAAGGCCCAGAGTGCAAGGGATCCAGTGATGAAGTAACGTTGACCCATCCATTGAGAGAGACGGGCACCAGGCCACAGGGCGATAAGGTAACCGGTATAGAACACGACGAACAAGTCGTTGTATTGGGCTTTTGACATTTTCACATCCTTGAAGATTCCCATGGTACTCGCCTGAGACAGGGTCGACTTGTCCAAGTGGATGAGGAACGCAATCCACCAGGTTTGGCACAGCAGACACCAGAAGTTTTTGCGGACCAGCTTCTTCTGAATCTCTGGCGTCATAGGCGGGACCTTATCTTTGTGAGTGTTGTAGAAGACGGTTGTGTCATCCACAGCCTCCATGCCAACTTCATTCTGAGGGCCCTTGGGTTCGTTGTTGCCCGTGGGCTCAACGCTGACATTTGCGCTCTTGGCGTCACTCCCTTCAACGGGGGTGTGTGGCGCCTTTTCAGTGACCAGGTCACTACGAGCGTGCTTTTCGGGGTCCATGATGCAACGAAAGACCTCAAATTCCAAGGAAATGAGGTTTGTAAATTAGACAAGGTCGTTGCAGGCCGAAAAGACCTTGGAGGAGAGAGATGTTGATCAAAAGAGAGTTTGGCACAGAGGATTTTCCATGGACCAAGAAGCCCTTTTTATCAGGTCCTCCTACATCAATTGCCACTCTTTGCAACATAAAATGAACCCATTCGTCCATTTCAAGACACAGAGGACATAATGGTTCACAGTTGGCCGCTAACGACTCGGCCGAATACACAGACTTGGAAGACTACGCCGGGCACGTTTGAAAGGGCCAGGCCCACACCCGGGATTTACTAAATGGAAATAGGCCACACCAACCAACAATCTTAACCAACATGCATATAATTAATAGTAATGAGGAATGTGACGTGTGGGGGTTCGCGACGGGCCGTGCGACGGGACGCGTCGCCCGACTTGGCTCTGGTGGAGGGTGGCCATAGAGGTTCGCAGGTGGAGTTTGTTCGCAAGGTCTCATGGAGCAGATCGCGGCGGGATCAGCGACTCTTATGCAAGATCCCCCACCATGCAATGCCGTCTTAGCCGTGATCATCGTTCTGGATCACTCGATGCCGGCTTGGCCAGCCTGGCCCGCTTATAACCACAGAGTCATCGTATCCCTACCGGGACTGATAGGTGCGGATACGATCAGTCAGCCCCAATAGCGCCAGCCGCAGTGGGCCCATCAGCATGGGATGCAGTGACACAATCCCGTGGCGGTTGCCGTATGTTTTGCAAGGGGTGGAAAATTAGAGGCACCAGTGAAGATTATTTGTATGCTTAATATCTATCTATGTACTAGCTCAGATTTCATTGTGACCACACGCAGCGTCAGCCGCAACAATGTCTGATTAGTAGAAAAAGGCAGAATAACCATGAAGAAAGAAAATAAGAATCAAGAAGAAGACGAGATTGAACATTGAATGGTGCGTCGCATATTTGTGCGTTGAGTTTGCCCTGTCATAACCCAAGGTGACATTGACGTCTCATTGTACCTTGGTGGACATTTAATCACCGCACCTCCCACCAACATCTCCACAACCCTTTTTTAGACCAATTAACAAGTCACTTACACATTTAGAATTCTAACTCGAGAGCAATCGCCGTGGCAAGCTTTGAAGATGGAAGTAATTGGCCAGGCTCACTAATCAGTGCCACAGTGTTCTAGGGTGAGAACCCTGGTCACACGCGACTTTCTTTTCTCATCCAGTGCTTCACCGAGGTTCCTTGTCTACGGATTCCCAATTCACCACACATACTGCAGCTATTCGGCCCGCTTTCCAATATTCCTGGGTCCTTCAGGCCCCTCCTCCAGCCCGTTGCCCCTGCGAGCCTCGGAGCGCCAGCGCCAGTGCTGGCGCATGTATGAGGAGCTATCGTCGCGCCGCTCGAGAATGTCTGCTGCGTGCTAAAAGGGGAAGAAAAAATAACCGTCAGCCTCGGGTGGCCCGTCTGTGGAGCCAGGGGATGAACTCACCTCTCCGAGCACCGGAAGGAATTTAGCCCCATGTCCGCTGCCACCCGTGCAGACGAACACGGAATTGTCAGCATAATGTGGAACATAGTCAATCTAGAGAAGGATGAGAGAGTGAGTGAATTTTCCAAATTTTGACAGTCTACTGCTTTTAACGTACCACAAATGAGTTGTCCAGCGAGTCAGTGTACCAGCATAATTTAGTGGAGTAGAAGTCGACGCCGTCAAATTCGGGCAGGAAGATCGAGACAAAGGTCTTGATGGCGTCGATAGCGGGCTCTGGGATCTTGGAACACTCAGCTGGAGGCAGCGGGACGGACCATTGGCCGTCTTGGGAAAAGTTGGCGCCCTCGGGGGCGGGCTGAAAATTAGTGAACTGGAAATGGAGGAGGTTACTAATGGCTACGCAAATATCGCGCGCGGTTCACGCACCTTGATTCCCCGGTAGCCGATTTTCACAAGGCCATCACTGGTTCGGGGGAACACGTAAACGCTCCCGGTGTCCTTTCCGTCCTTGGCTCGAGGGAGGCTCTTCCAGGTGATGACGGGGAACTTTTCGGGGGAGTACTTGTCCCAAAGCGCAGAATCGTTCCGGTCAATCTTGAAAGTCGCCACACTGCCAGCGGATGATTCCAGGTGGAAAGATAGCCCAGGCAGTAGCTGTGTTGAGAAAGATCCAGCTGTTAGAGAATATTAGGACAAAAGGTACAGGCCGTGTTAGTGAGGTGCAGTACTGACCAGCAATCACAACGATGTCGGCCTTGTGAAAAACGCCATCTCTGGTCTTCAGCCCAATAGCCTTCTTGTGGGCTGATTCTTTTTCTACGGCCTCTTCAACCAGAGACTCAAAGGCTCCTTCTGCGGGACCAAAGTGGAATTTGACTCCGTTGGCTGCCGCAAGCTTCTGGTAATAAGCACAAGAATTGCTACACTTTGTAAACCCAGCGGTCGAATCAAGAACAGCTTCGAATGTCTTTGCCGGAGCCGAATCTGGGATTTCAAATTCAAGAAGCTTCGCGTCCCAGCCGCGACTTTGGGCGCGCTTGACATCCTCCTGGTCGCTTTTGACAAACTGCGTGTCTCTCAGGCCATCGCGCTCCATGTTGGCAAGAGTCTCCTTTTCCAGGGCACCTAGCTGTTCCGTCGGCTGGACGCGGAGCATGCCGCAGTTCTGAAACAGATCTTCATGGGAGCCCTGGCTCTCGTCGTTTAGCTCCTCACGCTTGCGCGCTTCGTCTATCGCTTTCCATGCCTCACGACTCTCCAAGGCGAGGCGCTGGTAGTGGAGCTTTGTCCCATAGGATGCTCGAAACTAGCCATTTCCTCCGTTAGCAAGATTTCACATACGCCACGCCCTTGAAACTTGCAATTTTATTGTGGTCAACAGATGCTGCCTGGACATTCACATCCCCCGGTGCATAATTGGACTCGTCGTATCTGTTTTGGTCAAATACGGTGACGCGATGGTCTAGACTATTTTTAGCAGAGAAGCTATGCAAATTTTGAACGGCAATTTACTTCTTTTGTTCAGCGCAAGGGCTAATGAGAGGCCAAAAATTCCGGCTGCAACTTGGATCAGCAAAAAAGGCGTGCGAAACCGGCCATGGGGCATTTATTCTCTCACCCCCGACAATTGCCACGGACTTGGATGGAGAATCGTGCTCGGACATGGTGGGATTGGACATTAACTTGGGCGATTTCACGGACGATGACGATTCTTTCCTGGGAACAACGGATAAATGAACTGAGTGGGTGAAGCTCAACAATTTATGCAACTGTACATTACGACAATGATGCCCATCAAGGTGAGGTGGGGTGACATTGTACCCACTTATTCCGAACGATGGGATTGAGACAGCTTCCACAACACAAGTCATAGGATTCACCACAAGAAGAGTAACATTTACAGAAAAAGTCCATTCAATATAAGAGTTCATGTAAAAAAATTCGTACAAGGTTGAAGGTCTCCTTCTATTCTATACGGCAACAAGAGCCAGCAATCTAAAGTCTATAATAACAGTCTAGAGAACAGTGGGGTCAATACCCCTATCTGTACAGAAAGTGTCGGAATAAAAACATGCTAGAAGATAAATCGTTTTAATTGAACACAGGGCCAAATAACACTGAGGTTATCATGTGTTTCGGCCACATGGACTCTCATTTCATTCCCAAAACGCTGTCCTGGATCCAGGTTGCATACCTCTTGGTCTTCAAGGGAGCTATGGGTTCGAGCAAGTCCAGCTGGAGGCAAGCGACACATTTCCAGTGCCAGTGTATGTCGCCTCACTAGGGTAAGGGCACAGGGTGCGCTGTCGGGTCACACCCTGGGTTGGGTCGTCATTGACGAACTTGGTCGCAACGAGGTCGTTCGGGGCGGTTCCGTTCTCGACCCAGTTCATGATGGCGAGGACGATGTCGTGCTGGGAGTCTTGGTATCCAGGCACTCCGTGAACATTTGCTCCACTGAGGGCCGTGTTCTGGCCATCTCCGGCAAAGTACCAGGGAGCATCCATGCTGGAAGGAGTCAGCTCGCAGTGCATCATTCCGGGCACCAGGAAGAAACGGTAGAAGTCATCCAGGTTGACTCCAGAGGGGACGAGCTTCTGAGCGACTTGCTCGTAGAAGTAAATAGAGGAGCCAGTGGCGATGGAGGGGTCTGCGAAACCGTGGTAGTGGATCAACTTCCCGCCCTTCTCGTAGAAGGGGGAGAGGTCAAAGTCATCAGCGGTGGCATTTCCTGGGTTGAGTTTATCCGAGAGCTGGATGAGGGAGTCATTCCACTGCTCCCAGGTCCAGCTTGATCCGAGCTGCATCATGTATTGGATGTAGCCCATGAAAGTTGTGTCTGGGCCGGTGGAGGACCAGCCAGATTCGGTGCCAAATGTATATCCAGGGAAAACAAAAGTGCTGTTGGCCTGATACCAATCGCTGTGAAGCTTGTTGACGGTCTCAATCTGAGGGGCAGTGAGGCATGTGCCGGTCGAGTTGGACGTGCAAAGGAGTGTCTCGGGTCGGAAAATGCACCTGCGCGGGTCCATGATGATGTTGTCGGTAACTCCGTCTTGCGGGTCGCATTGCTTCAAAACCTCAGCAGCGAGAGTCTCCAAATGTGTTGAATTCAAGTATCCTGCATCCGTCTCGGGCCAGTTCCAGATTCCAGTAACCACGCACCAAAGCTATAACACGTCAGAACCAATGTGAAAACACACACATCTACATGGGTAGACATTTACTTACTTGGAGATGGGTGGTCCACCACGCAGGGGCTCCAGCAATCACACCATCGAAATCGTCGGGGAACATCTGCAGCTCCTTGAGACCCTGCTTACCACCCGCAGAGCAGCCGCGGTAGTAACTGTAAGAGATTTCCTTGTCGTAATATCCCTTGATGACATTCTTGGAGTTGACGATTCCGTCATGCAGCGCACGGTATCCCCAGTTGTCCAGGGCGTCCTGGTTCTGGTACGCAAACTCGGCGCTCGCACCTTCGTGGCCCAAGTCTGACGATACAGTGGCGAAGCCATACCAGGAAGCGTCCACGATAGCGGACCAGGAAATACTTCCTGCAAATTGGCCGTTACCGGCCGCCAGGAAACGTCCGTTCCATTCATCAGGAAGGATCAGCCCGATGCTGTGCTGGGTGTCCCCAGGGAGAGAAATATTAGCCTGCACATAGCAGGCAGACTTGGGCACAGTATAGGAGGTGGTGGGGTGAGGGCTTGAGAGGGCGCCGTAGTTCAGATCAGCGAGGAGTGTGAAGTTTTCGCCGGTTTTGTAGTGGTCGGCGTAAAAGACCGTGGCATTGCTGGGTAGCAAAGAGGCAATGGTAGAGACGTCGCAGCTGTATGCCAACGCCTTCGTTGTCAGCAGCGCTGATCCAAGGATAGTAGACTTCATTGTGGAGAATGATGAGGAAAGAACGAACTGAAGTGAAGGAATGTAAAGATTGTCTTCTGTACTTGGGCGTTGACCTAAATAGGTTTATAAGGATGATGATCAATCAAGTGTGGGTTTGTGCCCATTTTCCTCGCCTAGCTGCCCGTGTTTTAGGAATACGTATTCCTGCGAGATGCGGCTTGTCAGACGGCTACCTCGGCACGCACGGGGGAGTTGGTGGTCGAAGTGAAATGCCAACCAACGCATGCCAGTACATTCCGGCGCTTGTGACTCACATCCAGCCTCGGGCATGGTCATAATTTTGCCATTATCAGGTTGATCCTAGGAATCCTTCTGCTTTAGAATATCCAGGGGCTCATCACCAGGCTCGCTCTTTAGACATGATAGCTTAACCACATAAAGTTGCTTGGCATTGCTTGGCTATTTCCTGATGAGGAACATCTAAGGTCCCTTCCAGAATTCCAATGTCCGTATACGCGTTCTTGACCCCACCAGACGTCTGATCAATCTGATTACACATGGAACACGAAAAGCTAATGCTTGGGGCGAAGTGGCGTTTACGGAAAGCATCCGGCGAGATGTCACCTTAATCAAGTTAGCCAGCCGGGCACAGTCAGGCGTTGTCGAGAATGCACTGACGCGGCAATCGAACTGCAATTTGTTCTGTGGCTTGAGACGGAGCTAACGCTGCAGACTTCGGATCGGGTCTGCCGAACCCGCTCACCGGCCACTTCCATGTCCACCCCGCAAATCCTAATGTTCGATGATGAGCGTAAGAAATTCAAAAATCAATCAGAGGATCGGCTGAAATATACAGCCTTTGATTTTCTATCTGATCCAGGCCGAAACTGCGGCGCCATTAATTGGTATTAGTCGGCGTCAGAAATCACGGACGTGCCAAAGCTGCACTTGTACAGCTGCGCTTCAAAACTTGCTCGGGGAATACCCACCAGCCCAGAAGCATTGGCCACCAAGTAATGACAAGCACAGACACATTCTCCAATCACTTGAGAAAAAAAAACTCCATGGTAGCTCTTGCAGGGGACAATCTGATGCTTTGAATTTAGCTGGCAAAAATTGACACCCACGCTTGGCCCAGAAAACAACCTATCAGTAGGAAGAAAATCGTAGTCTCAGTTCTAACACAGGTTGGGCGCCAATGTCAAAATGCATGGCATAAACCGCATCGACAAGGCCTTCAAGGATGATTCAGATAAAAACCCATTAGTTATTCGAGTCGCGCAAGTTCTAGAACACGATCAATGCAGGAACAGAGATAAGCCTAGTGACAGCAGCGACGGCCTGGAAACTATATGCAAGCTAGCTCGGACGCGATGACCAGCGAATAGGAACGACGTTTTCCGTGCTAAATACTGAACGCGCATCCCTGATCCTGGCTCGGCTTCCGACGTTCCGAACACGGCTGATCGCTATTTCGGCCTCTTTTTCGCCAACCCAATCCGAGAGCCAGGACCAGCGCTGCGGCTCCGTCTGCAATTCAACATGGATTCTGCTTCTAATTCATTCTCACCTCTTATACTACATACGACTTCCAATTTATAATCCTATCGCCTTTGCCAGTGCTCTTCCCTGACGTGTTGGCGCAGCTAATTGTTCGCTTCCAGAGATCAACCTTGAGCTTCTTTGCCCTCACCAAAAGCAGTGCCACGCCTCAACTACAAGAAATCAAACTGATATGAGGAATTGAACTTGTAAATGAAGTCTAGTATACTAAAATTAGAATGGCGGGCCTATTTGCGACCGTAGAAACAGACACAATGAAGGTCGTACATGGTTCATTATTTGAGGAACTCCATTTGCTGCCATGTTTTTATGTTCATTCACCACCATAAATTCAATATATCCACGACATCTATAAGTAGTCATAAACTCCAATTTAGATATTGAGTGAAATGGGAGGGAGCTATATGTGATGCGAAAGCATACACCAAGTCCAGAACCGCGAAACAGTTGACTGGCGCTTGGTGCCCTGGTTTGAGGATTGGCTGGAGACCGAGTAAAATGACACAAAGACCCCAGATAACTTCATCAAAATAAAGATTTTACAATACTGGGGCCGCTTGTCCAAACCATTCTTTAAAAAGGAAGCCTCAAAATCGGGCTAAAAATCATGAATTCAGACGATGCTGGTGTTGGTCCCTGGTGTCTCTACCAGGGCGTTACAGTCGGGTTAACTATTAGCCGGGCTTCTACTTGAGCTACCCTGTACTAATGTCAAGTCACTGCCCCAGCACGTGAAGCTCTTTCAAGGCCTCAGAATAGTTTATTGAAACTAGTGTAGTCGATTTAATACGTTCTGGTAAAAATCTTTCCATCTTTGTCATAATTCCTTGACACATAGCAGTCGTCTACATTTTTGATCATCTCTGGTCGGGTTCATAACTGATTATGCTAGCGTCTGATGAACTGATTGAGAAACTTATGAACAAGAATAAAATTATTTTCAATATCAAAAGAGAGTCAATAATGCAACCTATTCTATGCTATTTATAGTGACAAACTCCTGGATTTCGAGTTTTGTTGGATACCCCTAGTCTTCAAGTATTTTGGGCCAATTGCGGAACTTCAGGTTTAGCCATGAAGGCGTTTCACTCTGACATTGTTCACTCCGGACCCTATGAAGAACCACTGCGTTTCCCGAGGGAGTAGATTGGGATACGTGATATAAATTCCGCTGCTTCTACCATAACTCTCCATCCATATGGATGAGTGGACTCTAAGATCGTTATCGATTGTGGAGTGGTACACCCTGGTCACATCGCGTCATTTGCAGGCTCGCTCAGCCAATTGCCGGTGACATTCGCGTGGATACTCCTGCACGCATGGCGATATGAGATTGACGCAATTGCTTGTAGAATGGTTCACGTCGGATAATAGAGGGCAATAATCTTACAGCAAGAACTGCAGCGGGACATCCATGGTGGGTCTAACCCCCCATTTATCAGCTCAGCTGTTTATGGCAGAATGTTCTAATTTTTCTCCTCTTTGATAAGGTATAGCCGTTTCAATTGAGGCATTTACTAATAAACCAAAAAACCAAGAAGCATGTCGCCAGCATCAACCGCGGTCTCCAATGACCAAAAAGGTACATCAACAAGCACTACGCCGCCCTTTGGCTTTCCGAAGCAGAATGGCAGCTCACTTTCTTATTGGCTTGAGAACGTGCAAGGAGACCCTCTTTTGAACCATCGTACCACGCCAGCGTTGCCCACGTTCGCAGACATTGTTATTATCGGATCTGGTGTAAGCCATTGAGTTTGATGAGATCACTAGTCAATGAGAGCTGACGACTCTTCGTAGATCACGGGGACATTAGTTGCCAAGCATTCGACTGAATTATGGCCTGAAAAGAAAATTGTTGTCCTTGAGGCTCGCGACTTTTGTTCTGGTGCGACAGGCCGAAATGCTGGACATTGTAAACCCGACCAGTGGCGCGGATTTACCAAATATGAAAAGGCCTTTGGCGCTCAGCAGGCGATCGAGGCACGTTATTAACCTCCACCATGCGACCATTCCTAACTCGACGATGCAGATTCTGCAAAACGAACAGCAGACCTGGTCGAACCTGGTGGATTTCGTGCGCAAAAATGACGTAGACTGTGACCTTTGGGTCGGCGATACGCTCGACGTTCCAGTAACCCAGGAGGCCGCAGACATAGCAAAGGATACCTTTGAACGTTATAAGGCAGCTGGTGGCAAAGTTGATCATATTAAAGTTACTGATGACCCATCCAAGGCAGCAGAGGTTCGCTGAAATCCAACTGATCAAACGTTACGCTGTTGAGCTAACGGATAAATAGATCTCTCGCATAGCAGAAGCGAAGGCATGCTACGCCTGGCCTGCTTCAACTCTGTATCCCTGGAAGCTCGTGGCACATGTCATGCGTGACAATCTGAAAAAAGGTGTCAACCTCCAAACCAACACCAAAGTCACCCGGGTGTCTAAATCATTGAAGAGTCCCGGGAAATGGGTTATTCAAAGCGAAAGAGGGGAGATTGAAAGCTCACAGGTTGTGCATGCAACTAATGCTTATAGCTCCGCGATTGAACCCTCTTTGCGTGGAATAATTACTCCTTCGCCTCATATGTGCAACAAAATTTTCCCACCAGAGAATTTTAAAAAATCAGGAGGCTTCAAAAACTCGTACGGTGTTCTGTTGTCAGACGGTGCTCTAATTACTATCAACCCACGCAATAACCCTGACAGTCCAGTGCTTTTTGGTGGCAGTAACCCTGGCCAGCCAAAATTCAAGAAGTGGCTACATGAACACCCAGAAAGATGTATAGACGATGGTCTAGTAAACTTTGAATCTGTTACAGATGCCGTCCAGGCGTTTGCGGAGTCGCAATTGATAGGGTGGACAGCTGATTCCGAAAATGACGCAGACCGTTACAAGCCTAGCTGGAGTGGTATTATTGCACTGGTAGGCATAAATTCATACCATTTCGCATACAAAGAGTACTAACCAGACAATAGAGTGCTGATGGTGTGCCATTCATCGGGGAGCTCCCTGGGCTGCCGGGTCAGTGGATTTGTGCTGGCCATCATGGACAGTAAGTCTTAAATTCCAAGGATATATCCACTGTATATGTATACTAATCATTGATCTGAATTATAGTGGAATGGCACGCACCTTTACCGCAGCCCCCGGGCTCGTTAAACTAATGAATGGGAGCTCCTGGGAGGATACACAACTCCCTCAAGTTTACCAGATCACACCCTCACGGATTGCACGGCTACAAGAACAGTTGCTGAAGAACGATTGGGCTTCTCATCGCCTGTAATGTGATCAATGGCATCGTTATGTATCATTTGAAATATTCAAACGAGGACGTGAACATAGAAGGTTGATGATTAGGGTTGAACCGAGT
Organism: Calonectria multiphialidica; assembly: GCA_020623665.1. Lineage (NCBI taxonomy): Eukaryota > Fungi > Ascomycota > Sordariomycetes > Hypocreales > Nectriaceae > Calonectria > Calonectria multiphialidica. Next base: position 516,428 of record JAHVYC010000021.1, read on the forward strand.
CATGTCGTTGTACCCGAAGTGTCACAGAACAGTCAATTTATCAATAAAAATGTACAGTCCTTTTATTTTAATTCTGTTGTGTTTGATTTGAACCTAGTATTATGGGCCATAGGATGCCAATGCTCAAGTTCTGGGGACCGTGAGGTCAACCTCAGATAATGGCACAACCTTGGTGCGGTAAACAATCTTGTGCCCGATATAGAGCACAACCCAAAGGATTAGGCTGATATAGCTCGAAAAGAAAGTACTTGTCTTCCAGTCAAAGAAGACGGTAAATCCGCTAGTAATAAGAATAAGGGCGTTGAAGAATACGCCGTACCATGAAAGATATGGCTGCAGAGGGGCCTGGTAGGGTAAATCCTGTCGAGAAATATTCTGAGCCTTCAAGATCTTGAAGAAACGGAGATGGCAAACACTGATGAGGGTCCATGTGACCAAAGCACCGGTCGCGCTGATATTCATCAGCCAATTGAAAACGACAGTGCCGCTTGAGGAGAGATTGAGGAAGCCCAAAAGACCAATTGCTGCAGATATGGTCACAGCAATGTAGGGCGCTCCATATCGGTTCACGCGGCTCACCCAGCGTGGAGCAAAACCTTCATTCGCCAGTGAGACCAGGATTCGGCTGCTGGAATAGACGTTCGAGTTGGCGGCGGTAAGTACAGCAGTGAGGAGAACGGCGTTGATGAGGTCTGGCAAGACACGGACACCCGCTCGTTGAGCCACTAGCACAATGGGCGAAGCAGAAGCGTTTGTCGCGTCGTTTTCGAGGGCCGGCAGGTTGTATGGCAGGTCGAGGCCAACGAAGAAGACGGTGGCAATGAAAAGAACGAAGATTCCCCAAAATGTCCAACGGATCGCAGATGGAATCGCCTTTTCTGGGTTTTGGGTTTCACCAGCACCCACACCGACCAATTCCGTACCCTGGTAACTGAAGGCGGCCGTAACGAGAACAGCCCAGAAACCAACAAACTTGCCTGCATCACCCTCTGCCAAATGCTCAGCGAAGGGTCCGGGGGACTTCCAATACTTGAATCCGATGTAGCCTTCATCTCCAACGCCTGCGTTAATACACAGCGCGAATATCACAAAGCCGACAATTGTAATAACCTTGACGGTCGAGAACCACATCTCAATCTCGCCCAGCCACTTCACGGGCAAAAAGTTGATGGCGGTGAAAATGACCCAAAAGACGGCAATCCAAATGGCGATATTCAGGCTCTGGTCCCAATACTGAATGATGAGACCCGCGGCTGTTAGCTCCAGAGCGTAGGTGATGGCCCAACTAAACCAGTAGATCCATCCCATGGAGAAACCAAGTGTCGGGTCCACGAATCGGGTAGCGTAAACAGTCATGGATCCTGTTACCGGCATGAAGGCGGCCAGCTCACCCAGACTGACTAGAACGGAGTAGATGACGCTGCCCATGAAGATAAAAGCCAGGAGAAGGGAGACAGGGCCAGCAGTGGCCAGCGCGCTGCCAATACCAATGAAGAGACCCGTTCCAATCGTGCCACCGATGGCAATAAACTGAAGGTGTCGACTCTGCAGAGTTCTCTCCAATCCACCATTTTCCAACGCATTCTCGTCGATGCTGCTCACTTTCTTGTCATCGTGAACCTGCAGGCCCTGGTCCTGCGTCACAGGATCGGCCATGGTGTCAAGGGTCTACAACGGGTCAACGGCCCAATTGAAACCACGCAGGAGAGAAACCGTCACAGCAAATGAATGAACGTCAAAGCGACGCAAAAAAAAAACATAAAAAGGAGAGAAAGAAGCAAAGAAGAAAGGAGGCCAGAAATGTTCAACGTAACAGAAAGAAAAAATTTCATAACTCCGTGGGTTCGATGTGTCAGAGAAACGCACTTATGGCCTGGGCATCGTCCCTGGCCGGCGGCATTTTACTAATTAGCTAGGCCGCCGGCCAAGCCAATGGTATTTGCACAACTTGTGTCGGTAAAATTCTAGAAGCTCCACAGCCCACACAGAGGCCCACAGCGGATAGCGCGAACGCGTGACAACTCGCCACCAACCGGACGTGTTCAGATTCAGATGCGACTACTGTGCGATGCAATTGTGTGAATAAAAATCCCGTGGGGAAAGAGATTAACAAGCACAGTTGTGAAAAGGACTCTTTGTATCTGCCCACGAGCATGAGATACCGGCCTGGGCGCGCGCTTCCGGAAACACCTGGTTGAGCCCCCTGCTTGTTTTTTAACCGAACATAAATACATCTCGCTGTAAGAGTGGCGTTCATGGTGAGCCGGTTGTAAGTGTGAGCTTTTTTTCATCGCTGTAGATGAACTCGGAACTTAGACTAGAATGTCTATTTTCTTCTTCTTGTTTTAACGGTGCACATCCTTCCCATTGTCTCGCAGAGTGAGCATATCGAATGCATATTTATCTAGATTATCAGTGGTCCACAGTTCTCTTTGCATGGTTGGACATGGGAGAACCTTTTTCATGAACGTAACAGTCAAATCGGTAAGCAGGTCTTGTTGCACTCCGTGTTGTATTTGTTCTAGTTATTCAGTATTATCCTGGATAGGCCCATAGCGCAGCAACTCTTTTTCTTTCGTTTATCAATGCCATCTAAACCGTCTTCTTCTTTTGGTCCATGCTGCTGTTGATCTTCCCGAAAACCCCGAGCACAGTCAACCATCGATTGATGTTGAGAAACACACTCACGCCTACATTGCCCCAGGTCATGTCATTCCAAGCGGCAACATCCCAAAAATAGTCGGGACCAGCGCGGTATATCGCGTGGACATGGCCCAAGTCGGCAAACCCGACGGCAACCAAGTACCAAATGGCAATCTCACGATGATTCGTCCAGCAGCAGATGATAGCAATTGGCGCTAGCAACAGCAAGACATTTGCCATTGACCAAGTCAATGCTACTGCTGGCGGCGTGAAATTTTCGACCGTTGCAGGATAATGCGGGGCTTGATCAGCATAGTATCGAAAAGGATCCTGCAAAAAGTTTATGTAGGCCCAGACACTATTTCAGTCAGCGGAGTGGATAGCGTGGCAAATATCATCACGCACAGCAAAGCGGGTTCGATTATGCCAAAGAGGATGAATGGCCAGGTTGGGAGACAGGAAGACATGCTGAATTTAAGGACACGGTATGTAATTGGAGATATATGTCGTACAGAACACAAGTTTGGAGAATCGGTGGGAAAGTCAAAAGTGCCCTTGAGACGGCTGACGGGACTTATGTTGACATTCTGGACCCCGATAATTGCAATAAGAATCCCTTGAATCCGATGCGCTATACAATTAACCGGAAAAGGCTATAGTTACGCGATGACGCTGAGTCCGAGAGATTTTATAAAAACTAGGACAACCTTAGTTGTCGTGTAGATAAGGCTTTGGTAATACGTGTTCCCATGATACGGTGTCGAGAGGCTGGCTATAATATGATCACAACCAAACACTTACTTTTCCTTTCTTCTTCTATTTATTTGGAAACATAGGAGTTAGGACTGTCCCAGCCGGTTTGTCGAGCGGTACACACGGATATTCAAAAGATACCAGTAGGCTATTGGACGCTGATGTATACGGCGCATCGGCTCTCTACGCTTGCGAACGTAATTGCGAATCCTTCAAATAAGGCCGCAGCCGCCCACAAGCGTGGAACTCAGTCTGGGCTTGTTTCAAAGCCCCACTGATTGCGAATGATGTCTCGGGGTCCGGACTCCTCGTGCTCCGATTAGGTGGTGAACAGTAGCACAGATCTCAGAGTGGATACCTTTTTGCAGACCAGGTAAACGGATTAATATCTCATTGGCTTGACCACAGAGGAAAGTCCGTATAGCCTAGGCTCTACCCATCGCTCCCGTTGTGGCTCCCTTTGCCCACGGCAGAATGGCACTATCCTGAAAATGGTGATATCGAAACAAGAGTTCGCCTGCAGCACGTACAACCAGTCCTGCAGCCCCTTTGCCAGGAACCTCTCCAGATGCAGAGCTAATACCATATTATACATTCTAATAGGAAGACTTCTGGTTTCCCGATCTTGGCTAGTTAGATATTATCTTCTTTTGAGCAGGTTATCTACTATTTAAGTAGGATATGAATATTGCAGCTTGTTACTCAATCACACACCGAAGTGCACGTAAGGAACCCAATCCAGCTGCTCACTGGTTTCTTCCTCATCCTCATCCAAGCAAAGAACAACATCCCGCTGTACTCCAGAATTCCCCAGTTCCCTGTTGCGAGGAGTTTCCCCATTATATAACAAGCCTCCATGCGGTATTTCAAGTTCTTTGCCAATATTCCTTCTTTCCACAGTGTCCAGCCAAAGGTCCCGAAGCCGTAGTGTACCAATATGAAGCCCTCGACACACGGAATCATCTGCCAAGCCTCCATTGTGGTTCATGTCCTGATATGTAAATTTGGCCATATGCGCGCATACCTTGTCGTTGACTTCCCACAGGGTACCAATGACGTGACGGAAACCAACGAGCTGGAATGCACTGATCAGGTGCATGCTCTCATCGATAAACCTCTCATCCTCAACTTTGCCGGTCCCACAAGCTGATAAGTAGGCCAGAAAGGGCGGTTTGACCTGGAGATTCATGCTAATGAGAGAGCCAACTGTGAATGGGTCATCTTGTCCATCTTCAAGAAGTAACTGGCTCTTTGACGGATCCCTATAATCTGTACGGCCGTGACCAGCGAAATGGAATATTTTGCAATCCGGCAAATGCGTTACAATATCATTTTTGCGCCGACCTGGTTCGATGGGTTCAATTCCCATAGACTTGCAAATCTCATGGAGTTCCTCTATTTCTTCAGTTGCAGAAGGAAGTCGGCCAAGGACACCGGGAGTGTCATTCAAGGCAACAAGCAGCGCCTTGGCTGGCGCTGATGAATCTATCTGTTGCCTACGACCGTGTATTATTGTCTTCACCGAGGAACTGTATGACGACATTACTCTGTCAAGGACGGTTTCAGAGCTATTTCTGCGATGGATTCCTGCTGCATGAAGAGGGAATTTGGTAAGGGGTCCTGTAGGAATCCACCAAATATGGGGACATTCCCGAGTCGGAGCGTCGCCAGGCAGAGCTTGCTCGAACTGGAGAGCCTTTAAAACAGGGTTGGCAATCGTATCCCACAACCATTCAAGAGTGCTGGGACTCCCCAAGTGGCCCTCCCTCGCTTTGTCACGGATATCCTTACTGGTTATTTTTGCTAGCGGCAAACCTCGGATCTGGTGCTTTTCAATTATGAGTGCATCGCAACGGTGCTCGCTGACATTGATGATGACAATAGGACCATCACTCGCAGCCGCACGTACTTGTTCCTCGGTAGGTGCAAGCAGGAAATTCTCAAATCCGACCTGCCTGCGAATGTCCACAAGCAACTCATCAAGCGCGGCGCTAGCTTCATGGCGCATATTCGCATTACTCAGCCAGGTTTTATCGAAACTCTGCATATCAGTATGGCCTGACACTGCCAGTGCCATCGGCTCATTTAGTGAAGAGTTTAGCCCGTAGCCAGCACTCTTATATTTTTTACTTCCACTTAAAATGGATTGTGCCGGCGCATCAAGTTGTTCTCGGAGTTTCATGTACTTGCTTCCCAAGTCAGGGTGGCTTTCGAGAAGATCATTCACATCTGCGCGAATCTCATTTAAAGAACCTGCGATGATTCCACGGCCCAACTCAAGGAGTCGAACTGCGTCGAATGGACCCCTTCCGGCATTTAGTGCGACTGCTGCGGCATCAGAAGCTAAGCCTGCGACTTCAGAGAGCAGATCTTGTTTATCGGTGCTCTCAAGGGATCGTGGAGCGAGAAGCGGTACCAGGCTGATTGTGGCGTTTGCTGCCTCGTACCCCATCACCCTGTTGTCAGTTACTGCGAAAATAAAAAACAGTAATCTTCCGGCTTTGAGACGGTCTATTATCGGCCCTGGAGAGTGATTCAAAGATTCTTCAAGTGACTGAACGGCAGTTTGCAGGTCTTTGGCGGTATTGTTCCTTTGGAATCTCGCATAATGTGCCATTCCATGGCCCAGGAGCCGGACCGACCGATCTGGCTGGTCCAATGGAGTCTTTTGCACACATTTCTCGTGATAATGAATAGCAGTATTGATATCAGCCAAGTCGAGAGTATTGGCAAAACGCTCATGATACGCAACGCCAAGGCTGTGGTGGAGTAATATTCTCCGCAAATCTTCTCGTTGTCTGTGGTCATCTGTTCCGTGACAGAACCGGAGGACTTCATGGAATTCTTGAGATATGTCTGCAAGGTCTGCTTCTTCAGTGGACTTTTCAAATAGTTCAATTGCCTTGTCGAGATGCGCGACGATGCCTGTTTGGCGATATTTTTCTTCATACCCATCTCCAAGAATCCGTACGCGATATGCCCAGTGAACGTGAATACTGGGAGTTGCATCAACAGCCTTTTGATAGAGCTCGATCGCAACATCCATATCTGCCACAGACTTTGTCCTTACGCTCCTACTTTGATATGCTATTCCGAGAGTGCATGCGCGAGGCGGCCACCATGGATGGTCTTCTGACGTATGGTCCACTGCTTGTTGATATAGCCGGATTGCTGCATTGATGTCTGCAAGATTTCCTACTCTCCGATATCTAATTTCGTAAGCTTCGCCCAAACTTAGTAACCGAGGTACCAGGTTTTCGTCTTCGGGTGGGGTTTCGTGAACAGAGTTTTGGCAGGCCTCTATTGCCATTCTCAAGTCTGCTAGGGATCCTGTTCTCTGATGTCTCTGGTCGTATTCATACCCTAGTCGTTGCAATGTTGCTGCTCGACTTGGATGGCCCACAGGCATTTCATCGACCGATTGCTGAAATAGTCGAATTGCATTTGTTACATCTTCTGTTGATGTACTAATGATATATCGTTCAGAAAACCCAGTCGCCAAGTCCAGTAGCCCAAATATCCGGTGTGGATGACCCGGAGTTAGCTTTGCGACATATTCTTGATATACTGGGATTGATTTGTCCAGATCCGTCTTTTCTAGTGTTCTTTGAAATCTGTCTCCATATGCCGATCCTAAACTCCAAAGTCGAGAGGCTCGTTCGGGATCATCCGATGGTGTGGAATCAATGGATAGTTGCAAGAGCTCAATTGCGGTATTTAAATTCGAGAGGTCTAGGGTCCTTCTGTATTTGTCTGCGTATGCGGCCCCAAGATCGCGGGAATAGGCTGCTCGTTCCAGGGTGCTTAATCTGTTATCGTCAATGGATTCACGGTAGAGTAAAATAGCTGTCTCCAAAAACTCGGCTCCTCTTCCTTTCAAGCATTTGTTGTGGTAGGCTGCGGCTAGGTCTCGAAGTCGAGATGCTCTTTTTCGATGAAGAAGAGGTGTTGAATCTAGGGACTGTTGGTATAGCTCGATGGCCTTTTCTAAATCTGCAACTTCTCCCGTAATTTCATATCGATTTCCAAATGCTGTTGCAAGGTGATGAAAGCGAGTTGCCTGATTAGCACAGTCCAAGGGCAACTTGGGGAGGATTTCCTCGTGCAATTGAATTGCCTTGTTCAATTCAACAATAGTGCGTCTTTTGCTTTCTGAAATTTTACTAGCAGGCTTGTAGCTAAAGCAAGGCGGTTGGTCGGCACGACACTGTGAATTCATTTTGTTGAACTTGTGTGATGTGGTTAGATCTTACGAGCAGATCTTTACTTCTATCTGGCAGCACTGCTGCTGACTAAGCATGCGAACATGATTGTGCTTACAGGAGGCTGTACCAAATTCCAGGATTGCGCGGGCAAGACTCTGTTGTGAATGTTGTTCTTGTTAGACGTGATCACCGGTTAAGTACAAGTAAGTAAATACAATCGGGATTTCTGTTTAGCTCCGATATTTAACCCACTAACTTAATTGGTGTGCTGCAAGAGGAAAATTGACAGGGTGCAATTGCACTGGTGGCGAGATTGCATCGACTCGTATTGCAATAAACTAATAAAGGTCTTTATTAGGTTAACTATTAAAGCAAAAGGCAAGGCTTAAATTAATATAACTAAAGTTCATAAAAAGCTTTACCTCTAGAGTTAAAAATAACTACTATATGTCACACTCACAGGTGGTCTCGATAGCCTCAACAGACGACTGTTACGTAGGCCCGATGCCCGGACTAGCCAGCATTAGGATTTGGGTAATTCAAAGATGGTCAAGGCCGCAGTCGGCCCCAAAACACCATACTAAACAACACACGAAGCCTAGCTTATCAATCTGTTGACCACGGGCCCTGCCGGGCACAGCCAATTGAGCATCAGGGCCAAGTCGTGATCGTCATGTCGATCAAACCTTATAACCCCGAAGCCGGCGGCCGCCTCCAGCGGCAGCCTCCAACGGCTAGCTGCTGTTGCAGCTATAAGAGACCCAGATAGAACCCTTCCATAGCAAGAGAAATCAAGAGCTTCTACGCATCTGGAATCATAACCATCTTTTGATACTATACCTTACTAGCTATAATAAAAAGATAAAAGCTCTATAGACCTACACAAAAATATAAGATCTTCTTAGTAGATTTCTTGACTAGAACTACCCAATCAACAGGAAGCATCAGCAAGCGATGTTGAGCTGGCTATCTTGTAGTGATACGGTACAAATTCTGGTTGTGTGATTGAATTGAACATCTATTTTTAAATGAAAAGAATTCTTCCAAACGCTATAATACCAAATTAACTGGCACATGTATCTAGAGGAAAAAGGTTCTATGCTCAAATACGATTTTACTGCCCATCTAGTACAATGTCAAACGCAGGCTGAAATTAGTGGACACGCGTGAGATATACCCTGGCTTAAAATCTTGGTGAAGTGAAAAAGACAAAAGGAAATAACCAAGTAGAAGTGGTACGAGGCCTGCCATGTTTGATAGCCGAACTGGGCTTGAGAGAACTCTACCCATCAAATATTTCCACCTAGAAGTCCGAATGATGACTGCACACTAGGGACGGGCCGCGGCGCTTGCTCCTAGTAGGCTGTGACCAGTTCAACCAAGCCAAAACCCTTAGACTGACCCATAAACTTTCCAGAGGCAGTGATGAACCCCTCATACGCCGAGTCCATGATAGATTCGGGTCCATACATTTCCTGATCATCCCGAACGGACTTCACCACAAGGTGGTCACCATTCTCGAACTGCAGTGTCCAGCTGAGAGGATAGACGAGCTTAGTATTCGGCGAGACCCAAGTGTTGGACATGTCTGGGATCAAATCATAGGCAAGCACGTATTGCGACTGGCCCTCTCGGACTGTAGCAAAGTTGTACACGGTGCCGTCTGACATACCCCAGTCCTGTGACCAGATGCTGGCCTTGATTTCGGTGCCGGGAAAGTTGAGCTGGAACCAGGTCCAGTTTCGTGGGGCGCCATGAGAAAGCTGGCGGTCGTACCACGTAAAGGAATTTTCTGTGTCAATTTCCACGTGTTTGCCATCGAGCGTGAGATTGCCGGTCGTTTTGGCGGCGGGAATCCCCCATTCGGTTGCGTACGACAGGTTTGCGCCAAAACCAATAGATCCCGACCCGCCATTCAGAATTGCCTTGGATGTGGCCTCCCAGCTAATGTCAAAGGAAAACGAAGCGTTGGTACTTGCGTAGGCGTTCATTTGGGCAACATTGTCGCTCGAAGTTGCAATAAATCCGTACGTATCAAAATCAGCATTGAGGAGACCAGAGGTGTCCAGAGCCCTGTTCACGCCAGGGCTGCAGTAGGTCACGTCTGTCCAGTACTCGAGGCTGTGAAGATTCAGGACAGAACCTCGACAAATGTTCTTGTTCGGAGTCATGATGTGGGACACGGCAAGGTACTGTTCGCCCTCGGGGCTGGTGATGTAGGAGCTTATCCAGTAGGACGTTCCCGACTTTAGATCATACTGAGATTTGGAAAAGTCCATGAGGGTAGGAATGTGGGACTTTATTTTTATTAGCATTTATTGTTAAAAACAGAGAGAGTTACTAACGTTCACATATGTTGTCTCAGCTTCAGGTTTGAAGATGTACTTCTGAGAAGGCGCACCGACGGCAGTCGTGGCGAGGCCGATGCACACGACCAACTTGGCTAGGAAGCCAGTCATTTTGGATTGAACCGAGTATTTGAGAATTGAACGAGGGATAATTTGGAACAAGGCTTATTGATTGAATGAATGGGTGCAGTTGATGATGAAAGACCTGATACTTGCCTGGGCAAGAGTCCGCCTTATGTAGTTTTTGTAGGCCGGCTGTGTAGACGGAGGTCGGCATCATCGGAGTCCCGTCCCATATTTGAGTCTCATGATATAGTTTTTAGAAGCATGGTTAAATTAATCGCATGAACCAGCGATATAAATATCTTGAAGCGATGCTCATTTTTCACAGTTGTTGCTATTCGGCATCCGGTATTGTTCTTATCCCAAATTCTATCTTGGACCGGTTGTTTATTTCACGTCTTAAGATCATATAGATTTCTTTATTCATATTTTCAATTGTTTGAATGACCTGTCTCTGTCAACCGTCTCGCAATTATTCCACCCTGTTTTCGAATCGAGACCATTTTAAATAATTATACTCCACTGCGCCAGCCACCATCTTGGGGTCGGCCATTGGAAGTGGAGGGCGGTGACCGGGATCATGGGCTAATCAACGTCATGAACCCCAGCCGCTATTCTGCATTGGGATGTTGGCCGATGAGTAAGCGACGATTTTACTCGGCGCTCGCGGAATTCCAAGCACAGACAGATTCGGGCTGTGTTAACGTCGCCCGCCGTTTCAGGGTCCGTGGTGTTTAGAGCCAGGAGGATAAATTTCGACACATCATAGCCTTCAACCATTCCTCCCACTGCATTGCCAAGAAGCCATTTCAGCGGAAATAACCCACCAATTACCTAATCATGGATGCTACCACTCGGAAAAGAAAGCGGGCTTGCGATACCTGCCATGAGCGGAAGGTATGTGTCCACCGCCGGCTTTGATGGACAGAAGTTGCAATCTCGGTCGTTTCAGCGTGGCGTGATCGGCTACGCCCCATGGGGAAACATTGATGCTTGACTTGTGGAAACTCGGTTGCGGTCAGCATGACCTTTCTTCATTATTGGCTAACTTGCGTGGGCCGATAGATTCAATGCGACCTGGTCAGACCTGACGGCCCCTGCGATTGGTGCCACCATCACGATATGCTATGTACTTTTGAGAGGAAGCCGACAATGAAGAAGAAACCCAAGCCTAAGTGAGCCCACCTTGTACGTAATGAACAAGATATAAATCATCTAACCCGCTGCCATCGGCTCCTGCCATTAGGAGCAGGTTCAGTGCTCTTCAGAGCCTATCACAACGCCTTGAGCAAATAGAGAATGTCATTGTACAAGTCATAGCTGACAATAAGGACAATGACGAGTCTGAGGCCCAAGCTAAGGCTTCCATCTTAACACAAACGAAAACTGTCACACTGCGTACGGCGGCTGCCAACACCCCCGGTCTTCATTTTGCCGGGCTTGAATTTCTACACGGCCCGAACTTCGGCATACAATATGATTTATTATGTACCCAAAATGCCTGGGTTCATGACTGGGCACACGCAAGCCTCGACCAGACTAATTCTCATAGTGACTTTTCCATGGTATTCGAAAGTAATAAACGCTTGGGTTCGTCGGGGAAACAAGACGAGGACCAGTCCCACAAGGTGGTTCTTGGCTACCTGCCAAAGGATCTTGCGCCGAGTATATCATCATGGAAGTTCGAAGGTTCTTTGAAAGAGCTCTATGAGCCCCCTCCCACGGATGTCCTCCACCATGCCATTCGAGTCTTTGCCAATACTCCGGCCCAGCTCGTCTTTTCATTAGTTGACCCCATTTTATTTCAAGAAACTGTCAAATTGGCATACCAAAAATGGGATGGGAGACCTTCAGTGGAATGCATCCAAGCCAGGGCCTGCATCTTGGCCTTTATCCCGCTGGTGAGCTTTTTCACCAAAGAAGAACCACCACGGGAGGTTGATTGCGACCTCTATACAAATAAAGCTTACCATATGGTGATGGAAACTATGGAGCATGCGAACATACTGACACTCCAGGCTGTGCTCATGGTGGTACGTATGAACGAGCACAACAAATCTATTCATTGAGGCATGCTAAGACTAACACTGCTAACAGCATATCCACGAGGTATTTTCTGGACGTTTGCGCTCCGCCATCGAGCTGCATTCCATCGCCTGCAAGTTGGTATTCCAGCTTGGGGGGCATCGTTATACACACATCGATGCAAAATATGCCCACTTTTCACGTACTGACCGGCTCAATTTCCAATTACGAATGCTTTTCTGGCATTGCTACATCTTTGACAAGAGCATCGCATTGCGCATCGGCCAACCGCCTGCGATACCGGGTGAATCCTGCGACCTCACCTTTCCGGATTTTCATTCTCTCCTCTCGGCGTCTACTCATGATATCAAGAGTGACGACATTCCTCTTTCATATGCAATAATCGCGCAGTGTTTCCCCAGCGACGTGCTGCTAAGTGACATTAAGGCGCGAACCTACGAGATGTTGTATTCCGAACAGGCTGAAAGCAAAACGGATGCCGAGTTACTATGCGCGATCCGTGAACTCGATGAAGAGTTGGAGGACTGGCGGATGCGACTTCCACCCGACTTACGACCTACGCTTTCTATACCGGGAAAAGCCCATGTCCGACTGCCACCGACGGTATTTACGACGAGAACGCGACAAATCATGGTGCATCTCGAATATCATCATCTCATTATAATTATTCACCAAGCGAGTGGAAGATGCAACTACCTGCGGCCCGACTCCAGCCTGCAGCACAAATGGAATCCTGGCATCCAATCGAGTAACAACATATCACTGGAAGCCAGTCGTTCGACTCTCTTCTACCTGGAAGCGACATTGAGTAGTATAGAGGGCGAGGTGTTTTGGTATGTTAAGTGGTCTTCTCTGAGTTGGAGGTTGCAAAGCTTGTGCTAACAAATTGACAATGTCAAGGGTCGCGAACTATTACCCCACAGTGGCCATGATGGCACTCTTTCATAATATTATGGCGCGCCCTTCGCATCCTCACGCCGAACAGGACCTTGAACTCATCCAATCGACTGCAGCACTTATTAGAAATATGCCCCAATCAAAGGTATCTCATCGCGCGACTACCTATATGCATGAGGTCGATGACCTGGTAGCTGAGTTGATACAACGAGCAAACGACGCCATCACCAAAAGCAAGACAGGGAAAGCATGAAAGGAAATATGCACATGATTATCCTATGGAGAATCTCCAGTAATACTTAGTTAATTTCATGAATTATTGATCTCTAGATTAGGTCCGTAGCCTTAATTACTCAGTCTAGAACGCTAATCTCTTGCACAGCATTAACTTGGATTGCACTTAAAGCTGGTGTGAATTAAATGTAAATGCGGCCTTGGTTCGATCCAAACCTAGACCACTGCCTTTACGCCCATTGGCGAATGCATAAGATATGAGATAAATAATCTCTGATATCATCTCAAAGTCTTCACTTTCTCTTGGCCGCATCCGATGACGAGTTAGCAGGTTTAATGCCAATTCCCAACACCATCAACACTCTGACCACCACCATCGGACCCGTAGTAACCAAGACAATCCAATCTTCAGGCGTCCATTCCGACAGTGTAGCCCAGTTGGCTAGGCCCCCAACCGCTTGGAAGGTACCGATGCAGTAAAACAAGTCGCTGAGAAGCATTCCTGTGCAAAGCAATCGCCACAGACGCAAGTCATCATACAAGCGCAGGACAACCGCCTCCATGAAAGCAAAGTATAGCCAACCGCCCGCTAATTGAGTGTACAAAAACGAGGTATTCGCTTCAAATTGAACACCGCCGCGCGTCAAGGTGTGTGTATACGCGGCGGGCATGAGACATGCCTGGATAACGCCCCCGGTGGCAACCAAGGGCTCGATGGTGAGGAGTATGAGGCGGTAAAGGAACGGGGTGGATTTCACCGCTGAAACAGGAGCCTGGTACGCCATGTTGAGGTGATGGGATGCTTGTCAGGCCAACTTCCCGATTGAAAATGATCGGTGGATGGCGAACTTGAAACCTGGCCACAGAATTTTTTAAGGTTGGTGGAGAACTTTGGGTACAGTTTGAATAGCGCAGGCGGGGGTTGCGACACGTGCGGACCGGGCGGCTTTGTGATACACTATGTTTTGGTTGGCATGAATTTGAGTATTCAAGCAACTGAAAGGCAGAATAGGAATCCCGGGTTTCCAGAAGAGATAGGGTCTTGTAAAGGATGCGGAGGGCCTGTGAAGGAACGGCCAGCGTTGGTTTTGTACTGGTACGTCAACATTGGCCCGTGTCTACGTCATTGGTCTTAGTAATCTCGGCAACAAGATGGCTATGCAACCCAGTAAGCTGAACAAAAGACGTACAAATAAATATCGAGGCTTGGAGTTTCGGCTGCGGGATGACCCACCAGTCTCACTGACCCGCCCACTGTGGTGTACACTACTCGGCTCGGGTTGCCGTTCAGGTTGAGTGCAAGCAAATATCTTTTTGCAGGACATTTGGAGCCGAGCTGAGACAAATATACATAGTGACTATAAAAGCTAATTGTGATACAAGCCCCGTAGAGGGCTGTGGATAAAAGTTGGAACCTAGTGGCATCTATCCTCTACTCTCGTTGATCTGATGCAGAGATTGGCTCCTCCAGTGCCACACCCATCTCAACAAGCAACTGAGCATTCCTTGAAAAGCCCAGCTGCTGCCCGAAGCTAGGACTTCTGCATTTGTGCATTGGAAATAAATAACTGCCCATTTTCTTTTCTGATCCACGGATGTTTTCAACTTGTTTAAAATTGAGGGGTTTTTGGTTTCTTATTCCGTATGCAGACGGAAACATGAAATGAGGCTGAAGCATTACATGCATGCCAAGAATTAGTCTCATCATTATTCCCGCCTTGAAAACAAAGCGGAAGAAAAGGCCAAATTAATAAGCGCCAGGGCGCTGTCATTAGCCCGGGCTTGACCTATGTCAATCCAATTGTTGCCCACCCTGCCTGTGATAACCACGCATGTGCACATGTCATGTACCGCGCCCGCGTAGTTTGTGCCAATTATCGCACCCCCTGCATTAATTAACTAACCTCAAACGTAGAAACATGCCGCTCCCCATGCCAGCGTCTTGGCAGTATTCCCGCATCTCCATAGCCGGCTCATTACCTGGCGGATCCTTCATCATGGGCTTGCTGCCGTGTCCCCAAACCGGTATTCCGTTGGCACGCGGTATCTTACTCTGCAGCAAGACTGCATTTGAACACCTTCCGATAGGTTTGGCCCCCAAGGCTTGTTGAACCCTTGTTTTTTACGCCGCCCCGCCTTACCATGGGCTGATGAGGGGTCCCGGGAGCGGCATCTCATCGAGCTGCATGGTGCTCACATGAGTGCCGACCCCCATGAGCCCGCAAGTTCTCAGATCAAATACCGGATTCCGTTTGTAAAAATCGTCTACTGGGTTGCTACCACTGCTATCAACGCCAATTGAAAAGCAAAGGCCTTATTGATCAGTCACTCGTCGCTTCCCATGGCTGACTACGCCCGGCCCGACTCCGAATCCGCCTCCGCTGATCCGGCCCGCTTCCCCGCCCTTCTCGTTGAAAGCGGAATCGGCTTTATTGAGGCTGATGAAGAGGGTGCCGAAGTTGTCGATGACACCAATTCATCAATTAATAGCACAGTGCAGAGTTCAAGCACGTCTATTTCCAGTAGCATCCTAAAATATCGCGAAGAGCATGGCCGTACCTACCACGCATACAAGGATGGTAAATATGTGCTACCTAACGACCAGCGCGAGCAAGAACGCCTCGACCTACAACACCACCTCACTCTACTGACACAAAACAACCAACTCCACCTCTGCCCAGCGGGCCGCGATGGTCATCGGCTCGATCATGTGCTCGATGTTGGTACCGGAACTGGCATATGGGCAATGGACTTTGCCGACGAACACCCAGAGTCCCAGGTTATTGGTGTCGACCTTAGTCCAATCCAGAGCTCCTTTGTACCGCCGAATCTAATATTCCAAATTGATGACATCGAAGAGCCGTGGACGTTCGACCATAAGTTTGATTTAATCTACAGTCGCCACATGACGAGCAGCATCAACTTCCAGCGTTTGATCGAGCAGGCTTATGAGCACCTTAACCCGGGTGGCTGGCTCGAGATCACTGATATTTTACCTGTCGCCTCCGACGACGGCACCATTGAAGGCACTGATCTGGAACGATGGATGAGTCTGTTCATGGAAGGATCCAACAAGCTAAACCGCCCATTTGAGGCTCCTAAAAACTACGTCACTTGGGCCAAGGAAGCAGGCTTCGTTGATGTCAGGCGTGCCCTATACAAATGGCCTACGAATCGCTGGCCCAGGGATCCCAAGTTGAAAGAAATTGGTACGATCACATTCCATTTTACCCTCATTGCAACAGATCTGCAGACACTAACTGTATATCCTATTTTGCATTATTTAGGCATGTGGGCCTTTGAGAATATCGATCCTGGTCTTGAGGCTTTAAGTAATGCCATGTTTACGCGAGTGCTTGGGTGGAAAATAGAAGAACTTAATGTGCTACTAGCTGGAGTTCGGCGCGACCTTCGAGCCACCAGTATTCACGCCCATTGGCCTGTGTAAGTATTTAATTTAGTACCAGTCTCCTGTTACTACCTCTTCGCACCAGTATCTGTTCTTTGGCTGACTCATCTACAGTCTAACAATGTACTGTCAGAAACCGCTCGCCAAGTGAGCTGTGCCCGGTGTAACAAGCATGGAGCGAAGACATAGTGTAGCCGTGAGCGAAACAAGGGTGATCATGAGATGATTTTGTACAAATTGACGGGCTGAAGAGCTTCATAGGTCTCTCTCAAATCCACTCATGTCATATGCTGTCTTTCCTGGCTCCAATCACCATTATACTGGTTAGCAAAAACCATTCTGACTCTAGTGAAACACTCAAAACTAGATCTACCGCTTATGGAACGCAAGCTTGCGATGGAACGGCCTTATCCTCCGCTTTTGAGACAGCGGAAGGCTAAACCCTACACTGGACCGGATTTTAGAATTGCAGCTATCACCATCTCCCAAATCAACGCTGGCTAGAGGAAGACAGTGTAATGGGGAATTTGCGTACAGATTGAAAGGAACCCAGTACTCAGGATTACTGGGATTGTTGTCGCATGCCCTGCTCCGACCTTTGAAGGACTCGAGGGACTATAAAAAGGCCTTGGGAACCCTTCCTCCCAAGCTTTTTGAACTTTACAAGAAAATCTATCTGGAGATTACAGGAACTGGCTACTATGCTAAGGACCTGACAATAATGACGTTCACTCTGCTGCTATATGGCCAACGGCTACTTACCACCGACGAACTCCTTTCTGCCGTTATTTTGTCTCCTGGTAGTGAGGACGAGTCGTCATCAGATATATCGGGTGATTCAGATTCAGAAGTGGACACAGATTCAGAGGCAGGTGTTGCCGAAGTCACCCAGTCTCAGGTTATTGATATCTGTCGCAATTTCCTCATCTTAGACTCAGAGCGCAACGTTTTCCGTTTTGCGCACTCATCGGTGAGAGAATATCTCGAAACTGATGCCTCCTATACTTCAGAAAGTTGTCATCAGAGATTGCTGGAGAGATGTTTGGACGCACTCATGACCCCTCAATCATTGGACGATCAAGAAAAGCAGTCTGCCAAGGCCAGCTGCGCATTCTATGACTATGCAGCTTGGTCATGGATAGATCACTACGCGAAGGCAAACCCAAGAACCTTCAATAATTCCCTCGCTACAAAGCTAGACAGATTTCTCTTTAGAGAAGCTGGGGAGGAGCCCTCGCCGTCTTATCAAGCCTGGGTTAAGAAAACAAACGCCCTCTCAAAATCAATAAAACCAGACGACGCGCTTTGGGCAAGTCGCTCAAACCCGCCACAATCTGCAATGAGCCTAGCGAGCGCCTTCGGCTTTGAAGCAATGCTGGAGGACGCCATGGGCCGTGATAGCGTAGATTTAAACCACTCAGGCCCAGGAAACCATACGGCGTTGCACTATGCAGCCTTTAACGGACAAGAAGCTATCGTCCGAATGTTACTTGAGGGAGGTGCGGAGCCAGACCCGAGAGATGACTATGGATATACACCTCTATTATTGAGCGTGTTGGAAGGGCACCTCAAAGTTGTTGAGATTCTGCTCAAAACTCAAAGGGTGGACCTAGCCACTAGGGATGATCAATTCGGCCTTCTTCTTTGGACATCGATGAGACGGCGCGAGGAACTTGCAAACATGGTAATGGGAACGCCCACAGTGAACCAGAATGGTTTAGACGGCGGGTCGAGCAATTCCAATTCACCTGATATGCCACTTATCGATATAACATCCGCACCAAGTCCTGTTTTGCGCCTTCGTCACGTAAGCCAATATCAAGCCGTCAAGAGAGCAACCAATTCTTTCAACAAAAGATCAAAGCTTTTGGGAAAGTTTTCCTTACAGATTTCACTTCAGGATGTTAATGGATATAAACCCTTACCCTTAACAACACGCGAATGCACTATTATTGAGGGACAGAAACTCCGGCTAAGAGTTGGCAATCTCTCGGATGACCCATTCTATTTTTTGTCATTAATCTCCAACCAATGTTTGGAATAGATCATGTCTATCCTGGGAGCAGGCCATTTGCTCTTTTATATCCAGGCAAAACGGCGTCTTTTTCATTTACGGTGTTTATACCTGAGCCTATTCGACAATCACGGACTCTTGATATCGTGAAGGTATTTATCTCAAAGAGCGAATCGTTTCAAATTCCAAAACTCGATGATCTTCCTGATTTTGCGCCTGATAATGCGGATAGTACTTCAAACCCGAATGCTATTGTTAATTTCTTGGAGCAGATCCAGCGGTCTCAAAACGGAAAATCAAGAATGGAGCTGGGAGACTGGCAAGCTGAAGAAATAAGGTTTTGGGTTCATAGGCCTATGAATAATATTGATGGCCGGCCAAACTCTTGATAAGGAGATATTAGGCTGAGGCAGAACAGAATGCGAACAGCGGCTTTCGTATTTATTAACGTTTATTATAGATAAGCAACCTTTTTATTATACTAATTTCATGTTTGAATTGCAATTGTCAGATTTTAAATGGCTACATCACAATAAGATTGCATGACAAGGCTCGCTCCCAATGTATGGGAATGACCAACACGTCTAGAATTCCTCAGTAGGCACTTAAACTTTCTTTCCGTCCACAGTCCATCCAATGGACGCTTTTGCGGACTTTCCAAGATCCTGCTTCATTTCCCACCTCTAGTTCTTATTTAACCTTCATGGTCGCTTTTTCTCCGAGGTATAGGTCAAACTTTAAGCTCTTTCCACCATCATATACTTGAAAATTAGATTTTCAAATCAACCAATTTTATTAATAAGCTCGGAGGATTATTAAGATAGTTTTGCAAGTATCTTCGCCTCCTCGGCTATCGTATTAACCACCTCTGCCTCAATATTGTGCTCCTGCGGTTCCCAACCTAACACCTTGCGAGCCCGTACCGCTTTACAACGTGAGTCAGTGCCATAGAATAGTGATCCAAACTCCAGTCGTTTGTCAATCTCGTCTGCAGTCAACGATACTACCCGAGATTCTGAGATGAGACCCTGCTTCTGGGCCTCGTCTGCCACCAGGTGTGCCAAATCCCCCCAAGGCTTCTCGCCATTTTCCGCAAAATAGTATCCCTCTTTTCCCCAGGTAGCATGTCTTCCTCCCTGTGCTGCATCTTCAATTATTGCAAGAATAAGACGGCTCAAATCATGCACGTGAATGTTGGGCCAACGGTTGAGACCTTCCCCAACCTTGAAAGCATATTTATTTTTGATGGTGAACTTGGCCAAGTCTGGTAACTGGATGCTGCGAGTATTTCCGAGGCCTCTTCCAACACCATAGACACATGGTGGGCAAACAATTGCCAGGCGGATCTTGTCGGTGACGGAACCCTGTTGAATCTTCTCAACATCGCGATGGGGCGCTGTGTCGGGCAAGTTGATGACCTCTGAGACCTTGTCAAAGTCATCATAGATTTGGGCATTGGACCGACCGTAAGATTGATCCTCGATTGTTTTCCAAGTGATGTTATCTGTTCCGGAAAGGGAGATCCAAAATGCGGGGCCACTTCTGGACCTTGCAGCGAGCCCGTCTGCAATGGCTTGAGATGATACCGGATCCTCTATGCTCGCACAATGAACAACGATATCCGCTTCCGAGGCTTCCTTTTTCAAGAGGGCGGAATCACTGAGATCTCCATGGACTATCCTGACACTGGGATACTTGGCTTTAACGAGGTTTCCTCGTTCGACATTTCTCACCAATACAGTTGAGAGAGATTCCCAATTAGGATGCCGTTCGATAATGGTGGCCCAAGCATCTCCTCCAAGGTAACCTGGAGTTTGGGTTAATATATTACTTTATCGAAGCTGAGTGTCGTACAAACCCGTCGCGCCTGTAAAGAAGATTTTGAAATTGTCATTTGGAGTCATCTTGGTCGATCGTAGTAAAGGTATTCAGAAGTTTCGTATTGATTGACTGTTGCGCAACGGTGATCCTCAGTGGGGTGAAATAAATAGCTTAATGCGGGGAAGACCATCGAAATATTTAAGGAATAGGCGGGGAGAACGGCGGATCGATGCTGAGACCGCGGAAACCTTCCTTTTCATCGCATTAGTGAGCGAATGTTAGTAATTCAGCATATTATCTTCCAAGACTTTGATTTGTAATGAACCCACCACTAGCGCACATTTTGCTGAAGTTGCTTATCACTTCCGGGGCCTCTCTGCTGCATGGTGTTCTGCGCAGCCATGACTGGGCCAGCCTAGCCTTGAACGAGGTTAGGATGCGGGCAATCGGGGCATGCATGTAACAAGGATTTGCCGACAAGTAAAGAAATTAAGCTTTAGTTTTAATTGTTCTTTTTTAGCCTGGCAGGTGGGATTTCCGCAAGGCCTATCTTATTGCCTATTCAAGAGTATTTCGGCCCAGTGGAGGAAGAAAGTTGGTTGCTCCCTCAAGCCATTCATCCAATGCCAAACATCCGACCCAGTTTTTGTTTGGGTAATTAGCTCTTGTTGTCTTTTATAGTGCTATACATTTACCAAGTATGCATATAGAAACCCGAATGTCCTTTTGTTGATGGGAATTTGGGGGCACAATGTCCTCAACCTTTTGAGCAGCAAATTAAACACTCAATTGCTTATTTCCCAACTCCATCCTCCGTCGCCAGGTTCAAACACGTCTTTTAAGGTTGCCCCACGTTTATTTTCGCAATTTTGTGTACTAAATTACAGCATCTGCTGACCATTGAGTGAATATTCCGCCACCAACTTCTCTGCAGCAATCATTCCAATCTGGTACGCGGTGGATTGAGTATGACAGCTGAGCACCAGTTAGTACAACAATACCAAATCCAGATCTATCAACGCACCTTGAAATAATGGGCATAATTCCCAAGTCAACCACGCGGAGTTTGTTGACACCGAAAACACGGAACCGCGGGTCCACCACAGCATTGTCGTCTTTGGTGACACCCATTTGGGTCGTGCCGCTCATGTGCCAGGTACTGACACATTTCTTGCGCCAAAAGTCGAGTATTTCCTCATCACTCTCACCGGGCACATCAAACTTGGGGCTTACAGGGTGTTCCCCCTTTTTGAATTCCGGGCTATTCGTAACGGCCAACACTTCTTTCGTGGCCTCAATGATAACTCGCTGATCATAGGGATGTTGGACAAATGCGGGGTTGAACTCCAGCGGTACCCGCGGGTCTGCAGACACGAGGCGTACATCTCCCAGGCCCTGAGAATTGTGGAGGAAAATGGAAACTCCAATCGTGGGAGGCGTAGTCTCTGGCGCAGTATAGTAATCGGGGATGATTCCCAGAACGGCAATTTCGTAGCTAGGAATTGTGGGAAGCTGCAGCCTTTCTTGTTCTGCTTTGGGTAGTTGAGTAAACTCTTTGCTGCGCAGCGCGGCTTCACTCTTGAGATATGCCATAGGAATTGACGTTCCCGTAGTAACATAGTCACCTGTGCGATAAAGCTGCCATTCACGCATGGCTTGAGCTTGACGCGACGAGTCTCGGAAAAAAGGCGCGATGGTGTCGTTTTCCTCTGTTCGAGAATACTTCATGACAACATGATAATGGTCCTTGTAATTTTGGCCGACATGAGGGTTCTCTGCAATTGGCGAGATTCCAAATTGAGACAGCTGATCGGCCGGTCCAATTCCAGAATGCATGAGGATTCTAGGCGTGTCCAGGGCACCAGCGCAGAGTATCACCTCCTTGCGCGCGCTGAACTGCCTTCCATCAATCAAAGATATGCCGACTGCGGTATTCTCCTGGAACAGAACACGATGAACGGGTGCATCAGTCAGGATGGTCAAATTATCCGGCAATCCGAACAGCAAGTCTGCCGCTGTTGTTCTGGTGCCGCGATACATCGTGGTGGGCATAACGCAAACGCCCAAGAGCTCACCGGTGCCTAGATCTCGATTGATGTTGGTTCCATGGGATTCCCAAATATCGAGGATTTCGGTCACGAACGGGTCCCATTTCTGGTGGTAGCCCGTATGTAGCGGTCCATTATAGCCGTGGAACTCGCGTTGCGTGCTGAGATATTTCTCTTTCCCGGCCGGCAGATCTGAAGCGTCATCGTGGCATGCCTCCAGATTCTTCCATCGCCGCAATGAATTTTCCCAACTCCAGACAGGGTCAGAGGTGAGCCTGGCCATCGTGTCCATGTCGTCGCGAGGGTTGATGGTCCACCCTGTAAAGTTGACAGCGCTTGAGCCACCAAGGCCCTTACCCCGGGTGAGTTCTATCTTTCGTCCATCTAGGTGTTCCTGCGGAGTACTTTGGTATGCGTTGACTTGTTCGGGGTTCAGGTGTTGAACAAATTGGTTGCCGATCACCCTGAGATTCACATCGCTGTTGTCACCGCCGGCCTCCAGCAGTAACACGGACGGTCGAGTGCTGCTGTTGGCGAGAGTGCGCGCGACGGAGCATCCTGCCGGGCCAGCCCCTACCACAATAAAGTCATACACTGATCGGGTTCCAACCATTTCGAAGCTCCAAAGCGACTGAGAATTTTTTGATCAGGGCAAGGATGATTCTTGAACCTCCGAGTCCATAAGGGTTTTAAAACATCGACGCTGTCTCGCCCAGTCTCGCCGGCCGAGTTGGCGGCTCGCTAGTCCACCTGCTAACCGATAACCAAGACATGGCTAACGCGAAGAGTCATGGAGGGACTGTTCTCGTCAAATGATGTTGGCGATCTAAAATATGGACTTGGTTCGCGCAACGAGCTAATCGTGCCGTGTGGGTCGGCGATATTTCAGCTGCCACAGAATCTCGCAGCGATTCCCACATTTTCCCAAAATACAGTCACTGGCGTCGATTTAGCGATCGGTTTACGATGGCTGGCTGAGCTAGCAAAACCCGCAAGCATCGGTGAAATTCCGCGCGTCGGCGAACGTTGAAGGAGCAATGTTTTGGCTGTGACACCGCATGACCTATTCGCAAGGTTTCTCCTGCGAAATCTTGTTCTTTACTAAACTAACAATCCGGGGTCAATATGACCAAGACAATATATCGGCCTTTAGTCACGGCAACACCTTTATTAATGAGAAAAAGTAAGCTACGATTCAAACATCTTGCATCAAATACGAGCATTACAAGTTTATTCATCCCCAAATGAGTATTTAGGCGATCCAAGATCCAAGTTGGATTGGAAGGGGACTTACCCTACAGGCTATCCATATTGCGGTGTGGAGTCTTGCGGCAACAGGGTTCTACAAAGACTAGAGACATTTCCATGCATGACGGTTTCAGGAATTACTGTGTTTTCTTATAAAAGTATATGACTTTTTTCTTTGTGCGGCTTGTTCAACCCGTCGCATGCTTTTGCGCCCCTTGCATCGTCATCGGCTGCTAATTGAGGAGCACGGATATAAGGGAAATTTTCGCTCCTGTGCTCAAATTCGGATCCATCCCGCCGTAGCCCCGGCACCCGAATCCGAGACTTCTGGGGCAGTCCTAACTGGCAGCGACTCTTGTCTTTCGTCTCCGTCTGCTTTGAAATCGCTACGATCTGCATCGTATTGATGTCTGCGGTTCATTAGATGATCATTTCCTCAAATCAGCCAGATGGTGACCAGGAAGAATACGAAACCCAGAGCACAAAATCTCCCCCCAAAAAAATCAAGAATGAGAGTTTACTTAGTAACTGGGCGATTTCTGGGTTGAACGGCATTAAGTTTGATCATCTTCCCAACTGATACGCGCGACAAGGCCAAGATGGGTTTCGGCACAGTTTGAGGCGTCGTCGTCATCATGTCCCTATTTTTGACTCCAAAATTGTTCCGAGGCTCCACTTCTGAGGCTGATAGGCCAGGAAGTTTCGGGGGATCTTGGTCAGTGCAAACCACCGCTTATTAACCGCGTTTGTGTGTGTCAGTTCTGGCATGGTGCCCGCATAGCGTATATCCGGGCAACCAACAGCAAGACATGCACGCCCGGAAATATGTCCATGGCCAAACACTCCACAAAGCAGGATTCTTAATATAGGATCGGCAGACGTTCCGTACCAGGGGGCCAATACGAGATTTAAATTTATCTAGAATCGTCGTGTTGGTAGGCTGATGCGACCGGGAGGCTGGAGAGATAAATATGAATGGGAAACCTGCTGACGATATTGAATCTACACCACAATCTTTACACGCTCTCTTATCCAATATTTGATACAAAGGAAACCGAAATTCATATTTCTAACCGAAACCACAATCTTTCGCCCAAAATGACTTCCGTTAGCTCCGCCACTGCGTCCGCATTCACGCCTGCCTGCACCAACCTCTACGAGTCGCCCGCCAAAGATGCCTCCTGTGCCATGCCCTACTCGAAAAACCACATTAAGCTCATGTCGGAATGCTGCAAGGACGCTGATGTGGTCAGCTACTACGATAACTGTGGCCTTTACTGCCTTGCCCAGGGCCAGAACGTCAGCACACTCACCAAGTGCCTCTACAACAAGGGTGCAGAGTGGTCTCAAGTCTTTTGCGACGGCAATAGCACAGCTACTGCGACTGGATCTGTCTCACTGGCCGCCAGTGCATCTGCTAGCGTTGTTAGTGCTGGAAGTGACGCCGAGGCCACAGGAAGTGACAGCAAAAGCACGTCCGGCTCCAGCTCCAGCTCTAGTTCCAGCTCCACGTCTACCTCCGAGTCGGCTGCGGGAATCAGCCAGCCACAGTCTGGAATCAACATCATGGGCGTGACTATTGGAGTTTTGCTCTTCACCTCGACTGTTTTTGGAGCCTTCCAGGTTTAAGCCTGAGACAAGCTGTGTCGGCTACAGCACTTCATCTTGCAATTGAACCGGAACATTGTTGAGATCATGTAGTCTTTTTTTTTTTTTGGCTAGTTATATATTCTGATGGATAACCTCGCGACGATAATCTCCAAGTTTTATTTCTTAGAATGGAAAGCGCATCTTCATCTGCAATTTTCTTTTGTCTTCCTTCCCTTTTTGAAATTGGCTGGAATCACGATTGTTGTTATTTGTCTCATTACAGTATGCCAGCGGTTGAACATTACTGACATTATTCTTTGGAATTTCGCGGGAGAGTTAATTAATGCGAGAGGATGAAGCTTAAATTAATAATAGAGTGGCATTAGTTGCACAAGTGTATCAGGGAAATGAAATATAGTGAGGGCTTTTACCTTGAGGGTCTTCCACTTAGATTAAATGAGGCTTAAGGTTAAGCAAGGAACACTTCGCTGACGTGGAATTGTCCCTAGCGCGTCACAATTACGTCGGTTATTTGAAGAGCATGATGTATCTGTACCCAGACGTAGTATTACTCATTAGCCTTTAATTTGAGGTTCAGCGGTCATGTACCTACTCATTCCCGTGACCTAGTTGAAGCCTTAGCCTGGTCGGAGGTACACGACACTTGGTGTGGCGCAGGTCATCATGGCGTGTAAATGGGGCTAATGATTCATCCTGAGAATGCACAAAGTGTTAGAATTTTACCTGGGTACATTTCCTAACACGATGGCGCTCATTTAAAGATGTAAAGAGTTTCACAATTAGCGGAGAGAGATCAAATATTAAATTCGACAATATATATAGCTTTAAACTGCAAAAGGCCAGCATGGCAGGTTTAGTTCTTTTCATCGAATTCCATCTTCTTTTCTTCAATCGCAACATTGACGCCAAAATCAACCTTCTTCCCCATCATACCTCTGGCGACGCGAAGCATGCTGTGACGACCTTCCCAGAGTGGGTACAATCCAACAGCAAAGGAACTACCAAACAGCCAAATGATTCCCACAGTCACCCAACCGGTAAAGAAAGGCTTGGAAAATACGTATGCCGATCCGTACATGGGCATCGGCCAGAGGACCAGCAAAGCCACTGCCATGCACACCGTCATGACCTTGGCGATCTTGGAGGCCCTGTTCAGTTTTGCTTTGTCTTCCTCGGGCACAACAAAAACGCCATTGGGAATTGGCTGGCCGGTCTCTGAGTCTGTCGCGAACTCAGAACTGTCGACGTCATCGGCCTGCTTGATAGCTGCCATGGACACCCAATCATATTTGTCCGCCCCGAATCCAAAGGTAAGAGCGGGCACAAAGATGATGGGGCTCAGAAGGGCAACAACGTTTCCCGCCAGCATAGGATTGTTAGAGCCAAGGTTGTCGACGTTCAGGACGCCGTCGAACTCCTTGGCGCAGGTCACGGTCCAGGCGATGAGGGCGCAAATGAGACCGAGGATAGGCGAAGCTGCGGCCGCGATCCAGTTCTGTCTGCTCCATAGAAGTGTGAGAGTAGCGGGGATGACGGCAGCGGAGATCATGACGCCCATCCAAAGATAGAGCCAGCCCATGCTGATTCCGGCATAGAACAGGCCGACGCTGAAGCCAGCCATGATGGTACCGTATGCGATGACGCTGCTGTGAGAAATGGCGATGAGTCGGCTGCCGGATGCGCGGGGGTTGATGTAAGTCCTGGTAGTGTTAGTCTGCAGTACAATCCAAACAAGAAGATCTTCTCTTACTGGTAGATGTCGTAGGTGAAGATGGAGGAGACTGCGATGAGCTGGGCGGATGCAGCAGAAGTGACAGCCATGAAAATCATAATGAGAGTGCAAATAGCACCCGATTTGCCCAATAAGCCAACGGCGGCATAGGGAAGGACAAGGCCGGCTGTCACATCAGCTGGATCCATGCGGTTGGGATACGTCGGGAAAGCTGGGTTTCCCTCCAGGGCCAAAGCGCTGAGGCCCATGGTGGTGGCACACAGCCACGGAATGGCAAACCATGACAGGCCACCGATAATGTATCCAGGGAGAGCCGCGACGGGGTGAGCAGCAATGGCCTTGTTATAGTAACCTGAGATCGCTGTTAGATGCATTCCTCGTAGCAATTTCGACTCAACTAACCATTGTCCATGAAAACGGTACCAAAGTTGCCGACAATGTTGATTACGAAAAAGATGATGCCGTCCTTGGACTTCATCGTCAAGTATGAACCCTCGGCATTTCCGTCGACTGGGTGGGTTGTAGCTGCCTTCATGAGGAGATCGTAGATTTTGGAGGGCGACCCCAATTCATCACCAGTGGCGTATGCAGTCAAGGCGAAAATGAGGATGATGACAAGGATAATGACAGTGTGAACCTGGAGAGGTCAGAAGGGGATGAGAGGCTGAGCGGATTAATTATTACTCACGTAATCTGTAAGGAAAGTCGCTTTGATGCTGGAAGTTTTGTTAGCTTGCTGGTTCATTCTTGGTAGCTAGTCCAGCTTACCCTCCAAACATTGTGTACAGCACAACTCCCACGGGGAGCAAGAAGCAGGCTGCAGCAGTGTGCATTCCGGTGAGTGATGTGACCACAGCAGAGCCACCAGTTAGCAGCATAGCAGTGACTAGAATGTTTGTGAAGAGGCCGAAGCAGATGTAAACACAATGTGTCAGGCGGCCTAATATTTTTGGGTTCCCTTGATTAGTTTGGAACATTGTGGGGAGAGTGTAAGAACTGCGGCTTACCATAGCGAGCGCGAATGACTTCGAGGAAAGTGTGCGCATTGGGTGCCCTTCTTTTGAGTTCAATGGCAATGGTGGCGAACAGGATAATCTGTACCGTGGCTCCTGAAGCATACTGCCTGATTGTTAGAACTACCATCTACCCCCAATTGTTGAGACATTCATGACCTACCCAGAAAGGACCTGAAACGCCATATCTGTAGGCTACACCAGAAGACTGCAGAAGTGTTGCCGCCCATGTCCAGCTGGACACAACTGCAGAAGCAACTAGGCCTGATTTGACGGTTCTACCGGCCGTGTTGAACATTTCCGACGTCTGTTGCTCATTGTTGTACCTAGTAACTTGCGATTAGTTTGTTGGCCGTGATTTAAGTGCTGTGGCAAAGGCTCGTACCTTTTCAATACCCAAGTGGTGAGAATCATGCCCAAAGCAAAGAGAAAGCCGAGACCGACAATGATGCCATAGCCATAGGCCTGGCTCAGAGGTGGTGCTACGGTACCGGAGGAAGGACCGCCTCCGCCTGCCATTTTGATGAGGTGGGATAGGTTCAGTGGTGAAATGATTTGAAACTCAGATTTGCGGATTTCACTTGGTTACCAAAAGTTGACGAAAGACAGAGCAACTTTATAATTAACAACTTTGCTACAAAAATACAGAAACGGCCTGGTGCTATTTCGCGATAAGAGCGAAAATTTTCATTCACATTTTTCATGGTTCAGGTTCAGTTTCCCCGCGCTCGAGATAGAAGTGTGGCTGATCATGACGGGGTGAATGTCGCATGCCGTCGGGGGAAGGCTCGCGACTCAAGATAAGCATCTTAGTGGTGAAAGTCATACCTGGGGAAGGATGAACTTGTTTTTTTCGTGCGCGCAAAAGAGATGCCAAGATGATAAGAATCCGTCAAGCCTGTGAGGAAGAGGCCAGGCGATTGGTGCTCCAATGAGAGGGGGTTCTTGGCAGCTCACTAATCGCCGGCGGCCAAGCATTAATGGTCGCATCAGGGATGCTCGAGAACCATGGGTTATTCTCTTATTCATCCAGGTTCAACTGTGCTCACTGATAAGATCGAAGACCACTTGATCGGACAAGTTTCCCAGCAATTGGCTGCCGGCAGTGCGGGATTTAGGCCGTGCTTAATCCTGCGCCTGATCCTGGCCGACCGCACTTTTACCTCCGGCCACCGGCGGCCACAGCGCTGACCGCCATTGAGAACGGGGGAAGAAGATGCCTCATGATGGAGCGATAGGCGTTGGCTGGAGGCGCAGAGACGACCTTGATGCCAACCAATGGAATGAAGGGACTATGGTGCAGCCACCGGTAGCTCAAATGTTCCAGCGCCGCCAAGAGGCCCAGATCTGAGCTGAAAGTGATGGCTGACACCAGCAGTAATAGTGTGGGGGGTTTCATCAATGCTTCTCCGGAGAATAACCACCCCAAACTCACTTTGGGCCTACAGGCCGGCGGCCTTGAGCGACGGCGCGACCGACAAGATAAATTGATAAGGCCCATATCGATTTCGTGTGTGTTTCTTGTTAGTCTCATGAATCAATCACAGACGATGAGATTTGTATCAATAAGCCAGTCTTCTCTCCCTCTTGAACACCTGTAGAATTATTACCCCAGATTCTTCTGCCAATTCACGTCGCGACACTTTTCCCCGCAGCAACCCCATAAATTCAATTGCAGACCTTGTCGTATCTCGTGCCCTCATTGTTTTCCAACTGGCCCAAGCGTCTCATTGGTTTCGTCGCTTACTGCTAACTGCAAGGCAATCATGGCCCAGCACTGACTTCCTCATAGTAAAATGCAAATCCTCTCACCATTATTACCAGACTTCCAAGCGCAAGAGCTATCAGACGGCTCTCAATAAACAGGCTGAAGATACCTCATCGACAACGGGGTTATTCGAAATGGGCCCATCTCCGCACTTTGGCTTTCGGCCTTCAAACGGCCGGCATTTAACAGGCCGGCGTCCAACCACGGCCCCTGGGAACGCTGTAAAATACCGCCATCAACCTTGTAATCTGGGGTATTAGGTTCCAATCCGCGAAATCGCCAGGGATAATGCGGTATTGATGGTTCCATAGTTAATTTAAATACAGCCTTAAATAACCAAAGCATGGAATTTTCTCTATTTAATCTGTCCCATCTGGTGCAGATACGAGCGTTGTTAATCGCGTATCCAAGATGCGCTCTTCACGAAACTTGATCTTTGCCATTTGGGCTACTTCGACCCTGGCATCATCACACCCTTGGCTCAATGCTTCCTTACCATATGAAGAGCGATTGCGCGCTTTTATAGCGCAACTGGGTGATGATCAGAAATATGACATGGTTCAAGGTGACACAGAGGTCAGTCAAACATCACATTTTGTCTGGAAACGGTCAACTAACATTCAACCCCAAGCTGACAGACAATGGCACCGGCGTAAATGCTTGTATAGGGCACATTAGTGGAAACAAGACCCTCGGTATTCCAGACATCTGCATGGGTGATGGACCTGCAGGCGTGGGAAATTCGATGGAAAATGTCACCGTTTTCCCGGCTCCAGTGGTTGCTGCCAGCACATGGAACAGCTCTGTCCAATACGCATACGGACAGGCCCTTGCCCAGGAGCACTTAGGAAAAGGGCGAAACGTTATTCTCGCACCAACGATCAACATCCTCCGTTCACCATTATGGGGAAGAGCCGCTGAAACATTGTCCGAAGACACCTGGTTAACCACGCGCATGGCAGTTGCAGGCGTGGAGGGGATCCAGAGCCAGGGCGCTCTCGCGTGCCCCAAGCACTTTGCTGCCTACAACCAAGAAACCAACCGTTTTGGTGCGTCCCCGGACTGGGACGCGGTCGACGCTCAAGTCAGCAAACGGGCACTGCACGAAGTGTACTTGCCGGCCTTCAAGGCCTCGGTGCAAGAGGCGGACGCGGCGTCAGTCATGTGCGCCTACAACAAGGTGAATGGGTTCTTCGCATGCGAAAATGACTGGCTCCTCAACAAGACTCTCAGGCAGGACTGGGGCTTCGAAGGATTCGTCGTGGCCGATTGGTACTTCTCGACTCGCAGCACTGTTGCCGCCGCAATGGCAGGGCTTGACATTTCTATGCCCGGTGGCGATCTGACAGACGAGTATGGTTTTCCAGCATACTTTGGAGAGCTTCTTACCGAGGCTGTTAACAATGGGTCTGTTCCTTCTTCACGCCTGGACGACATGGTTGAGAGAGCTTGGAGGTACATATTTAAGCTGGGACAGGTTGATGATCCGGTGTCTGGAAACTCTTTGGCCTACGTGCGGACCCAGGCACACCTGGATCTAGCTCAGCAAATGGCTGAAGACGGATCAGTCTTGCTGAAGAATGATAAAGCGACGCTTCCGCTCTCTTCAAAGAAATATTCCAAGATTGCCGTGTTCGGAGTGGATGCGACGTCTGAAGTCCAAGTATCGGAAAACCATGGAGGCTTTGTCATAGACTCTACCGCCGTCGTTCAATCGCCGCTGGATGCTCTGAAGAAACGAGGAGCCAAGGAAGTAATTGCTGTCGAGTATGCAGAGATGTATCCAGGCACTGGCCAGTTCCCCACGATCCCGCCATCCATGTTCAAAGACGAGGGCCTGAATGCGACGTACTACACGACAAGTGACTTTTCTGGCTCAGTCAACGTAACGGACTTTGTCTCAAACATAACGATTGGCACGTATCCCTCTGACCTCTGGAAGAGCTGGCCGCAGGTTTTCTCAGTCATCTACGAAGGCACATTCTTGCCTAATACTACCGGCACCTACCACTTTTCCATGTTTGGACAAGGAACCTCGCTTCTCTATCTTGATGATGTTCTGGTTGCCAATTTGTCATTTGCCAACTTTGGTAGCTATGCCCAGGGCACAGCCAGCCTGAAAGCAGGATCTGAAGTCAGGCTAGTACTAAAGTACGACATGGCATACTCCGTATCTACGGGTGCTTATGGTGTCACTCTGGGAGTAGAGGTGGGAAACGTCACGAGAGATGCCGAAGCTAAAAAGCTGGCCCAGTGGGCTGATGTCAGTATAGTTTTTGCTTCGGATCGCATCTCTGAGGGAATTGACAACGGTGATGCGCTGTCTCTTCCTGGGGACCAAGATGCACTGATTGCGGAGGTATCTAAGCTATCCAAAAAGACAATCGTGGTACTCAATACCAACTCGGCTGTTTTGATGCCTTGGGTTGAGCAGGTTGACGCCATTTTGGAATCCTGGTACGGTGGGCAGCAAATTGGCTTGGCCATCGAACGACTAGTCTTTGGCGACATTAGTCCCAGTGGCAAGCTGCCGGTGACATTTCCCAGACAGCTCGATGACGCCATCCAAATCAACACCAATCTCGAGGCTCCATTCTCCGAGGAGCTATATGTGGGATACAAAGCTTACGAAAAGCGAGGCATCGATCCATTGTTTGCATTCGGTCATGGTCTCACCTATTCCACGTTCTCTCTCCACGGAATTAAGTCCGAAGTAAACGGAAGTCATGTTGTTGTACGGACAACACTCTCGAATGATGGAGACGCTGATGCGAGACAAGTTGTCCAACTCTACATTGGTTATCCAGAGGGAGCTAATGAGCCGCCGAAGCAGCTGCGGGCATTCAGAAAGGAACATCTAGCAGCTGGCCACGAAGTCGAAATTGATCTCGCTGTAAAGAAGGAGGATATTCAAATTTGGAGTGATTCAACAGAGGACTGGGAATTTGTCCATGGCGAGTACACGCTGCATCTTGGGTTCTCAAGCGCGGACATTATCATTCAAGACACGATCAAGTTGTAGATTGTTTTCATAGTATTTAATTCTTATGCCATTATTTGAGAAACACCTTGGGTTCAGGAACCAAGCAGGCACTATTAATAGAGATGTTCGCACGTCATGTTCCTAACCCCCTCTCCGCCGAAGACCACTCCTTCCCCTTCTCCTGCCCATAAAGCCGCCTCTATGATTCACCGAAATCTTTCTAAATGCCCATTCTGTTTCTTTCCAGTACATCCGCCTCTCCTCGCGCAATTGCTGCGGTGTTTTACCTTCCGAATTAGGTTGGTTCATCTGGGCGTCTCCACCAGCGAACTGGAGTACGCTGAGCATCTCATCCTGTGCTTTAGACATATCATCCGCGTCAAAGGACACATTCTCATCTAGATAGAGTGGTGCTTTTGCTGCTTCGTGCACTGGCGAATTTCCCTCCTCGTTCTTGACATTGCAGTCGGCGCCGTAGCTCAGCAAGAACCGCGCTGCGTCAAGTTGTATTATATTTCCTGCGACATAATGGAGGGCCGTATCACCGGAAGCTGTTGAATCAGTTGCCTTGGCACCATGCTTCATGAGGATGTAGATGGCAGCAACATGAAGAATCTTGGTGCGTTGTGTTGTGTGGCAGAGGCAATGCAGCGGCGTTTGCCCTTTGTTATTTTTTAGGCTGGCATCTGCTCCTCTATCACACAACAGCTTGAAGATCTCGGTATAGTCCTGGCCCCGTTTACCGTAGGCGGAGGCGGCGTAATGCAAGGGACTATTTCCGTGACTGTCTTGTACATTAATGATGGTAGGGTTACTGTCCAATAGTAAACGTAAACTGTCGACTATTTTTCGAGCCTGCTCCTTAGACTGTGCGACCGAGATCGAGAATATTGACCCCCCTGATACCGGGCTCTGAGCTGCCCAGTGCAGAGGTAGTCGCCCCAAATTATCGGCCTGGGAAACCATGTCTGCAGCACTGATGTCACTGCCTCGTCGATCCAGCAGGGCTTTTATGGCATCAACATTGGAGTAGATGCTGGCCATGAAAATTGGCGTGACATCCCAAATATGACGTTGCCAAAACTCGGCTTCCTCCAGGAACAAATGGTTGATCGGCCTCATCTTCTCGTAGACGCTAGCTCCGTGATCAATGAGAGTGTGGATCAACTCAGAGCTGGCCCACCGGACTGCTAGGCCTAGAACAGTGCGGCATGGCTGTGGCTGAGGCTGTCCCTGGTCATTGGGGTGAATGGTGGAGTCGCGAGCGCACGCGCCATGGTCGAGAAGCAAGCGCATCACCTGCTCCTTGCGGCGGAAATCCTCATGTGTCCACACAACTGGGTGCCCATCCTGGCACTCGACGAATTGTGCACTTGACACTATCAGAGTGTCGCCGAAGGGGTTCTTCTCTTTGATGTCGGCGTAACGCGGTTGGTTGTCGAGTAGGAACTTGACCACCTCAATTCGGCCATATTCGCAAGCAACATTAAACAAGGAAGTATTTTCATCGTTCACGCGCTGGGTTTGAGTGGAGGCGTCGCGGTGCTCTAGCAGGGTCTGTAGAGCTTTGACACTTCCTCTCTTCACGGCCGCGAAGTAGACATTTGAGTGACCCACTACAAACTCGGCATCAAGAGAAAAAGTACATGTCTCAAGATGCCGTTTTAGTGCGGAAATATCATCGCGATCTATCATGTCCAACAAAGACTGTAGGTAATCCTCTTTGATCTTGATGGAGGCTTGCTGATCTTGGAACTGCTGCTCTGCCAGCTCACGAGGCAGACCGCGGAAACATTCTTCATTCTCGTCGGCTGAGGAGGGCTCTTCAAAATCGGAGTCCGTCGATGTAGGCAGATTCGGCGACTTCGAAGACATTTCCCACGAGGTCGGTGGGTTGGTAAAGAAAGGCTAGATTAGTTTGGAAGGTATGGTATGGCCAGGGCTGGATCTGAGATGCTATGTACGCAGTTTCTTTTGGATTTTATTTATGCAAGTCATATGCATTGCATTTACAGTTCTAAAATTGTACCGAAAGACTCATTCGGCAACCTCAGAGACGGAAGTGGCTCATTTATGGGGGCCAGGGGGCTGTGCATTGGCGAGCAAACGATGAACAAGGCATCCCAGTCATCAATGTGGCTTTGTCCAGAATATGCTAAATTTTCGGTGAGCCAGGATTAAATGAAAGAATAATTTCTTATAATTCATATAGGGTAAATACGACTATCCCTCCGATGGTCAGAATCATGGTTAGAAATGAAAATTTAGGGCGTGTTTCGATCAATTTGATATCATGACAATGAAATTGTGAAATGGAGCAATATCGTTGTCTATGGTGGTGATGTTACCCATGCCTAATCGGCTTCTGTGACAGTTTACTTTCCGATTAGGTGCCCAGTCACCAGTGGCCTGTACAGCGAGGTTTCTTTCATCCCCGCCTTTGAGGATGATACCCGGGTTACTTGCCAGTGGCTTTTAAGTCAATTTACCCTATCAACTCTCTGGTCTTGGCTTGATTTGTAGATGGCTAAACAAGGAACCCTGAGTATGGTCGCGAAATGTGTCTTTAAGAAGTTGGCATATCACAAGGTGAGTGAAGCCAGTTTCCTTCATATATCATCATGTCATCCATTTCTATACAAAACATTCGTATCATTTAAGGTAAACTCCCAGAAAGTGAGTTCTCATCCCGGATGAAATGTCCATGGTCGTTAACAGTGTTTATAGGCAGGCGTTCATTATCTGAGTGCCCAGAACTTGGTGCAGCGTCGTTAACCGCACTTTGACAGCAGGAATTAATACTGGGTGGTGGCTCAAGGCTAGTAGATTCTAAGTTTGTTACGCCATTGTCTTGGTAATTGCTGGGCAAGATCGTCAACTGTTCGATGTCCCAATCGAGAGGCAACGTGAATGAATCAGCACTAAAGTTGTGCTGCCCTGTATCTGAGGTAGGGTCGACAAGAGTGCCCAAGTCGTAACTTGTGCCTGTCAGGGGATAATCCGGTATAGACAGGGCGGATGT
Organism: Calonectria multiphialidica; assembly: GCA_020623665.1. Lineage (NCBI taxonomy): Eukaryota > Fungi > Ascomycota > Sordariomycetes > Hypocreales > Nectriaceae > Calonectria > Calonectria multiphialidica. The sequence continues at coordinate 552,286 of JAHVYC010000021.1, forward strand.
GCCTAGTGCATGAGTAGTGTCCATGGTGAGAAGTGAATCTAAGTTGGTCATCCAGTCGTGTTCTCCATCGAAGGTTGTATATCCGGCGCTGTCATTTGCAGCTGGGGTTGGGCCGTCTGCAGGTGGCGCAACAGGGGCCCAAATATTTTGGTCGCCTAGTATCGTGCTGGGTGACGCGACGCTGGCGACCTCAGTAGCAGTTGGCGTCGCGACCGAGCCAGGAGATTGAATTGAAGAGCAGCATCCACCTGGCCCGGAATCTGTGGACGGAGAGGGCGAGACTGCTGCACTTCCAGGCAGGATCTTCCGGGACGATGAGGTAGCCGCCGTGCCTCTTTTTTTAGTGGCACAGGTGCAGGTTTCGCCGTGGCAGCAGCGGCACTGGTCTGCACATGGTTTGATTAGTAATGAACGGCTATTGATTGAAGCCACGGCCGAAGAAAAATAGAACAGGAAAAAAAAGAACTCACCCCTTGCAGGTTGTTTTGCTGGATTCCGGGCTGCGAGCCCGCACTTGCATCTGGTATGAACTGAGCGAGAATTGCGCAGCGAACGACAGTGATCACATTGAGACACTGGACGACCCTTGCTGCCGACCTGCTGGAGTGGGCGATCTAGTTGGACGAGACACATTAGCATACCTTCATTCCCGCGGCCGCAGTGCGACGGTCGGGGCGGTTTGCATTCCCTCACCTGTATGTTGACACTGAGTGACGCGATGGCCGCGGATGCAAGTTTCGCAGGCGAACTTTTCTCCATCAACAATCATGATGGCGTCGGTGATGAATTGTCCAAGTTTGAGATGGCTGCTTTAGTTGCCCAAACCGTCCAGATGACCCGACCCGTCCAAGGCGGTGTGGGCCCATTTCCTATTCTGGCAATCTACCGCAAAATAGCCTCTCTTTGGCGAGGAACTAAAGCAGCGCGCTGGGCGGATGGTCATTGCAGGGCGAACTGCCATTTGCATTTTTCGTTTGCTCACAGACATGTTTTCGCAAAAGCACAGTCTCTTTACTATTGCTGAGATTTAACAACTTCCAACATTTAACCACAAATCAAGACGCGACACATTGCGAAATGTACCGTGCGGATGCTGACGTGTAAGTACCGTCTTGTCACATGCTCGCTGGCCGTCTTGCCAGGTCATTCGCCGCGCACCTGGCATTATGGTTATCGGTGCATGTACAGGTTTTCCAGAGAATCAAATCTCGACCGTTATGAAAAAGAGCCCGATGGATAGTATATCTCATTCAAGGCTGGAAATGTGTTTTTGAAAGACACACTCCAATCACAGGACCAAAAAGGCCCAATATCACCATCGTATCCCTTTAAGTGCGGGATAGCTGCACTTGCGTACCCCGCCCCACGCGACCCTGGCAAAAGCAAGGTGACCTCGAGTGACATCAATGACTTCTGGAATCAATGCTGTTATCAGCAGCACAATGTAGCTTTATGTAGATCCGGCAATTCTTAGGACTTATATCATAACCTAAATTAGGTGGGAAAGGATGTACCTTTAATTTGACGCTCTTCAATTGGCTAAACACCCTGCGAGGTACGGAATTGCAGCTATCCCGCACTTAAAGGGATAATATAGCACCATAACCATGGCCAACATTTTGGCTACTGACATGAACACCAGAATCCATTGCCTGCGGGGATATATGAGGAAGTATTTCACTTTTAAACCATTTGTCGTCATGACGTGGCCCACTCCATTTTTCGCCGAGGTTTGATGCCAGTAGGGGTCCCAGCGGAGTCTGACTCAAACCACCCAGTCGATTTTATTGAAGGGGATTTTCTACAGACGATTTGAGCTAGAGTTCAGTCGATAATATCTGGGTATTACGTCAAATTGGCCACCAGAAGAAGAAGGGCCCTGCTTTATGACATAAGCAAATTCTCTCAAACCAGGCTGTCCCACTCTCCTAATTAGGGAGCCTCATCGTCTGGTGGCCCGACCTTACTGGCAACGCCCTGTCACAGCCCCACGTGAACAGAGCGGGCTCAGAGGTGAAGTACAGTCACTTGACAAAAATTCCGAGCATGATTCCGCGGTAATTTTGGTAGATTCACACATAAAGACGAATAATAACGGTTTATAATGGTTATAAAATTAATTAATTGATTGATAATATACATATATATATTTCTAATCGTTTATATAATTCCTTTTTTACTCCTTTTCATTTATCAGTTCTTTGCATTTTCTGCATTGGATAAATATGGTGAGTATTCGTATAACATTCGTGATTCCTCGGAACTTTCGCCGACCCACTGTAGCCTCAGGAAGCTGCCCCATTCAATGAGCTAGTTATTTAGTTGCAATATAACCAAAAGTCCGACAAACTCAAAAAAAAAAAAAAAGTCCGATCGTTACTGATGAAGAAAACATGGCGAACTCATCTGTTAGTTCGTCTAGCAACGGCAGGTCTGTCGGAATGAGTCAGACATTGTAACAGAGGGCTCATTGGTTGGAACAGGTTGCACTATTCCACCCAGAATGGTGTATCTCTTTAAGTGTCGTAAGACGACAATCGGGTCACAGGCGGGGATTTGAGTCAACTACGGACTTTATAAATCCAGATGGTTCTTTATTGTATAGTTGCTTGATCCTGGTCGTCACGAGAATGGGTCGTTGATGGCCCGTTCCATTAGCATCCAGATGCAATACTAAGCTACTGACCATAGGTTGAAGTCAGTATAAAGATAACTTCCTCGCCTGCCTTTCATCAAGCGATCCATCCACTAAAGTCACTACATCTATTCAAAGATCATCCCTACATTCCTTATTCGACATTCTTTTTTATCTCTACACTCGTTTCAATCTCAAACAATTCAACCATGAAGTTGGCAGCCTTTTCCGTCGCAGTTATGGCCACAGTGGCCATGGCTGCCCCCGTGGCCGATGTCAAGGCTGCAGATCTCCAAAAGCGCCAGAGCTCGTGGCTCAAGATGGAGAACCTGATCAATCAAAAGCTGCCTGGCGGCACTCAGGGCAAGCGTGAAGAAGACCTCCAGGAGCGCCAGAGCAGCTGGCAGGTTCTTGAGCACCTGATCAATGAGGAACTGCCCGGTGGCAATCAGGGCAAGCGTGATGATAGCCATCGGGAGTAACGCAACACTCCCCCGGAGCGGTTTGCTTCCATCAGCATCTAACAAATATCATCCTTGATTTGATGCTCAGCGGTTGTGCCAACCATACCATTTCTTTCACTGGTCTCGCCAACGGTATTACTGTCGGCCTTGGCTTGACGACAAGGTTCAGGAGAGGCTTTGTATTTTCTTCTTTATCCCCAGCGGGCCATTTTTACTGTCATGGCCCCCATCTTATCCAACCAAATTGGAGCCATCATAACCTCTGTCAACAACTTCGACGAAAGATGCAATGGCTTAGTATTGTTGAGACTACTGCTAATGGTGCTATCCTGATTTTGCGGCTCCACAACGTCGGTTCAGTATCAGAAGATTGACTGGGGTTTGGAAAGATATAGTAGTTAAATGCATTATGCCTCGCTCTTTAAGTTATATTTCTTTAATGCATGGTTTCTATCATGATCCTTCCTTGTCTTGTGATCATTTGATAAGCAGAACCCACTTGTTAAAATGCCAAGGGAGCGGGAATTTGGCGTTGGCCTCGATCTTCGACCACCAGTGGTATGTCAGCCATCAGGAGCATCTAATCGACAACACCGTCACAGCCACGACTCACTATTCCACTCTCTTGAACAACCTTCAGGCTCCCAGAAGGCGTAATTGTTACGTGTATCTCAGGAAATGCCACTCCTCCTTTCACGGTCCGCCCATTACTTATAGCAAAAGTTGTAGCATAGCCATTTGTCTATGTGCTAGTAAAAGTTTATAATCAAAGCTTCTAGTCAATATAGCATTATTCTCATCATTTGGGGTTATTTTGCAGTGCTGAACACCTCGCATGTGATGATCAATAGTATTCTAAATATAGAGCCATTTGGCTGTGAGATAAAGTCGGATTATCTAGTCACTACCAAATGCGAAAGCAATATTAGCTACAGTTGACTAAAAAGCCACTGTACTCCGCTTGCATAGTCTTCCTCTGCCTTTTTAGTGGCATCAATTAAACCTGGAAGTGGAGTAAACCAGAATGCGTGCGGCAGGGAAGGATAGATGTTTAGTCGTGTTTTGACACCCAAATCCTCTCTCAGGTGGCGCTCAAGAACCAGCGCCTCATCGCGAAGGGGGTCCATTCCGCACAGTTGGAAGAAGACAGACGGGAGTTTTGCCAGGTCCACACCTGGTGCCCAGGGATTGTACAAGGGACTCTGTAGATCAGCATTATATGTCGCTGAATGGCTAGTATTAGCAATTACTGGACCTGCTGCAGTTGTGGGTGTTGCGTACAGTTCATCAGGCGTGTACCAGCGCTGTTCATTATAGGTGCAGTTTCTCCTGAATCGTAAGACTTGACTTCTTGTTGCCACCTCTCAGGCACGCCGTCCTTGCTGGAGATGAGGGGAACCTGTAATGCGAGACCAGTAATAGGCGGGCTAAGGTTCTCTCGAGAGGAGAGAACCCCGCAAACAGTTGCGAGGTTTCCGCCAGCAGAGTTGCCCCCTACAATGAAACCCAGAGTTGGGTCAGCACCGAGATCTGCTGCATTCGAGGCGGCCTAGAAGGTGGTCTTATTTTAGCACGTCTTGAGGTATAATGGCTAATATTTGCTGTGTCATGCGGTACAACATACCCACTTGACAACATCCCAGCAATCATTGATCGGTGTTGGGAACGGGTGTTCAGGGGCGAGACGGTACTCAATAGACAAGGCAACAGCGCCAATCTGTCGAACCAGAATGCGACAAGTCCATTCCTCGTCAAATCTATCGCCAGTAATATAAGCACCGCCATGGATGATGACCGCAAGCGGAGCGCCGCCTGATTTGTGAGTTTTAGATTTGAAGAGGCGTGCCGTGACAGTAGCCCCGTCGCGGACAGGTACGTGGAGGTCCTCTTCAATGATATCAGGCGGGGTAACGTGCTTCTTCAGAGCCTTTATGCCAGCATATGTGGTTCGTAGGGCATTGGGGTCTGCAGGGGGAGGAACTAGAGCCCAGGCGCTATAGCACTAAGTATAATTAAGTATTACTATAAAAGGCCAATCATGGTTGGATAATTGATATACCTCGTCATATTTTTGGTCCTTTTCGCCAAACTTGGTCCATTCCTGAGAGGATTGATCAGTCATGTTGAAAGGGTGTCGGTGATGATGGTTTGAGTTGGTTTAAAGACTGCTGAATTTGTTCGAAGTGTGGTGAGTGTTGAGGGAATGTGGTGGCCGCTTGAGGGGATTGTGTAGAGGGTATATATATATATTCATGATGGCCATTCAAAAGATTAGGCTTGGTGCTTGGCTATCTCTCCGGATGCTCATGTGGCTTGTGTTTTCCATCTACTTTGGTCCCAGGTGATGGATTCTCAATTCGCCAATCATATTCATTCCGGAGCGAGCGGAGCGAGCCCCACTGTCTGTAATCGGTCACTGCTGCAGCCAGGTTGATGGGTTGAACTTTGTTATTGAACTAACCAAAGAAGAAGGGATTGGCACCCCTGTACTGCTATCGTAGAGCGCCTTACAAATAAGGCGTCGAAGCGGATTTCACAAAAACTCGTATCCTAGCAAGACCTGTGATGCTCAATCGACGGGATTGTGAAGAGTTCGACCACCCTTACCCTTCAATTAAGAGAGGCCCTGGTGATTACATGACCTCTGCTGCAGTCAAAATAATTTGGAAAAGCAGTTTGGAAATATCACGGGAAAAGGAATGCCTACTTTCGAAGTTCAAGTGACACTACCTGAATCTTCGGAATTAGGCACCGAACAATAGTCCGGCATTTTTGTGACCAACCTCGTGGTGCACGGTCTGCTCCACAGTATCACCTGGTATTTATGACAATTCCCCGCAATAAGGTCGTTCTAGATCGCCAACTCCTTCCAACGCGTTTTGATCAGCCACCATGCAATATAGGGTATCCAAGGCTCGAAAAACGAGAACCGGTTGCATGGAATGCAGAAGACGCCGCGTCAAGGTATGTTCTCGATAACATTTACTTTCGGGATGTACCTATTCGAAGCCATATGCTTGCATTTGGTGATAGTGCCAACGCTACATCGAATCTAATCCAGGGCAAAGTTTACGTTACGTGTACTAACGTCCCGGATAGTGTGATGAGAAGAAACCTTCCTGTTTTAACTGTGTTCGCATCGCGCGGCAATGCAGCTTTATATACACGGCTCCACAACCCAGGCCACTATGCTACCATCCACTGACCGGGAATCTCTTCTCCCTGCCTCCAAACTCTACTAGCCATCACGGCAACTTTAGCCTTTCCGATCTCCGTTTCATTCACCATTTCACGAATGTGACAGCTTTCACCATAGTCGATGTGGCTCCAACAAAGCATCTTTGGCCGACTGTCGTGATGGAACTCGCCTTCCACCACAGGTTTCTCCTGCATGGCGTCCTGGCTTTTAGCGCCCTTCATCTAGACTATCTTTCTCCGTGTCCATTTGAGCATGAGTATTTTCGTGCCGCGGCTCTGCATCATGACATCGCATTGCGTTCTGTGCGTAGTGAGCTGGATAATGTCAATGAGCACAATTGCGATGCGTTGCTTGCATTCGGATTACTCACTATCTGTTTCGTGCCCGCAGCAAGTACAAGTCGTACTTCACAAGGGAAGCCCATGAAGCCAGGTGGCATAGTCAAGGGCCAGCAGCCTTTCGACATAACATTATGGCTGGGACTTATCCAAGGTGTTTTGGGTATCCTTGACTATGGGAGGTCGTGGATAGCCAGTGGTCAACTGGCTTCTTGGCTGGAGTTTTTCTCCTTTGTTTCAAAAGGGAAAAACTCTCTTTTGAGCTGTGGCTTACAAGAAAACATGTCTGGTCAAGCTTTAGCAAGTCTTGATAGACTATGGCAAAAAGGATCCAGCGGTGATGATCCGAACGCAATAACGTATAATGAGGCTCTTCAAGAGCTACGTCAGTCATTTGGCATCATGGAAACAATTGAGAATCCTCCCGACGGCTTGCATACAACCCAGGGATCCTTACAGTCCAAGGTTATCACATCGCTGATATGGCTCTATCGAATTCCGACCGAGTTGATCAGACTTATCGAGGCGAACTATCCTCCTGCATTAGTTTTACTCTATCACAACACACTTCTAATAAATCGATCATCCGAACACTGGTGGTCTAAGTCTTTGGCGACTCAGATATTGGATAATATTGTCCCATTGGTCCCATTGGAATACTTACACAGGCCAAGTGGCTTTTAAGAGTTCGTTTATTGAAATAAAGGTGTTTTTAGAAGCTTTTCTACTTTTTATGATGTCGAAGGGATATTACTACGGCTAGTTAACAAAACAGACCAATTCAAGCAACAGAATCCAGGAGTCATAAATTTCTAGGAGGTAGATCAATACTAAGTAAGCCTATTATCATATTGCCGCTGCCACGCTCTTCTTTGACGGCCTCGTTGACTTCATCTGACTAGGCCGAGACTGCTGACATCTACTGGACTTTCTAACTGTCCCCTGTTAATTATAGCTAAGACCCAACATATAGAATCGAAAATTAAAACACTGTCGGCCAAGATAGCACTTTATTTAATATAAATTCCATCAATTTCCACCTCCTTCGCAACTGTCTAAATCGAGCTTGCATTGGTAATCATCATTATTGATTGTGTACGTCCTTCTGAACTCAAGATATATAATATTCAGGCGCAAAGCTGACCATGGGGTACATTTTGCCCGCATTGTCTTCGAAGTCAATATAACGATAAATGGTGAGAAGCTTCCAAATCGGGCACTGGTCAACACCCATGCCTACTATACCTTCATTCCCATCCAAGATGACACGTACTCCATTCACTAATTTCGAATACGGCCACTCGCGTATAACAATCTTCACTGTCACATCCCTGAAAGCTTGCTCTTCCTTGGCAACCCCTAGGAGGATCTTCATCTCGGATAACTCGAGAATTTTCGGCTCGTCCAAAGCTATGCACAACGAAAAGCGTGGAGAGCGACCGAGAGGTCTGTTCAGGTTATATTGGTGAGGCATCTCCCATCGCTGAGCAGGAAGATAGAGGTGTCTGGTGTGAGCGTTGAACTCTTCCCGAACGCGATCGTTTGAAGCATTATCTAGGACATCGCTGTCAGAGATCACATCCAGCTTGAACCTCTTCGCCAATTCAAGTGCATATGGCCTTGCGTAGTCATCGGTGTTCTCGGCGAGTTCCCAGTGCACCGCTTCAGCGATCTTGGACACGGCGGAATCCAGCTTCTCCCTAGCCGCGTCGGTGTAGGATGTGACAAAGAGCCAAAAGCCCCATGTTCGGTCTCTCACCGGCCCATCTCTATGCCCCTGATCGCCTATAACTTCCAAATCAACATCTTGAAGGAATCGCCGCATATGGTTGCGAGGTTCTATCACGGCCAGCCGTTGGAAATACTGATTTATCTCGTATTCGTTTGGCGACCTGGGGGGAGTCATACGCTCATAGCCAGTGATGATATCGAGGTTAGGGACGGAAACTGCCGTCTCATGTAGTAGATCATCAGCACCTGGGCCATAAGATCGGACAGAAAACTGGCGTGAAAAGGGCACAGGATGAGTATGGAGCGATGGATCCATTAAAGGAAGGCCTGGAACGTTTGCTGACCCGGTGGAGGCCATTGTAGCGATGTGCTATTTGGTGATGGAAATGCGAGGATGGTATAAAGTGATCCAAAGGGATGCAGAAGGTAGAAAGAGTAGCTGGGTACGGAGCCGATGTCAAGGCCACGTCGGCTCTTAATCACGGCCAACCGCAGGATCGCATGAGTCGAAACAACAGAAATTATTCGCTGCCTAACGGGAATTCTCAGACTGGAAATAAGTGGGACCAGGATAATTAATTATGACCTCGAAGGGTCCAGCAGGGGCTTGTTGGTCGGTCAGCAGTTGTAATTTAAACGTCCATGGTGCATGGTGGGTCATCCAGCGCGCCTCCTTGAATGGTAGTTGGCCTGCTGTACTGACAGAGTCGCCCGCATGTATTTCTAACTTCGATACAGATCAATTGGATATGAGCATTAACACAATGGTTTCGATCTCTTCAATTCGATACGAAGCATGACACAACTTCACAGAAACCTCGTAACCTTGGCGTTTTTTAAGACATCACAGCCCATCCTCGTCATAGGTTATGGCGAGACACACACCAGCTCAATATCGAGAAGTTGAATGTTACGGTACAGTCTCAGTAGAGGCCGAGTGGAATCACTACTGATGAGGAAGGGGCCGAGTACTGGGCCGTTCAAATCGGGCTTAGGCGCTCAAATACCACCATTAGTTGCGTGTCAGGAGATGTGCACATCTATAGGATCTTGACAGCTGTTTCTTATTCTAGACTAGTTGCCAAGCTCGCAGTGAAGCTTGTGTTGTGCTAGCTGGTGCCACTATTTGAATGCTTCTATAGGTTGAAGAACTGAACTTTTGGGAATTATATGAACTAATTATGATTGATATTCCAAAAATGACGGTAGTCCGATCCATCGATAATGAAACAAATAATATTAACGTGTGCGTATATCATAGCATATATTCCGGCCGCACACGTTTGCTACCGAATCCTCTTCATATTCCCCTTGAAGACAGATGCCCCTCCCAGGAATTATTTCCCATTACATAAACGAATATTGTGCCCTCGCCGACTCCGTTAACTTTGTAATGTCGTAATAATCGCCTCCAAGGACTGCCCGGGCGCTGGGACCTGTGCGGCCGGCGTGTTTGCTCTTGAACGCTTTGAGCTGCAGATGTGGTTAGTTCCGTGGATGCAATTACACTAGCCGGGGGGGGGGGATTTAAATATACCTTGGAAGCCCATGTGGTCGTCTTGAACTTCTTGTCACCCTTCTGACGGTTACCGTCTATTTCTTGAATCAGTTCGTCGAAGCCCGGTGGGCCGGTTAGTGTTATGTTGTGCTCCCTAGCGCGATCAATGACTGGGAGGATCCAGCCACCATGCCCCCACCACTGATCAAGATCCGACGTGATATCCCAGGCCCATTTGACCAGCGTTGCGAAGATGAAGCCCAAGTTGGGGATATCCGTGCCAGGCGACAGAGCTCCCTGCTTCTCCAGGGTGTCCATGGTGATGAGAGTTAAGTGGCCAATCATCTCAATTACTTCGCCGCATTTTTCAGAGTCATCGCACACTGTTGGGGGGAGAGAGATTGTTAGCGCATGTGTCAACCACTGGTGGACTTTTTGTGACAAGCTTACTTGTGAAATCGAGGATATCGCCTCGGAGCGCCAACGCCATACCCTCGAGCTCGGACCAGAGCTGGCGGTAGCCTGCAGGCTGTTTCCCGAGTAGCTTATCAAACTGTATAAACTAGCACGAAGAGGTGAGATGGAGATCAAACACAGTGGGGCGTGGGCGGCGTACAATGTTCTCAATGACCTCGAGCTTGCCGTAGTCGGCGTAATCGTTGTACATGTGCATGGAGAACTCGTCCGGGTTGCGCTTGAGAGCCTCCATTTGCCAAAACTGGCAGCGTTCCCAGCCGACCATCGAGACGATGTAAGGATGGTTGGGATGTAGGGATGCAAGCTTCATGGCCATGCTGTTGTCTTTAGGAGGCTTTTTGGCACTGGGAGCGGCCTCGTCGTCTTCATCTTCATCTTCCTCTTCATCACACTTATCCTCGTCATCGTCATCACCGTCAAACACAGTCAGACACATGAAATCCCAGTCGGCGTTGCCTTTGTCTGTCTTGATACTAATCGGCTTCATCATTGCCTCATCCTTCCTCTTCCAATCCTTGGCTTTGATCTTCAGCTTGGTCTTGTTCAGGTCCAGCCACAGCTGGTTGTCCTCCCACCATTCGCGGCTCCCCAGCGTCATGGAGCGGTCGGGGGTCGCATCCAGGCCGGCGAACCAGGACCCGGGGATAGCAACCCTGTTGCCCAAGACCGCCTGGCACTCGACGGGCAGCATGCGGGGGAGGAAAAGCTCGCCGTTGGGGCCGCGGGGCGTGCGGCGGCCGTAAGGCGTGGCGAATCGCGGGCGCGAGGCCGCATCTGGGACTGGGACGGGGACGGGGACGGGGACGGGGCTAGTGGACGAGCCGGCCGCGTCGCTTCCATCGGCGGCCGGTCTTTTGGGCTGGGGAGCGCCCGGGAAGGCCGGCGACCCCGTCTCCTCGTGGGCGCGCTTCTTCCCTGCTTGGGCAGACTTCGGAGGCATAGTTACTGGCCGTTACACGCCCGTCTTTACGTGATGAATTCCGTGGTCACAGCAAGGTTCAAGTACGACGAGCATGATTGACGCGTCGCAATTGGCTGCTCTGTGCGGGGACTAAAACTTCCACCATGTCCAACCCTAAAGCGGACGCTATGAGGTCAACCCTCCCGCAGTATTTCAGCCGTAGCCCATCGATATCGTAACTTAAAAAATAATAGGTCTATTTAATTTTATGTGTTACTACAGACGCATAGAATTACAACTTGTTGCCGATACTTGTTGGATTATGATATGACAATTGTTTACTTGAATGGTAGCGCCTTGTGGGTGGCAGAATGCGAAAGACGGTTGGTTTGACCGCCAGCCCTCAATTACTGGAACATTCTGCAATTAAAACATCGGTAAAAATGAAAATTTGCAGGATTCACACGTTGAAATTGCCTCGATGTAAACTTGAGATGATAAATTGGGGCTACACTTGTGGCCCATTCAGATTTAAATCTGCCCAACACTAGAGTCTTGTCCCAGCACTGTAAATCATCCGACTCAATCTCGACCTATTCCCTTCCATGCCTTTAGGGGTGAATCAGGGAGCAATCGGATGTCGAGCATCCGTGAAGAGCAACACATGAATAACACTGGTTCTTGTCCTGCATGTTTGCGCAAGCCATGCACTGGGCGCTAATACCAGCAACCTCGGCAGTGGCGAAAGCCAGGGTAAGGATCATGGAAACGGTGCTGAAGAACTTCATGATGGCGAATGTAGGTGGTTCTAATGAATATTAGTGAGATATTTCAATCAAAATCAGGACGAAATACTGACTTGGTTTGGTTTTGTAGTGTGCTTGACTGTAAAGTGAAAGGATGTTGTTGGTTGTTGTGTGTTGTGAATGATTCTTCAATCACAGTTGCGTATGACAAGATATTTATATTCAGACATGTGTCCTAAAATTATCCAAATGATATCATATGTTTTCCTAGAATTTCTAGACCTCGGCCTTTTTCATCTCTGTCCACCGGAACGCACCGTGACACCTTGCGCTATGATTCCATTGCGCATCGTAAGAACGCTAAATTTTCGGCGCGATAGTGGCATAATTCTCTCCGGCGAACGTTTACCCAACTGAGGTGCGCCCTGGCCTTTGGGCACGGCCTGGTTAATTCTGGAACAGCAAAGAACCGGCGCTAAACACTCTATTCCAGTATCTGAGGGTAAAACCGTCGCTGTGCTTGGGTCTCAATTGGATCCATCATTAATTAATATGTTGCATTGACACCTGACACATTCCAGCCCACTTCGAAAGTGCGCTGCAGCCCTGGCAGACGGGCTTAAGCATATGTCTATTCCGCGATGGTTTAAAGTTTAAAGAATTAGTTCACGTAGATAAATTAAAATTCCCGTGATGATGTCACCTCGCTGTGATGGAGGCTGGTCTGCAAGGGGCTTGTCAATGCCCTTCGAAACGGGACTTCTCAACCTTCCAATTCAACTGGTATGGGATACAGCACGCCACGGCCCGCTTAGCATCTTGAAATAACTTTGCTTGGTCAATGTGCATATTGGAATGCTGTCATAGCAAAAACGACCGTCTCATTGTGGGCCGGTAGACGCCCCTTGTAATGTCACAAATGCTGATGAAAATAGCAGAGCTGATGCTGCTCTATGTTTAATTCTACTCGGACTTGAGTTGTTCGTTCAAAGTTCCACGACTTATCTACCTCCTTCGTTACGACATTGGTTCTGGTGCATACATAAATTAATTCAAATAACCCAAAGAAAGGGGGGGCACTGATAAAAAATGATTGATACTTGCGCTTTTGGAACATGACATTCCAGTTCTTAGTGTTTTTTTCCAAGAAACCATGACCAGACGGGCCACATGCACCATTAACTTAATAAATGGACTGACAATGCCGTGATCGCGTTTTACAATGAAATAATCTCCCTGTGATTGAATCTATGGCTACTAGTAGGGGCAGAGCACTCAACAAATTCCATTTACGAGATCTCCAAATCACCAGCGATACGAAATTTAGAGATATCCATGCAATAACATTCCCATAGATCCAAGGCGACATTTTGCCATACGTCAATCTCCCGGTGAAAGCGGTGTTTTATACGATGAGACATTCGGCACTTAGGTAACCCCAATGTTGGGCAGCCTTGCATCGATGCATCAGTACGTGTCGTCTGTTGTTTGGTCCAAGGAACTAACCCCGAATACTTTCGGCTCTCGGGGACACTGTTGTGCCTTTTATCTCAAATTCATCGCTGCCGAATCATCCAAATGGGGTAAAAAATTGGAGACGAGATCCCATCGGCCCGCGTCGGACGGCTCCGGGACAAGGTCCGAAAGGATGAGCCAATTAGGCATGACCTTTTCCAGGCTCCGATATCTTAACCGAAGTGGGTGCGAATAAGCACGCTGATAAGACCTTGAAGCTGAGAATCTCGCTCTGAGACATGAATCCGTTCCTCGGAGCTTTATTTGACTCCTCACGAGTACCGAGGCCACGTGATAAACACTAACCACTTTCATATTAATTCAGATCATTTGCCCCAGAAATCATCGCCACTGCTGTCACCATATCTCGAGAAAGCCAAAACACAAACATGATGCATCCACTCGACCCCCTCACATCCGCTGAAATTACGAGCGTGGCGACGCTCATAAAAAACAGCAACCCGGAGAAGAGTGTTCATTTCAAAAGCATCACATTAATTGAGCCTCCGAAGAGTCATTTGAGAAAGTTCCTGGCCGCAGAAAGAAATGGCCATGTCGTTCCCGCCCCTGCTCGTCAAGCATCTGCATTGTACTACCATCGAGGGACTGCCGATCTGTTTCACACCACAGTGGACATAGGTGCTTTGAAGATAGAACATACCGAAAAGCTCAATACCAGATACCACGGGCAGGCTGACATTAACGAGGCCATGGAAATGAGGGAAAAGTGTTTGAATCACCCCAAGGTGGTGGAGCGTATCAAACAGTACGGGCTGCCTGACAACTTCGTCGTCGTGTGTGATACCTGGCCATATGGACGCGACACGGACGAGTTTAACAGAAGACTTACACAGGTGAGATACCTGTGTCCTTTACCGCTTAGTTACGCGATTTATTGCCTGCGATCGCCTCCTGTGCTTGAAGGGCGACTTTGAACTGACAAAATACTCGCGTTCAGTGCTATTTGTACGCCAAAGACAAATCACACGCTGGATCCAATGCTTATGACCACCCTCTTCCATTCTCACCAATTCTCGACTTCATTACCAAAGAACTAGTCAACATCATGGAATTGCCCATTGGGTTAGATCACTCTGTAAAATCGGACACGAAATACATCCATCACGAATCAAAACAATGGCATCATGATTTACAAACCCAACCGAAGCGGGAAGATCTCAAACCCCTCACAGTGCATCAGCCACAGGGTGCCTCATTTACAGTTGACGGGCACCTCGTAAAATGGCAAAAGTGGCGATTTAGGATTGGTTACAATTGGCGCGAAGGTATGGTGTTGCACGATGTAACATATGATGGACGCGAATTGTTCCATCGTCTCAGTCTGAGCGAGATGTTTGTGCCATACGGTGACCCACGAACGCCTTATTCGAGGAAGAGCGTTTTCGACGTCGGCGATATTGGAGCTGGCGTTGCCGCCAATAATTTGGCGTTGGGATGCGACTGCCTGGGTCTTATAAAGGTAAGAGGCAAATGGTTGCACACCTCTAAAATACAACCGCTGCGTCCTTAAACTTGAACAGTTGCTTATTTGATATCTAATAGTATTTTTCGTTTGTCATCAATGATTCAAATGGAAACATCTTCGACAAACCAAATGCCATTTGCATGCACGAGGTTGATGATGGCATTGGCTGGAAGCACACTGATAATGCTTCCGGACAAGTCTCAATTGTGCGATCTCGAGTACTCGTGCTACAAACCATCATCACTGTCGGAAACTACGACTACATATTCATGTGGCACCTTGACCAAGCTGCAGCGATCCACTATAGGATCCAAGCAACAGGTATTCTGTCCACGGCACCAATTGTGCCTGGCTCAACGGTTCCATGGGGTACGAATGTCAACAAAGGCGTGATGGCCCCCTATCATCAGCACGTGTTTTCATTGCGTATAGATCCTGCTCTAGACGGTGACAAGAACAGCTTTGTCGAAGAGGATTCCATCCCTATGCCCTTTGATGACAGCAACCCTGTTGGCGTAGGCTACGTCACCAAGCAGAGAGTTCTGACGGCCTCAGGCATCTCTGAAGCTCAACCAAATCGTGTCCACAAGATCATTAATCCATCCGTAATAAACAAGGTATCGGGGCTTCCTGTTGGATACGCAATTCACAGTCCGCAGAAGCAAATGCTGTTGGCCCACCCCCAGTCATGGCACGGTAGACGAGCCAAATATGCCTTGCACCCATACTGGGTCACCACGTATCACGACGGAGAGCTGTATGCTGCTGGTGATTATACCTATCAATCTCTGCCCGAAGATGTGGAAGACGGCGCCAACGTCAAAAGAAAGGGCGATCTGGGTACTTGGGCCGCCCGAGGCGACCGGGTTGACGGTGAGGACATTGTCGTGTGGCATTCAATTAGCTTGACCCACAACCCCCGCCCAGAGGATTATCCCGTGATGCCTTGCGAGACCATGGTGGTGAGCTTGAAGCCCAGTGGGTTCTTCGAGCAAAACCCGGCATTGGATGTCCCACAGAGCACCCAGCAAACGAACCAAAGTGTGTTGTACGATGGGCAAAGCACTGAAAGACAAAAGGCCTCGGTTTCTTGCTGCACGCCTAAGCTGTGAGGATATAGAATTCAGCAATCTTGTTCACTTAATGTGCAAGACTATAACGGCTGTAGATAGTAGCAATATTACATGGCAACTCACACACGGTACAGGTAGCTATGACTAGAACCGCACACATCTCCATCTTCACCTGCCCTTAGCTGCCCTTTTATCACAGTTAGGAAATACTACCCATGTCTCAAACAGGCCATCAGCAGTGGATTTCATCATTTTGGCCATTGTAATTCTACCATTACGTCTCCTGGCCTGAGTGCCCAACCCATACGGTTCCGGACCGTTTGTCCCGTAGCGTGGGCTCTACATTAGTGTGAAGTTTGTGTCGAAGGCCCCAGATTTGTACGGCAGTGCCTCCGAGGATGACGAGTGTGCTCCAGCCCCGCAACAAAGTCCGATGTGCCAAGACTGACCCTTGCGAAGGTTCCGGCCCATGGCAAGGGCGAGATCCAACGTAATTGGCTAGGTTAGTCTGATGGGCAAAAGCGTAGCGAAAACCATGGATGCCCCATTACGTCTACGAGAATTCACTATTCTTGACATCCAGTATCGAGGCTTTACAACCGATACAGCCTCTCTCGATTTACTCCACAATCTCCGCAAGTCCGCGGGGACCCCACCACACCGCGGAGAACCCACAAGGTCTGCATCAGAGCACGGACTCGACCGGTTGAAGCTTTGCGAATGGCATTAGTCCGACGGCATGCGGCATGGGCGATCTGCAAGGACATACCGGACATAGAAGAGATGGTGCGGTGTCGTCCAATCGTATCATTGCCGTATCTACAGTTGCGGGAGTTAATTATATTTGCCGACGTTTCATGAAGTCACAGTCATGCGGGCGGGTTGCAACTATATAGTACAGGGTCGTTGCGGTGTCACCCTTCGCGACACTCGAGCTTGGCATTGGCCGTTGAACCCGGGCAAATCTTTCCCTTTGAGGACTGATATACGAATCTTTATTCTTGCATAGATAATCATATATAATCCTCTCCCCCATTCGCCGAATGTGGAAAAAGCAGGAAAGCTACATTCTCCGCAATATTTCAAGCGGATTTGCTCGCTATCGCATGGCCCAGCAACTCTGATTCATCAAATTCTCCCGGACATTTTGCCCACTCTCTTTTATGTTCTCTCTCCCACTAGACTTTTGCGCCATTAAGCTATAGGAAATAGTTATTCGTCTCTGAATTTGGCCACAATGGCCGTCCTCTCAGTGCTTGGCTCAGATGCCAACCTTCCACCACTGCCGTGGCTGCTGGTCGGAACAGTACGTCAATCCCATCCGATATTGACACCATCTCGAACCCAAGAACACGTCTAAAATTGCTCGCAGTTTCTTCTCTACCGCCTTTCGGTAGTTGTATGGAGATTATTCTTCCATCCTCTCGCTCGATTCCCAGGACCGAAACTCTATGCCGCATCCTATCTTCCATACCTCTTCAAAAACCAAGTTTTTGGTACTTTTGTAAAGGATATGGTGAAGATGCACGAGATATACGGGCCGGTTGTTCGTGTCTCGCCCAACCGCCTCGCCATCGATGGATCCATCGGATGGCCAGAGATCTTTTCGCGCCGGCCACACCAACCCGAGTTTGAAAAGTCAACCATTTTCTATCACTTGCAAAAGAGGGTTGGTATCTTCCCAACTCTGCGCGATGATCATCGGCGCCAGCGACGACTGATGGCCCACGCCTTTTCCGAGTCTGCTTTGACCGAGCAGGAAGGATACATCAAGCACTATGTCGACCTCCTCATCAAGCGACTTCGAGAACAGGCACAGGCAGGCAACTCGGTCGATATGACGCGGTGGTACAACTACCTCACCTTTGACATCATTGGGGAGTTGGCATTTGGTGATCCTTTCCACTCTCTCGAGAATAGTGATTACCACCCCTGGGTTGCTTTGATTTTCAGCAGCATCCGAGCGGGAGCGAAAAATCTATTCTTCACTCACTATCCATTCTTGCGTCCCCTACTATTCTTCATGGTTGGAAAGAACGATATCAAAAATTATTACGAGTCCAAAGAGCTGGCCCGAATCAAGACAGAGAAGAGGCTGGCTCTTGGGGCAGACACGCGCAAGGATTTCATGACCTACATCCTGCGCCACAACACAGATGGCAAAGGCATGAGCCACGAGGAGATCCTGGTCAATGCGCGAGCTCTGATTGTTGCTGGCAGCGAAACCACCGCAACGGCATTGTCAGGTCTCACCTTCCATCTGACGCAAGACGGCGAAACGTATCGCAGGCTTACAGAGGAAATCCGAACGGCTTTTGCATCAGAAGAGGAAATCGACATGAGGTCGACGGCTGCACTTCCGTTCCTCCACGCTTGTCTAGAGGAAACCCTGCGAATTTACCCGCCTGCCGCCGAGACTCCTCCTCGGATCTCTCCTGGCGATCTCGTGGACGGCCAATACATTCCCAAGGGGGTAGGTCCCGTATTTTATTCTCATCTCTCCAATTCGGCGCTAAATCTCTCTTCTCTCACAGACTTACGTAACCATCTATCAATGGGCCACCCATCACTCGCCCCGCAATTTTACTGATCCCGACCATTTCAAGCCCCAGCGCTTTCTCCCAGCGACGCATCCTCTTCACGAGGCCCGATATGACTCTGATAACAGGGCAGCCTTCAAGCCATTTTCTGCAGGTCCCCGGGACTGCATCGGGAAGAATCTCGCTTACGCTGAGATGCGTTTGGTCGCTGCCCGATTACTGTGGAATTTCGACATTGAGATTGTAAGCGGGCAGGAAAATTGGGTTACCCAGCAAAAAGTCTTTGTGGTTTATGATAAGGGGCCTCTTATGATTAGACTGATACCTCGAGCCACGATTTGAGAATTATGTAGAGGTTAAACAAGGCCCCAGTATTCAAGGCCAAGGTAGTTTATCACTGTTTGGCTGGGGTAAGTGTTATTCGTGAAACAATCGACGCCTGTAGGGTAAGAATGACAGCACCTTTGAAAGCAACATTCAATGTAAAACAATACATTCAATCCAATCAGAAATAATTTTCTTTACCATTTTGGAAGTGAAAATAATATGGATTCTAGAGATGAAGCTCCGATCTTTTTTCTATTCATTAAATTTGTGTTATTGAAGCTATTTGCAACTTTGGTCCCGAAGCGTACGAGATGCAACTACAGTGCCATGAATTTATCCTCTATGGTAACTTTTATACTCTACATTCAGCTAAAGAAACTTGTGCTATGCCTGAAATTGGGTTTAAAAAAGAAGTTGACGGGTAAACAGCCCGTATTTTCCGAGCCGGCACTTTTGAAAGACGATTACATGGTGGGTTTCATGGGCTAAACAAGTGCTGATAATCAGTCACACGCGTTAGTGCAGTTGAGTCTGTGAGATGAAACAATATTCCAGGTGAGTGAATACGACTGGTAGGCAAAACTGGTAAGACTGCTAGCTAAAGATGATCTGGGCCAGTGTAAAGCCGATATTCCGGACGTCATGAACGCGGATTGGCCGGTTGTGGGTTTGCCGCGTCATTGCTAATTAAAAGAATTGCGGGCGCGGAGGCGCTATTGCAGCCCTAGCGCGACAACTCGGCAATAACAGTTCCGTGAACGGGGATGACATCAAAAAAGCCCAGGAAGGATTGAGCATGTCCCAGCCTTGCATGACATTACTCACCGTATTAGTGCGGCGAGAATCCAACTCTGCAGCTCGTATCATGCAGCTGCTTCTAGACATTTGATATCTTATTTCGCGACTTATTGCCTTTTGAGAGACTTCATCATGGGCTCCCACAGTAGTGTGACGTGTCTGTCATCGTGTCAAACGCGGCCAAATTTAGCCCAAGTCGAATCGACGATTGTTAGCCCCGATTGATTGATAGTTGTCTCATGAAGGAAACGCCCGCGGCGATGCAAGGCTCGATCCCGCGCGGCGCATCGGGCAGACAAGTTGACGTGCTTGAAAATAGCTTCAGCCGGACGGACGACCGCACCCTGATACAAGCTAGCTTCAGCTCGTCGAGAGCACGTCCTGCGTCTGTGGGGAAAACCAAACGGGCTAGGCCCAACTGAGAAACGGATGGAACTGACAGTTGGTCGAATATTTTTGGAACAATGTCAATGCTCAGATGCGATGAAACAATGGCTTTTTTTGACGGGGAGCTGATGGGATGGAAGAAACAGCACGCAGCAGATGGAAACGGTGTACTTGTTTTGGTCAACAATCCAGCGTGCACGCAGGCGTCGGAATCGCTTGACGGCGTAAACAAGGCCATTGAACATTTTAACTACCCATGACAAGCTTCTTTGATTCTCCGCCGTACACTCTCGGATCCGGATCATGTTGCCGGACGGCTCTCTCGGAGTGTATCATGGGCCCACACTGTGGGTAGATCTCCCGGATGGCCTCACTCGCAAATCGGCCAAAGCGTTCTGTACCGCTTCTGCGAGACGGTTTGGGAAAGGAGGACAGCGGTGGTCCCGGCGCCACCGTCGCCGTACCTGAATGTAGTCCCCGTCCCCTGGAGCTAGCTGTTGTGGGGCTAGCCATGCTTGATGGCTTCGTTTGAGATGCTTGTTTTGGATCGACACAAGGGGTTGCAGTCATTGTCAAGTCCCAACACCAGAGCCGCAGTCATGGTTGAATATATAATGTCGTCGTGATCCGCGCTCAGTAGCTATTATTCTCATCATCATTCTCTCAACACCACTTTACCCACTCTTTGTCTCTTTTCTCTCTCTCTCTTTTCCTCATTCTTCGACTTTGGTCTTGATCACTCGTTACTATCAGATCAAAATGCCTGCTCCCAGGTCTCTCGTTTACGGCGTTGCTGCCGCCGCCCTCTCTCTTCAAGGTGTCACGGCCGGCCCGTGTGGCCAAGGGGCTCCTTACTCTCTTCTTCCTTCCTCCGCTGGCCAGGCCGGCGGCGTGGCTCCCACCTCTACCTCCGAGGCCTACGGTGTCCCAACTGGCTCTGCTGGCGCCGTGGTCCCCACTACCAAGGCTGGTGGCTCATACAACATTCCCACTACATCTGTTCCCGTTGTCCACATCCCCACCACAACTGCTGTGAGCGTATACGGATCTGGCGGCAGCAGCAGCGGTACAGGCAACGGCAGCGGCTCCGGTAGCTACTCTGGCTCTGGCTCCTCTGGCTCCTCTGGCTCTGGTTCGGGTAACAAGGGCTCAGGATCGGGCTCATCTGGTTCATCCAACAGCGGCTCAGGATCAGGCTACTCTGGCTCTGGATCGGGCTCTTCTGGCTCTGGATCCTCTAGCTCTGGA